>JAWLRI010000288.1:256137-303607 GCA_034781795.1 Crypturellus tataupa
CGCGGGGAGGCTGCAGGGAGCGGGGCCGGCAGCGGCGGCGACCTGGCTGCGCGGGGCGGCCTTGTTTACACCGCGTTTCGCGGTGCGGTGTCTCGGTACACGCACGTGCGCGAACACACGCGGGCGAGCGGAGCGCCAGGCTGGAGCCCGCGGAAATCCGTGTGTGTTTGCCAGGGAAATCACCCCAGGGGGCTCCCGCATTGGCACCAAGGGCATCTCATGTGTCACAAATAGCACACGCGCATTTGCGGGGTGGTTTTTATATCTACAGTAGCAGAAGGAGCACAAACACTACGTGCACAGAGCACAGCGGCCGGAGGGGCTCCTGATACGCGCACGCTTGAAGGCGCCGCTCGCTTTGGGCAGCAGCTTCTGCTCAGGCGCCTCAGGGTTGCGGCTTCTGCTTTATTTGTCATAGGGAAGGGCTGCGATTTGCAACGCGCTGCCGGCTGCTACCCGCGCTCGCCCCGCAGGGCCACGGAGGGTCCCTTTGGCACCGTCGCTTCCCCTCGAGCCGCCCCTGCGGAGCGGCCGCCCAAGGGCGAGCGATTCCCGGGTGCTCCCGGGGGTGCCGAGCCGGCGCACGCCGCTAGCTGCTCCCCTCTGGGGACTGCTTGAGGCCGGGGAGGATCAGAGCCGACGCAGATGCCCTCTTCTGATGCCGCCACTTGGCTCGACGATTTTTAAACCAAACCTAAAAAGTCAAAAACAAGAAAGGAGGAATTCCGCACTGTGGTGCTTGCAAAGGGGCAGAGAGTTGCATTCCTGGACCTTACAGTGTGGCACTAAGCTTTAGGATACTGCCATGCATTTCCCCATATAAAATCCTCTGCCCAGTCTGCTTGACACAATCCTGATCAGATACCTGTAAGGGACACAAGAGAGCTGGGACCCCCACAGCAAACACCAAAATCCTGCAGGCCACAGAAAAGTGGAACATAGACCTGGGTGCAGAGTTGTATCTGCAGAATTAGGTGCCTGCTTGTGTGTGTGTGCATTTATATAGGTGTATCTATGGGAATGTTTATGGGGCTAGGCCACCAAAATAAACCAACCCAGCTGAACTGTTTTATACTCTTCCGTTATGTGCCAAACCTAAGCTGTGTTTTCTTAAATACCTAAGAGGTTTTATTTAAGTGAAGCCCTGGGGAAAAAAAAAGATAAGATAAACTAATGCCTGGGACTGGGTTTTCCTGGGGTGCTTTGTAGCAAACCTGGCACCTCAGCAAAGAGCAGGATCTCACCTCTACCCTCTCCTCCTTCAAGTGAATGCGGTTTGCGAGGTGCTCCCTGGTGACGACGTCTGGGTACTGGTTCTGATGGAAGAGCGTCTCCAGGGCCTGCAGCTGCTCCTCGGTGAAGATGGTGCGATGGCGGCGTGTGCGGCGCTGCAGCTGCTGGCAGCTCTGCCGCTCACTCGGGCTCCCCTGGGGACTCTTACAGGCCCTGACCGCAGAGTGCAAGAGCCGCATGGGCCAGGGCAGCCTGGCGTCTGCGGAAGAGGAGGCAGTCAGCACCATCAGGAGACCAAGGACTGAAATAAAGACCCCGCTCAGGCGGGATCTGCGCGTGGAGCTTGGGAGGAGGTGCAGCAACTGGCTGGAGCATGGGAAGGGCTCAGGGCATCACTTCGGAAGAAGGGCACAGGCTGCATTTTCCTTATTTGCCTACCAGCTGTAATATGACCAACTCCAAAAAATCACTGGAAACCGACAGCCCAGGTAGGAAGGGAAGAGGCATTTTTTAGCCTTAAACACATTTTAAGAGTTTGATACACTTGTTTTTTTGTTTTGTATTTTTTTTGTTGTTGTTGCTAGATACAATCAAAAATTCTGTCCTTCTAGTGACAAGTGAGGTTTGCCAGGGCTGGTGCTGGGCTCTGTGCCTTGGCACCACGACCACGACACGCTGCACAGAGACTTTCAACACCTCCACCTTTAGGTGTTGAACAGTAAAACAGCAGTGCCCGGTAACAAATACCACCTGCAGTTTTAAAATCTGCTCTTAGAAGTGGTACCTCTACCCACATCTACCCAGAAGAGAACAGGTCTTAGCTGCCTCTTGCTGGGGACAGGCTCTAAGAAAGCCACCCTGGCCACGTGGCAGGCCAAGCACTATATGGTTACTATAAACCCAGGCTTATCCCCGTGCCCCGCGTGGGCACCACTCTAACACCCCTTGCACAAGCCACATGCAGTGAGCGCAGCCGGACACTCACCCAGCCAGCGCGGCGAGTCCTGCAGGGACCGGGCGCTCGTGTGCGAGCAGCAGCAGCAGTTGCAACCTGCAGCTTCCAGCTCTTCCTCATCGTCATCATCATCGGGCAGGGAGGCGGCTGTGACCCCCTCGCGCTCACACAGCCGTGTGGGGGCACAGTCCAGGAGCCCCCGGAGGCACAAGGGCACCAGGACCGGGGGGCTTTTCTCCGCCGGGCTGGCGAGGATGTTCTCGATGCTGAATGAGCACTGCTGCTTTGGGCCCCTCCTGCCGATGCTGACGCCGGGCGCCGGCTCCGAAGACATCCTGGACCAGGAGCAGCGGCCACGGGCAGCGCACGCTCAACGGCGATGGCCGTCTCGGAGTCAGCGGTGGAGTGGGGTCTTGCAAGGAAAAAGACCTCTTATGCTCAGGTAGCTTTTAAAGCAGACCTTTGAAGCCATCCAGAATCACCGCTTTGCCCTGGGGCTTGTAGTGACTGTCATTCCGGCACCTGAGTTTGTATTTTATACACACCCTCACGCACACTTTTTGTTCATTCTAACCTAGCTGCTTTATGACGGAAGCCATCCTAAATATATATATAAAGAGAGATATAATCCCTTTGGACAGAAAACCATAAACCCCTCTGTGAATAAAATAAATTCTAACTAATCTTGGCAGCTTTGTGAAGGGTTAGTGTGGATCTAAGATTTAGCTAATCCCACAGAAATGACTCAAGAAGGAAATCTGATTTCTCCATCTCGGGCATAGGTCTGAGGTGGTTATGATCTCCATTGTGCTGGAGCCTCCAATGCAAGGATGGGGGAGGATAGCTGTTCCCAGCCCAGAAACGGACTGGGGGATTAACTCCTTAAAAGAAGAAAATTATCCCTTTCTCTGTCCAAATGAAAGCTTTCTCATCAAAAGAAACCTGTCATATCATACAATATGAGAGAGAAGGAGAGTTCAGTTTAATAAAAAAAACATTTTTAATGCTAGCATAGCCTTTGGGTGCACCAGAACTCTCTGTGAAAGTTGATTTATTTTCTGCTTTGAGCACAGGAATCGTATTTTTCCTCCTTCCCCTTTCCCCCACCTCCATAGCTTTAATCACAATAATAATACAGATGCTTTGCATGTGTCTAACATACACTTTGTAGGGATTCAAAGCCCTTAACAAATTAGATTAGTGGCAGCTCACAGCACCTCTGTAGCATAGATTAGTGGTGTCTAGTTGCCTGCATAGCCACCCACAAGGGGATCAGAGCAGCTATAGCCCTGCTCGCAGTTACAGCAGAGTTTGCAAGGGCAGTGGATGATGGCAACAGCGAGGCCCGGCGGTCATTAACACAGGAATGTGGCCTTGAAGCCGGGGCTAACATTGAAGGAAAACACCATGGGCTGTGAGAGGGAGCGCTGCTCGCTGTTCAGTGAGTCCAGAGCAGCCAGAAGGATCTTTTTCCATTTCTTTTTTTTTTTTTTAGTTATTTTTTCTCCTATCTCTTCCAGCTATTCTGATTTTGCAATATAAGTTATAACTATATTCAATAAATCTGTAAATATCTGCTGTAGACTTAAGGGAAAATATCTTTGTAGCCTTGTGGTCTGTTCATTGCTACCTGGCTGACACACCAGTGCCACTGGAGAACCGAGTTAACACCGGAGAACTGAGTGAGCACCGCTGGTCATTGCACGTTTCTCCCTGACTTCCATGGAAATGCCTGAAACAGGGACACAGGGGATGGATGTAGGGCTGGCTCCGCTCCCCCGTGCGCTGGGCAGGCCCAGGCAGGCGAGCTGGGATCAGACGGGCTGTGGGTAAGCAGGATCTGACCCTCTGCTCCCAGCTGCAATAACCACACGCCCCAAGCGGATTAATTCTCATTCCCTATCCATAACAAAAACCGCCTTTCCCTGCTTGCCCTGCCTTTGCGCTGCACATACACTTAGCCTATTAGTATCTCTGCTGATTGCTTTCTTTCATTTGTCCCATACCTTTCACTTCAGAAAATGGACTGGTAATACTTCTTTTATCAAAGAATTACGGGATTTAGCACCCAGATCTTACAAAGAGACTTTTGATAGCTGCTGGTAATCAAATCCCAATCGTCAGACACTTCTCTGCACCCTCCTGCACCCTCTTACCAGAGAGGAATAAAGGAAAGGGATTATTGATGTTCTGTTTACTGAGCCTCCAGGAGATAGGATCGCTGGGCTATTTCATATTAGAAAAGAAAAGGAAAATAAAACAAGAAAGAAAAAAATGTAGACAAGGAAGGACAATATAGATATAGATAAAAAAGAAAGAAACAGGCTCTTATCATTTTCTTATTGGTTAAGGAGATTCCAAGGCCATTATAGAGGATTAGCAAAAAGGTTAATCTGCTTTAGCCGTTTGCTTGTCAAAAGTGAATTTACAGGGTTTGAAAATCCTTCCTATGGTGAAACTGGAGAAAATCCCCCCTGCTTCCCCTTCCCCTCCGCAGGCAGCGCAGGGGGGATAGAACAGAGCCCACAAAGACCCTAAAAGGCACGAGCAGCTCCACGACTCAGGCCTGAACACGCACCCCGCGGGCACTCGGTCCCTCCTGTACAGGTATAAAGTGGCCGCGATGGTTGGGGTGGTAGAGGAGCAATTGTGGGAGCGCAAATGTCCTCATGCTTTGCAAATCCAGGGGTGTTCTGCTAGTGTTAAGGGGAGCACTGAGGGCAGAGCTGCACGTGCCAGGCATATTTGGACTTCCAGGTTATTTCTACAACAGAACGGAGGTGGATGTGGACGGTGAATTTGGCTAGAAGCGCCGTCTGCCTGTGCCTGTCCCAAAAGCATCACTCGCCGGCACACGGGGCACCAGCACCAGGCTGGGATGCGGCCGCATCCCCGGGGACACCAGGAGCTGCACGGGGACGCCTGCCCTGGTCCCCCAGCCTGCACGTAGGAACACACGGAGAAGGCAACCCAACCCCAGCGCCTCTGGGGAGCCGGCACGGGGAGGAAAACCACCCGCCGGCAGCAGCGGGGACGCCGCAGCACGGGCGCTGCAGCCCGTTCACCGGGAGCAGCGGGACGCGGCGCGGAGCAGCCCGCCAGGCCCCGGCAGCACTAGATGGGGCTGCTGAGTCGGCCGGGCGGGGTTCGGCACTCTATGGCCGGCGCAGGGCGGGCGGCGGGGCCGCGGCCGCCAAGGGCAGCGGCGGAGGCAGCGTTTTCCCCCCCCCGCCCGCCCCCTTCGCGCGATTTGCGGTTTAAATGCCGCGCCCTGGCACCCGCTGCAAAGTTTGCCCCGCGGAGCGGCGAGGGGGGAACGAAAAAGGAAGCGATATTTGGGCTTTCGCTTAAACGCAGCCCAGAGGGATGGCGAGCGGCGCGTCGGGTTTTGTTTTGAACAGCGTGCGGCTCGTCGGCCTCATCTGGCTCGGCTGCTCCGCCGGCTCTTCTTCTGCTCCCATCTCCCAGCACATCCCGAGCCGCTCCTGGCCGCATCCTGCCCCGCTCTGCGCTGTCACGGGGCCCTCGGTGACGCTTTGTTTTGCTCGCGGAGCGCTGGGTGCAGCCGCGCTCGCCAGGTGACGGATAGGGAGTTCAGAGGAGGTGACGGGTGGGCAGGATGGCGAGTTCGGAGGTGGAAGTGACGCTGCCGGGGAATTCGCCGCTGCTCCGGTGTCCCGTGTCCTAAAGCAACCTGCGCCGGCTGCCCGCGCTTCCAGTTCTGTTGCTCTACTGCTCCTGCTATTAGTTATGGAACCACATGTTGGAAAAGGGGTGTCTCCATCACTCTGTTTTGGAGGGAGATGAAGGGCATCGTCGTGCCGCTTCTGGATGAATACAGACACTTTGTTTGCCAGCAAAAACAGGTTCAAATCTGGTTGTTTCAGGTGTCGCCTTCTAGGCGCACACAGAGGGGGACTGTCCGGGTCTTGCTCTTGCTGCTGCTTCCATAGAGCTCTGCTCCAAGGGAGTTAAACACGTCAGGAAGGGCTCCGAGAGGCTCTGTTTGTGTTTGGAAACCCTGGATCTACACTGAGGACTTGGAAGAGGCCTTTAGGGTGTAATAATTCATCAGGAATATCGTTATTCCTATCGGGTTCCCAAAAATCTTCAGCCCCTCTTCAAAGGCCAGGGCCAGGCTTGGCAGCAGGGTGGTGTTTTGGTAGAGTTTTAGGTACTGACCAGAAACAAAACACGACAGGGTGGTTCATCTATCCCCTTCCTGCAACCACATGCGGGATTTGGGATCTATTCATACTGCTTTTCAGTGTTTGCAAAACCACAGTTATCTTCTGAAATAATAGTACAATTAAATAAAGAACCCCTTTTTTTTTTTTAAGCTCATGTAGAAGCTATGCATTATGGCTGATTTAAAAAGAAATCAGTACTACTTTTATGACAATGTTTTTTTCATAGAATTCACAATATTATCGCAAACTTCTAGCTGGAAACTAAGGATCTTGTAAGCTAGCTAAGCGCACTTGCAAATAACGTTTTCAGCTCGGCCTTCTGTATGTTCTGCGTTTTTGTTTTCTTGTTTTCTTTCTCGCTGAGCAGTGGGCACAGAAGCTCGAGCTGTCTCCAGCTGAGTGCTTGTTTCTGGCCCTAAGCCCACTGCTAAAGATGGACTCAAGGCAGGCTCCTCTGTCACTGCTTTTATGTAGTTTCTATTTTCTTATGGCTGTGCCTTGGCTCATCTCGGAGTCAGCTCTCTTGGTTTAACTCCACAATCACGTTCGCTTTCCTGGCTCGCGGAGAGTAATAGACATTAGAGAGATGGAGAAAACCTATTGGGGGTCGTGCCCGGTCCATCCCCCAGGGAACGTCGCGGGATTGCTGCCAGCAGGAGCTTTTCAGATCCCGTGGCCAGGGCAGTTTCAAATGTCTCGAGTGATTGAGATTCCAGTCCAACTGCCAGCTCAAATTTGAAGGTGGAATAAGGAAAATATAATTTGTTCTGTCCTGGGATGCTCCTCTACCCTCGCCATGTACATACGCATATACATAAACTTACTGTTTACCCCTGTCTTTACTTGCTTGGTGGCCAAGAGCCCCTTCAGAGTGAGAAGTGCTCCCCAGAGACCATCCCCGGGCGGTTAGAGAGAGGAGGCTGCTAAAAGTGGAGAGGGGTCTTTAAGCCACGTTGTCCCCTTAACAGGAGTGAGACCTTCAGCTTGCAAAGGGAGGCCCTGAGACAGTCAAGGGTGACATAGAAAGCAATGGTGGAGGGTGCACAAAGCTGCTGGAGAAGGGAAATTTGCTGAGTTCTCAACTGGACCCTGTTATATTAACATAAAACCTATTCTTAGTATTAATCCTAACCAGCCCAATTTCCATCATCTCCAAAGCAGGCTGCAAAAGGCTGCTCATGGGTATGACTTACAGAACTGAGGGTATGCGGGGTAAACGGGTGTTTATCTGAATTCTCCCTCAGATGACTTCCTCCCTGCTGCTGAGATTTTTATCTTTGTCTTAATTATAGTTAAGGTGCCTACTAACTCTCTATTTCCTTATTTTGTATTTAGATCACTAGTGACACTTGAAAAGTTAGAGTAGGAAATAGAGAAATTACTTCTTTTGTAGGCAGTAGGCCAGAATTAAACAAGTTTCTGAAGCGCACTGTTCCCATTCAGGCCAGAATTTCAGAAGAATTTTTCATATTGAGTATGAACTTATTTGAAAACTTGGATAAACTTCGCACTCTGTGAATTGCTTCATTCTGAGCACATTCAAAAACTTAGCAACTTACTTAAGTGCTGAGTTCTCCTCAAAATGCAGCTCAGTCTCTTCACTTTTGTACCTCCCACTTCTTGCAACAGGCATTTAGAGATGAGTCTGTTGAAGAGCAGCAATATGGTCCGGAGGGGATAGGTTACTGGCCTCTGGATTCTAATTCCAGCTGTGTAGCAAGAGCTTAAGTGAGTTACTTCACTGCTTCATGTCCATCTTTGCTGGCAGAAATAATCTAGCCTGTTCATATAGGAGTTCATATCTAATGACCTTAAAAATCTACTTTGGAGTAGATATCTTTTTGCGTGCAGGTCCAAGCAAGTACATTGAGCAGGGAGGTAAAGGGCTGTTTGCTGTTGTTGGATGCTGGAAACCAGAAAAGGGAATAAGATGCTGTTTGAATCTTAAGTTTTGCATTTGTCATCCATGTCTGGTGGATGAAGCTCCTTCAGACAAACTTTCATGTTCAGCCGAGAGATGAAGCAGCCTGCTTGAAGATGCTCACGTGAATTCTCTCCTTTCCTTGCAGCCTGCTATGGGATTGTCCAGGTTCCAACCGGACCCTGGTTCTGTCGGAAATGTGAATCCCAAGAGAGAGCCGCCCGGGTGGTGAGTATGAAAAACACTTGGCCTTACACCAAATAAGTTTGTTCGTTGTCCTTCATCCTGCTCCTGGAAGCAATGTAGTCCACTGACAAAAGTGATCAAACTGTTGTATTCGGAACTATTGGGAGTGTAATCCTGGCTCTGCTCCTGTCTGGCTTTGGACAAGGCACTTGCTTCCCCCGTCTGAGAGACAAATTCTCTTTTAAAATCCTGTCCTTGATTTCTTGCTTAGACAATAGGAATAATTACATCAAACAATTTTATGCAGTCATTTTGAGGAACATACTGCCAGCACTTTTTAAGCAAGTCATTGCTGATCAAAATGTTTCAAATCTAGATCCCTCAGTGTTCTAAATAATAATGGCCTCCTCAAAGGTGGCATCCCTGAGCTCTTTCCAGGCAATTCCTCAGAAAGTTTTGGTGTGGAGGAAAGTTGGCATCACTTGAGGTGCTGCTATTCTCTATAAATTATCACGCTGACTGACAGGGTGGATTGGCATTCACGTCTCCCTCGCAGCAACTGTCTGCTGCGTGAAGTCTTCCGAGTTTGTTAAACAGCATGGAGAATGACAGGAAGCTGGATCAGGGTTTAGTCTGTGTCTAAGTAGCAGTTTAGCAGCAGAGAACACTTTGCAAATGTTCTTAATTAATTCTGGCATTTCCCAGTGAGAGAGGAATGTGGAAACAACTAGGCCAGGACTGCTTCTTAGGTCCGTCTATGTGGCCAAGTTACTTGTGCAGTAAACTAGGCTGGGAGTTTATGGCACTCTTAACTACTCTGCAATAACTTCCCATCATCAGATATGGCTCCCTAAGCAAATGCTGCAAGCGGGGTGTAGACCTATCTGCTAGTTATGCCACAGGTGCTGCTTGGGTGTATGTGCAATTGCCATGCCATAAATCCGAGATAGCTCCCCGCTTTCACTTCATTAAAAGCGCGTTTGCATTAAACTTTGACTTTTCTCAGATACACAAGCCTAAATCGACTCAAACAGCACTTATCAATGCCTGCACTGCCTTCGGAACTGATTTAGCTGACTCTGTGCTAAAGTGCACACCTGGTACGGTGACAGCGACATGCGCAGGTGACCTGAATGCACAGATGTGTGCAAGCCTGAGCAAACAGCGCGCTCCGTGTCAGAGGAGCTCTCTGTGCTTGCTGCAACACAAAAGTTTAATCTGTTTCACAGATGGGCAAAGATCTTGGCAAAGATGAGTGAATGGCAGAATTAGGTATCCGTACCATGCTCTCTGCATCGCTTTAACTCATTCCTTATTGGAAGTGGGAATGCAAACAAAACCAGACTTTGAGACTCAAACTCTTTTACTGTTGTAAAATACTGTTTTTATGTACGCTGCAGGAAAGAAGATCAAATGTAAAACTACTCAAAGACGCATCATGCAGATAGTTTCATAGCAAAGAGAGAAATTTGGATTTCATGTGCCTTTTTTCCCCCCACTTGCCCAACTGTGTAGGCAAAGAGCAACTCGTCAGGGTTAGTTACAATCCAAATGGCATCTCAGCTGGATTAATACGTGTGCACACAAGTCCTCCTCACCTGCGCTCATTGCAAGCAGGATTGTAACTTTTCACTTGTATATTCTATACTTCAAAGGGCTTCCAAGATATCAAGAAAACAATATCCCTGCAGGTGGCTCCTTCTTTAACTCGCCCGCAGTAAAATCTGTTAGACAACGCGTGGTGGGCTTCAGTCATGCCACTCAATCATGTGGCAATCAGCCCTGCTACTAGAACTGAACAGTAATAATCTTCCTTCCTAAGCAGAGCTGGGAATGATTTCCTATCTAAATCCCTCACCTTTTGAGTTGAGCACCAGCAGTCATAGCAACAGATACGCAGATGGGTGAATACATGAAAAGAATCTAGTTCTTTGATGTAGGGAACAGCATGATCAGAGTAAGGGAAATGAGTCAGGTCTTATGAGATGTGTGCTTGGCGTTGCTACTAAGACACTATCTGAATTTGTACCTTGTAGTCTGGAGGGTTGTGGCTCTTCTGTTGCCCTTGGGTTTCGCTCTCCCTCTCCGTGCCTTGATTTCTCCATCACGATCTGCCTGCGGATGCTGCTTTGAGGGTCCTGCGTGAGAGGCTCCTCACTGAGTCCCAACACGTTGTCAACAGGAGGATGAACTGATACTCCTATTTCTCTGACTCCATTGCAAACTCCTATGAAAAACAATAATATTTTTCTTCCCACACCTGTCTTCATAGAAGAATTTTAAAGCTGTTAACAAGCTTTGTCCACAACAAACACGTTGATTGCCCAAATATTGATATTTTGACTTTGAGGATGAGGTTTGAAGGTATAAGGAGTACTGCATGTCTCAGTGAAGGTTTTTAAACATAAATCTCCCAATTTTTGGTGCTGTCCTTTGGCTAGCATGGATTTCACCCTCCCTTCAGCTTAAGAAAGAGAAATCGGGAATCCTAATCGCATCTGGGTTCCTCTGGTCACTTGATGGAGCATCCTCTGAGCTAGAAGCCCTAGTGGGTCAGACGTTCTCACCTTAACCATCACAACCTGGTTTTAATCAACCAGTTCTGTCCTCTTCCCAGAGCTGCAATAATAATAATGATAAAAAAGCAACACAGAGAATAGGAAGAGCCGTGGCCACTATTGTGCTTACAGTAAGCAAGTGAAAGCCCATCCACTTTGTAATCAAATTGTGTGGGAAGCCCGGTGAGCTGCAGTGGCCACAGGGCTCTCATGTGAGGGATCATGTGAAGGCTTTAGCTGTCATTTAGAAGCAGGGCTATTAAAAAGTCTTGTGTGGGGCCCGATGGAGCTGTTAACCCCTCTTGTTACAATCAGAGCTTTGCTAATCGCGTGGTGGGAGAGCCGCTTTGATCTGAGGGGTGGAGGGGAGAGCGGAGAGGCCTTTTCAAGTGCAAATTTCTTATTACAGTGTCTCAGCTAAGCCAGTTCTTTCTCTCTTGGCTTTGCTGGGCTCTCCATAGCTGGGATGGGAGCAGCTCATGCTAGGCCTTATCCGTGGTAATGCCAACATCTCCTGGGCTCATCCCGGGTCCAGACCAAGTTCCATGGAAAGCGATGCCCATGGCATGGACCTTTTTCCCCTCATATCTTATTTACACCGTTATCGCATGGATTTTACCCAGGCCGCAGGTGCCTCTGACCAACACACAAGCCCTACCAAAGCATTTTCACGTCCCAGCAGATAATAAATAATTAAATAAATGAATAAATAAATAAATTTAATTTATTTTAGCTCCACCAAGAGCAACAAATGTCCACAGAGCAAATCTCGAACTTACTTTAAAGGATCCACCTCCACGGAAGGTCCTTGAGGGCTCTCCAAGGACAGGCACCTTGGCCGGGAAGGCCAAGGCTAGGCCAGGTATTGCGTAATATAGCAACGCAGCGGCCTTTATTTTATTATTTTATTTTTTGAATTGCTGTTGCTGGGTTTTGTTGTGGTCGGGGAACATCTGTCAAGCGCGGGGTTTGCTCGAGCCGGCGAACGCAGCAAAAAAAAGCCCACGAGCGAGAGCCAGAGCGCTAAAAGCCACCGCGTCGCTGCCGCCGCCGCCTGGGGACAGCTCATTTCAAAACCTTCTGATGAAGCATATTTTTTCACAGAAAAACAGGGCTTTTTTTTTCCTCTCTCTCTCTTTCAAATAAACAAATTAGAGGTTTCCATCAAGAAACGAAAGAAAAAGTAAGCGTTTCGCTCTGCAGAAATTCAGACGCTTGTTTTTTTGCCCTTTAAAATGAATAACAACAGCAAAAATACCTGAAGTGATGTTTTTCTCTGGGTGATACCATGGAGCGGGCAGGGGAAAGGCCCATTTTCAGGTCATTTATGTTTTCGTTGATGTGGCGTTGGGGCTGGACGCTGTCCCCATGTGCAGGAGGGTGGCCCAAAAGCCGCCCCAAAGGCTCTTGGTGGCCGGGCAGGACATGGAGGGGGCACAAATGGCAGGAAAGTCAAGGTGATAATGGAGTTAGGAGGGTTAAAATCAGTCGGAATGAACATGGGGACTCACCATGGAGCTGCAGCGAGGCGCTGGGTCCGGGCGGCGCCATGTTGCGCCTCAGAGGCCTCTGCGAGCAACGAGCGGCCGGTGGCGAGGGGACACCCCCTTGGCTCGTCCCCTGGGCCCGTGGCGGCCCTACGCTGTGGAGAACCACCCCTCATTTGGCCCCACGATGTCCCCAGGAGGCAGCAAGCGGGAGGTGGTGGACACGGAGGGCGGCTCTGGGGAGGAGATGGACAGTTCGGACATGACGACTGCCCTCACGTCCTCCATTTCCCGCCTCAGCCTTCCCCACGCTAGGGGCGTCAGGCCTGGGCTCTGCCCGTGCGGAAAGATCTTGGTTCATCCTCTCCCTCAATTCATGAGATTGGTTGGAAAATACTAATTTAAAAATTTGCAAGAGAAGGAAAGATGGAAAGAAGAGGAAAAAAGACAGGTAATGGGTCCTCTTCATTTGCCTGCTGCTTTCTGAGTCATGTTTTTCAGTTTTACTCCCCAACCGCAAGGGGTAGAAACTTTATTTAAAAAAAGCCCTGAAAGTCAAGGCTCTCCTCAACCCTTGGCCAAGATGCCGGTCAGACCCGATGGCATCTCAGTGTTGTACCTTGGTTGTACCCAGATCATCTGTGCCCTTCTCCCTCTTCCTCTCCTCAAAAGCAATTTCCATCACCTTGTTGTAAATTGAGCATCTCTTTTTATTTATTTTTCCTCACTTTGGACTAAACTTGCTGCTTCTTTCTTTCCTTCCCAGAGGTGCGAGTTGTGTCCCCACAAAGACGGCGCCCTGAAGCGGACCGACAATGGCGGTGAGGAGCTCGGTGCCCACGGGCCGCCCTTCCCGTTCCCTAAATTCCACCTCAGGAAAGGAGATTATTCTCCTCACATTCCCTAAATTATTCCTTAGAGAAGGAGATTATTTATTCTGACCCCAAATTTATAGAAGCTCCTAATCTAGAACATTTTATAAACGTATCAGAGCCCGTCAGAGCAGTGGCATGAACTTTCCTACTATAGTCCAAGTACCAAGTTGGGGGGTTGTTTTGTAATAACATAGCGTCTTCCTCCAAACGTGTTATTTTGTGGTTTGGCCAGGGCTGCAGACAGGCCTGAGAAGCGTTATAACCATGTCGCTACGCAGAATTATACAGCCCGAGCACTTGCACTTTGGTAAAATGATTCTGTAATCATGGAGTTTGCATTGCGCCTACCCAGGTGAATCCAGCCTAATTCCAGGAAAATCCTTCCAAAGCAGCAGACATATCGGTATTCCCATGCCCCCCACAGGCTTCCTAGATTTCTCATTTCTGCCTTAACCAGATGGAATTTCAACTTCTACATCCATTTGGGAAGTGCAGTGTTTCTTGGTGGATTTAGATTTTAATCTGCCTTGGCTTGCAGAAAAAGAGCCTTCTTTAGCCCTTGATAAAAGCCAATAATGGGAGCTTTGTTTGCAGGGGAATGGGACTGCGTGTCAAACCTGTCCTGTCAAAATCATCTGCTGTTTGGATGTGTTTAGTTAGGACTTCGGCAAGTCTGGGCATCCGATCCCGAAGGGGATGCTTTAGGGAGAATGAACATTGTACATATCCCTTCCCAAAGGAAACTCCACTTTCATATTTAGTTTGGGGGTGGCATTTATCTCTCCCGTCGTCCCCAAATGACTTGATTCACCGCCAAGTTAGAACAAATTTCAAATCCAACATGCAGATTAGGCCAGCTCTTCCTCCACCCTCCTCCTCCTCTTCCCCCTGTGTTTTCAGCCTTTTCTGGCTTTAACCGTCTTGCAAGTTGCCCCTCATGAATCTCTGCTCTGTCGCATTTGCCTCCGCAGGGTGGGCCCACGTCGTCTGCGCCCTGTACATCCCTGAGGTTCAGTTTGCCAACGTGCTCACCATGGAGCCCATCGTCCTGCAGTACGTCCCCCACGACCGTTTCAACAAGGTGAGACCTCCTCTTTCTCCCACTCCCTTGCTTGTATCAGTTTTTCTTGTTCTTTCATGTCTCCTGTTGGTTTTATTTTAATTTCTAGGTACTTAGATCCGGTTAAAAATAGCTCACAAAGTAAATTTCCGTTCTTCCAAATAGCTTTTGCTCCTCCATTTCTGTCTCCTCCAACTCTGCAGCCTAAGCAATCCCTCCTTAGAGAGGGATTTGGGGAGTAAAAGATGCACAGATTTTGGGCAACCCCCTGAGAAATAACCGATGGGATTGGCGTAGTTATCCAGAAATGACCGGACATAAGATCACAAGTTCTTGAAGGCTTTGCCTGCTGAAGAGTAGGCTGAAGCAGATGCTTTGGCTGTCTCCTTATGGGAGCTCTTTTTGCTTTTCTTTTTTGCAGACCTGCTACATCTGTGAAGAGCAGGGAAGGGAGAGCAAAGCGGCCTCGGGGGCCTGCATGGCCTGTAACCGCCACGGCTGCCGGCAAGCGTTCCACGTCACCTGGTGAGTTCCCCTCGGTACCGCCTTAGGGACCGCTCTCGCATGGCTTTGGGTCACACAAAACAGGTGGCAGGTTGGACACATCGCCCTGATGCCCCTGGGTACATCATCATCCCTCTCGATTCATGAAGGGAGTGAAATTTCACCAGCGAGTCTCCT
Organism: Crypturellus tataupa; assembly: GCA_034781795.1. NCBI lineage: Eukaryota > Metazoa > Chordata > Aves > Tinamiformes > Tinamidae > Crypturellus > Crypturellus tataupa. The sequence continues at coordinate 271,284 of JAWLRI010000288.1, forward strand.
CCGGGGAGAACGAAGGGGTGGGGATTTCCCTAGGACTGCAGAATATAACAAAAAATAAGAGATGAGTCACAGTCCAGGAATGTTCTTTCTGGAGCAGAACACATGCAAGAGTGTCATCTAAATGCTGTGATTTTAAAGGCTGATACCCTCATGTAGCCTGAAAACAACATTGTCTATCAGGAGAATAGGGGGATTCCCAGCTTTGCATGAATTCCTTGTTCCTGATGTGCGTTTCCTTGGAATTGTTACTGACCCCCCCAGGCCTGCCTTAAGAAAAACAGAAATTGCAAACTGGTAGAAAAGCACTCTCAGTTTCAGAGATGTTGTTTTGAATTAGAAACACCCTGAACCTTTTCCTGCCTCGTTGCAAACCATTTGCCAAGCAGGGCAGGAGACTGCAGACCCTGCCTGGACATCCTGAATAATTGTTCGCCTCTCGATGGGCTGTGTTGTCTGGCTGTACAATTTGCTTTATCTGCTTCCTCTGTGTATTTCAGTGCCCAGATGGCTGGCCTCTTATGTGAAGAGGAAGTCCTAGAAGTCGACAATGTCAAATATTGTGGCTACTGCAAGTACCACTTCAATAAAATGGTGAGTCTCTTCACCCCTCCAGTGGTGTTTTGTCATATATAAGGCATCATGTTCATCCTAAATTGCATCTGTGTCTGGAACTATAGGAAATGCCAAGAACAGATAAACAAGGTCTGCAGCCTGCTTCGCTTTTCTGCCATTCAGGCAGAGTCACTTAGGAATAAGGATTAATATAAATCTTGCATTTCTATAGCTTCTTTAGAGTTATTTTCAAAGCCAGGGCTTGAATTCTTCCCATCTGCTTGGGGTTTCCTGGGTGGATGCTAAGGTGCTGCTTCTGGGCAGTGTGAAACTAGAAAGGTGTTTGATGTTCCAGAGAGCTCAGTGTAGCAGGAGGCTCTAACTCAGAACAGTCATAACTTCTGCCTGAGCTCGGAGGCAGCCCAGAGGAGACCTGGAGCTATTCAGCTTTTGGGGAATATTTTCACCAAATGACTTCCCCCTATTAATTACAGGACTGAGAGGAAGGAGAGGAACCTTTTTCCTTTTCTGCATAATCAGTAGACACCTGTACTCTCCCCCTCCAGCAAGAAAGAAACTTGATCCCCTCACTGCATCTTTCTGCCACAGAGGCTTCTTTGTTTCTGGCCTTTCCCACTTTCCTTCCTGCTTATCAGTGCTGTCACATACAGTAACTGATGTCCTCAGCTTCTGCTCAAAGTGAGGCTGGAGGACGCCCTCGCTGCCTTGCAGGGATCTGCACTTTCCAAGGCAAGCGCAGCTCCGTCTCGGGTTTGCTGATGCTGAGATAGGGAGCAGGGGCTGTGCTAATCCCTGGAGCTGGGCACAGCCCCCCGTGCTGCCGTGCGTGGCGGTTGCGCAGAGCTCGGGTCAGGGGTTTGGGTGCTGAGAGGCCGTTCAGGATCACCCGCTTGTCAGAGCGATGTTGCTGCTGCCTTTTATCATCTCCTTTGCATAACACTCTCCCCAAGGCTGGGTCCTTATTGCATGGGCTGGTGTGCAGGGGCCACCAAGAGCCCAGGATGTGGGGAGCTGCAAACTTACACCCTGCTTGCAAACCTGTTAGTGGATCCTGCTGCGATTCCTCATGTTAAGAACCTGTCTAGGCAACCGCTACTCACACAACTCGGCCCTATTATAGACAAACCCTTTACCATAACACTGTCATATCAGTGAAAGCTGGAATCTATAGGCACTGTTTTCTCTCTCTCTCTCTTTTTTGTTGTTGTTGTCTGCCCTTTTTATTGTTTTCCTCCTATTCTCCACCTCCTTTCCCCTTCCCCGCTTACCTCAGAAGACCTCACGTCACTCCGGTGGTAGCTCCTTCATTGCTGGCAGAAGGAGCCGCTCCGCGTCCCCTGCTCAAGAGAAACACGTTTCCCACCACGAAAGGCCAAAGAAGGTAAGAGCTGCCCAGGGTTTGTGCATGCAGAGGAGCAGAGATATGGGGGATGGATGTGAGGAGGGGACGAGTTTGCAGAGAGCCCTGATAGCTCCTCAGGCGAGCTCTGCTGCTGCAAGGAGTTTCACAGTCAGGAATTTGAAAACTGGCTGAATTTTCATGTGTGCAAATAGCCCAGCTCGGCTGCAGGGAACATGCAGTTTGTGTGTTCAGTTATGCCAGGGGGGTCCTTGCAGAACATGTCTATATAATGTTAGATTGCCCCTTTCTATCTTGTGGCTCGTCCACTCTGAGGATGAGACTTCCATCAGTTGACCTGGGTGGAAGCACTTTGGGCTGTGGTGTTAAATGCAGCAGCTAGAGAACATAAACCGAAGGTCGTTGTCCTCTGATTGCCGAGTTCAAGTTTTAAAGGAGAAAAGATACTGATTAATAATCTGTATCACAGCAGTTCAGTTGTAGGCAATAACAATAATCAGGAATAATATGAAAAGCATTTTATTAGTCACATTGAGCCAATCATGGGAATGCTCATGCTTCATGTATATCTGTGAAAATAACTTATCTTCAATTAACAATTATTTAGAAGGGCATCGCATATCAGCTCTGCCTGGAATGGTGGTTTTTAAAACTCTTCTGCTTAACGTGTAGTCCTCAAAAGCGCTGCCGTGTTACAGGACATGTTAACAGCACACCGAGGTTCATGATTAACCAGCTGACTCATGTGACACAAGCTCATATTTCAAAGAAAAGCAGCAGCAAACATGTAATGCAGAATCCCAAGCAAAGTCCCGGGTTGTGAGTGTGCAAGAATCCCTGCAGAAAGAAAGAAGGAGGCCAGAGCTTTGTTGACTATTTATTTTTTGTAACAATCAATTGCCCCAAAAGGCAGGACACGCTCTCAGGAGGATTCAGGTTCTTGGGAAAGTGTTAACAGAGGAAGAAATCTCCCCTATTCTTTGATGAACAGAACCTTTGTATTATCAAGAACACCCGACACGGTGCTGCCACCTTCCTTTGCACCCCATATATCCAGACCAGCAGTATAGAATCTATAGCAGAAGTCACTTATGTGAGGATACTTTCTGCGGGGTCAGTCACTTTTGTAATACTTTACACACCAGGTTATGTATAATCCCCCATACTGACAGCTACATTTACTGGGTTGTGTAAACACAAGCGGCGGTGCCCGTGCACATCAGTGTGAATCTTTTAAGCCCTGCCATGGGTGCCTAGCTGTTTACTGCCTTTTTTTTTGGCCGCTTGCTTTTTGCATCCTCACAACAAACAAACAAGTGAAGCCGAATGGTGACCCGCATCCAGAACAGCAACAGGGTCACGTGGGATAAATCCGATGGATCTCAGCCCGGTTCCCAGGGGACAAGGCTTTCAAGCGCAATATGGCCATCAGTTAATACCAACTGGCACCCTCCTGGCAGGCCCAGGCGAGAGCCCGCAAACCGCGTTGCCATGAAAGTCATCCCCGCTCGGTTTATTTACAGGGCTTAATCCCTCTCTATCCAGTTTGAAACGCTGCCCAACGTGCCCGTTTTGTGCTCGGGAAGCCTGCCCAAGCCGTACCTGATACACGGGCAAAGAAGGCAACGCTCCCTTTCCAAGAGCGCGCGGTCCCCGGGCAGACCCGAAGGCAGTAAATTGCCGGTTGTCGACAAGGCTAAAACGCACGGGCAGTATTTACTTCTCGAGTATTTTCAGCTGCCGGGAGGGAAGGAGGAGGCAGGAGGGAGAAAGAGCATCTGTGCCCTGGGCCGGGCGAGCGAGCGCTTGGCACAAGGTGAACCGCTCTGCTGGAATGTGCTATTTTTAGCCAAAAAAGCAGGCGAGGGGATGGGAGCGAGGGCAGGATTGAGGAGATTGGCGGCAGCTTTGGAGAGCTCAGCTGTAATCGGGGCTGCCAGACGCGCGGGCTGCGGCTGGGCGCTGCGAGGGGGGTTTCCGTGTTTCCGCGGGCTGGGAGCGCGGGCAGGTGGGAGCAGGGGCGGTTCTATTCCACGGTGCCGCTGGAAAGCAGGTCAGCGCCAGGGGGAGAGCGAAAGCAGGAGGAATATGGATTTATTTATAGGCTTTTCGGCGGTGCTTGCCACTCGTGTTCGCCTCTGGCTCGCTCCCGAGCGTGCAGGAACTTGGTGCTGCGATGGCTCGTGCTTTGTTTGCGAGGAGCAAACGCCGGGGCCGGTCCGAGGGGCAACACAAGGGCAAAATCTCCACCTTCCCGCTGCAAAAAGGCCAACACGGACAGGTGTGCCAGGGCCCCAGAGGTGTGCGGGGCAGCTGAGGTGGGCAAGCATCCTGCTTCCAAAGGTGTCCAGCACTTCCTTGGCATGGGAGCAGTTGTGTGGCGCAGGGAGGAGGGACACGGGGCTGTGTGACAGCGTGGGGCTGGCACCGGGGCACCCGGAGAGGGTGCAGAGCCCTCGTTTCCCACCTGCCATCCATGCGAGTCCCCCCATGGTGACGCTGATGGCTTCGGCTCCACGAGGAGCCCTGCGCCTGGCCGCTTGCTAGCGGATCCAGGGCCGTTGCTATTTACTTCACCAAGGAAAAGCTCTGCACGAAGGACGGAGTTAGGAGCCCGGGATTTAACACAGTGGCTGCAGTGAGAGTAGCAAGAGAGCAAACACGCCGGATCTGGATTCCTAAACCCTGCTCTATAATAGCTCGGCATTTCTGAGGAGTCTTGTTCTCCACGGGACAAGGGATAATTGTGATGGGGGCTCGGAGCTGGGATCCTCCCCCCTTCCAGCCGATACCAGCTCTAGTGTTTCCTTCTGTGCCGTCCTGCGCATGGGAGAGCTCCAGGCTTTGGGTTTTCCCTGGAACGGAGCAGCTCCAGCCCCGTTTCTTTCTTCGGCATTGGAATTGCAGCGTGTGTGCTCTGCCCTGTGGGAGCCTTCACGGGGTTTGTTTAAAAAAAGAAAGAAGGAAACAAAAGCAAAAAAGGAAGAAAACAATAGCTAAATACCAAGAAAACGCTGGATGACGCACAGAGGTTGAATGAAATGCAGATGTTCCGTCACCTATATTGTCTGTTTGAAACTTGCACAAAAATTGCCGTGTTCTGTGGGATGCAGTTTGTCACACGAGGAGCAGATGGAGCTTGTGGCCCTCCAACTGCCACAAGGTTTCCAGGCATTTACCCCATGGGAAAAGACTCGCAGCCCCTTGCTATTCTTAGCAAACACCTGCAACCCAGGCCCCAAATCAGCGGCCTTTTGGATTTGATTTGGGGTATCCTGAAGGGAAAAACAGCCCGCAGACTTCCAGGGACATGGAAAACAGAGCGGAGCGCTTGGAGCAAAGAAACCCCCCTGCTGCTGCCCCTCGCGTCGAGGTCCTGAAATCCAAACACACCTTTAGCTCCTGCACTTGAGCTGCCGGATAACTGCAGCGTGGGGCAAGGACTGGGGCTGCCCTGCAGTGCCACGGTGGCCTCTCCCGCTGCCCGTCCGTGTGGAACCAACGCCAGGAGAGGACACGAGCCAGAGTGTGCCCAGTGGAGAAGTTCATACAAACTGAACCTGAAATCCTCAGCGTTTTGCAAGGGGCCTCGTGCTCGCATTTAAACGGGCGATGCAGCTCTGCCTCTTGCGCTTTTGTTTCCAAGGGGCAAAAAGGATGTTTTTCCAAGCAGGATGCTCGCAAGACCAGCGCAGACTGTGGGGCAGGGGCTGCAGCTAAGTCTGGTTTCTAATCCAACCGGAGAAGCTGCCTTTCCTAGCATTCCCGTCCACTGGCTGTGCCCAGTGAACCCGTCCGCTAGCAGCGGTGCAGCCCGGCTCCGAGGCCATCCCTGTTGAGAGCCAAATGCAAAATAGCCCCGAGTGGGCACGGTGCGAACGAGGCTGGAGCCCAGGGTGATGGTGCTGCTCTACCCGGCTGCCTTCATCCTTCTGGAGGCTGCCACGGCTGCAGCCTGACCTCCTCTTCTTCCTTCTCCTCCTCCGGGCAAGGGAATTCATGGAGCCTGGGAAGGAGGAGGCAGCAGTGGAGCTCGTGGGGCTTTTCCCGGCTCTGCCTGCTGGCCAAGCTCCTTTGGGGGATCCGGTTGTCCAGCGGATTGGGAAGGGGCTCTGGAAGGGGAGCTGGCAGTGGGGGAGCCGGGTGCTTGCGCACAGCCCTTGGGCAGCTGGTGATTGCTCAGTGCCCTCATGCACCCAGCAGCTCCCGTGGGCGCAGCCGCCTTGCTGGGCGCACGGAGCCCCGGCCGGCGCTGCAAGGCAGGGCCGGGCTTTGCCCGCAGCGAGGGGTTGGGGATGTCCAGAGCTTTCCTGTGCTCACAGGGCAGCCTCCCTCCACCTCCTCCTCCTCTTCCTCCTGTGCTTCATGGCACAGGGCACTGGTGGTGGCTCTGATGGTTGCAAATTTTCCGGAAAGAGGGAAGAGCTTGTGGAGGGGGCAGGCAGTGCTGGGGCAGGCAGCGAGGGAGAACGAGGGAGCTGCTCCCTCCCCGGCCGGGACCTCCCCGCTCCCTCCGTGCTCTGTGGCTCTTGCAGGAAGCGTTTGGAGCCTCCCGCTTCCGCAGGGAAGCCGCAGGTTTGGAAGGCTCTGTTGGGCTGGGGACACGGCCCTGCAGCTGGCGGTGACAGGCAGCATGACAGCCAGTGTCCTACACAGCCAGCACCTCCTTCCAGCAGTGTCTGTGAGGTGACACGGGTGACAGAGTCCCAGGACGAATCCCGTTCACACAGAAACGTGCGTCATTGAAATGGGCGGCACTTTTGCCTGGAGAGGACCCCGAAATACTAGAGAGCATCCAAGGTGGGAGACAGGTTGTGCCGGGGGTGTCCGTGGAGCTGGGCATCGGTCTCTACGGACAGATTTTCTCAATAACTCAAGGGCAGTTGCTCAGCACATGTCGCTGGGGCCAGATCTTCAGAAGAGCCCACCAGGCTTTTGCGGAGAATCTGGCAGCTTCTTGCAGCATCGGAGGGGGAGGAATCCGGTCGCTGCTGAGCAGGCTGGGCTCTGGCTGAGCACATACGTATGTGCACATATGTCCTCCCACGTACAGGTACATATGTGCGCGCTCCCACGTACAGTCGGCTGCTCAGCTAGCGGCTGGGCGCTCCGCGCGGGTGACAACGCAGCGGGGTTTGCAGGCGGGAGACAGCCGAGATTTGGGAGCTGGAGAGTGTGAGTTTGGTTGCTGCCGTCAAAATGAGAACCTGGGAGGTTTTAGTGTTCAGGATGTTCAATCCCGACATTCCTGCTTCTGCTAACACGTGTGTCTGCGTGTGTTCATGGTCACAAACCATGGCATAGCTCTGACTTGCTGCACCCAGACCCCAGTGGGGGAAATGTGATGCTCACAGCGCTCTCCCCGCTGGCATTTGCAGCACTGTGTCCTGTTCCCTCCTGTTGCTCCTTTGTAACTGAAATGCAGTTGGGATTTGGTGGGGCTGAAAGAGAGATGATAAATTTTGTGGTAGTCAGGAAGTTTTAGGACACGGCTTTGTGCAGAGATACGGCAAAATCCATTGGAATGAGGTGCTGGCTCCTGCTCCTAGATTTGTTTTAAGCTTCAGAGTGTGGCAGTGGCATCATCTGCCAGCAGGCAAGGGTATATTCAGGTGGGGCTGGGATGCCTCCTATTTCTTCCTGATTTTACTGCTGATTCTTGGTGAAAGCTTCACAGGTTATTTCATCCTTGGCTTCCCCATTTGTAAAATGAGATGCACGTATTAAACAGCTCCCTCGAGCTCATCGAAACCCTCTGCTGTGTGCTATGAAGTGAGTGCAGATTTTTGCTGCTACTGGAGTCAGGCGCTACCAGTTCCCCCCCTGCCACTGATATGGCCGTGGGCTGCGGCAAGACTCCACTGTCTGCACCACAATTTCCCCATCTTCCTGTTCTGGAGGCCCACGAGACTTAGTCAGCATTTACAGCACGAGCAGCCCCAAGCCTTTAAAACATTATGACATTTCAGTAAAGAATTCGCTTTAATTTGTCCTTCAGTACTTGCTCTGCAGCAATCACCTTCACATGCTTTCCTTGCTCACCGCCGAAGCTGGCCATATGCATTAAAATAAATAAAAAAAAAAGGATGAAGAAAACAGGAGAGCAGGGATTCTTGCAGAATACAGTTGTTTCAAGAAGTGAAGAACTCTATCAGAAATTCCAGACGTGGGGAGTGTTTGGATAAGGCGCTGGCAGCCCTGCTCGTGTTGCTGGGCACTCAGCAAGTGCAGTCAAGTTCTCGGCTGCGTTCGCCTCCATCCTCAGCAGCCGGCGGCCAGGGCAGATTTGCACGAGCCGACAGGAGAGCAGAGCCGGCGCTGGCTGCAGCATGGGACTCCCTTCCAAGCACATTGCAAATTCAGCCAAAACCACAGAGGAAGGTGCTGATTTTTGGAGTGTTTTGGCTTCACCGCTGCTTCACTTCCTGCTTTCTCTAGCCTTTTCTTCCTGCCCGCCCTTTTTTTTTTTTTTTTTTTTTTTTTTTTTTACCCCAAATGATTGCAGACATTTCTCTGTTCAAAAAAACCACCCTCTGGATCTCATGGGTTTGCTGCAGTGGCCTCCTGCTTCCAACAGCAGCCCGTCTTTGGCATATGCCTCCAGCTGTAGCCTCAGGGCTTTGCCTACCCAAGGAAGCAGGCGCATCCTTGTGGAGAGCCCCACGGAGAGGACACGGCTTCAGTCTGGATCAAGGGCTCCACTTCGGCTTCCAGAATGAATCATCGGCCCTGGCACCTGCAGATCCCACTGAAACAATCTCAGTTTTAGCACAAGCATCTAGAAAGCACCGCATACGAAGAGTCACCCTGCAGTTTATTCCCCAGGATGCTATAAACCCAGGACTGAGGGTTTCCCAAGCCATAATTTCCCCTTCATTTGCAGTCTGAAGGGTCTTGACTTCACCAGTGAGGGAAAAAAGGATGAAGAAATCAAACTGAACAGCCTGTCTCCTGCTAGCAGAGATGGACCTGAAGCAGCTGCTGTCTGTTGAGAGGGAAACATGCAGGATCTTTGGGTTGGGTTCAAACCTCCTATCTGAGGTCTGCACTGACTGATGTCCCTACCTGTGCGCGTGCGGAAAACAGGATCTTTGCATGGGCCCTGCAGGGCGGATCCGAGAAACCTTTGAAGAAGGGAGAGCGTGAGGGCAAGGGGGCACAGAGCCCCTTTGGGGAGATAGCACAGGGAACGCTCGGGTTTCTTGAAACCAGCCAGAGCTTGTTAAATCTTTCCCTATCATCTTACCATAACCTGATTCTGGGGCTTCTGTTGATATTCTGCGCTCCAGATGTTGGCTGCAGCTGGGGCAGAGATAGCAGGACGTTCCCAGCCAGAAGCTGGGATGGGGAGGAGGGGATACTGGGCTCGTGTGGATGGGTGGAGAAGGAAAGAGGAATATGAATGTATGGTTGTAAATCCACCCCTACACACCCTCCTTTCTTTTCCCTTACAGCTGCTATTCTCAGCAGAGAGAAAGTTAAGACTTCTGCTATTCTCTGCTCTCTTTTGCAGAGTCGAAAGGACAAGGAAAGACCTAAACAGAAGCACAAAAAACGTCCGGAATCTCCCACCAGCCTCACACCACCCTCGGTGCCCGTCGCGCCTGAGAAGGTACCGACCCCTCCGGCTGCTCATGGGAGGATGTGGGGCAGAGAGGGAGGGCAACGGGACCATCAACGCCAGCCTTGCCAGGAAATGGGAAGAACGAGGCAGGAGAGCTGGGAAAGGGCTTTGTGCACTTATTTTTGATTCCTGATTTGTCACATTCTTGCTCCCTCCGCCTGCCTCCCCGGCTCAACGCGCACTTGGGGAATTCAGCGTGGCAGCTGGCTTGATTTGTGTCAGCGCTGACGACACGACGCCAGCCGGGAGCCAAACTCCCGAGTGGCTGCGCCGCGAGTGCCAGCCTGTTGTGTGGCAGATGTGCGGATCCGAAGCTCCTGCAGAACGGATACATTTCCGTGCTTGGGCCTTTTCCACTGCCACGCTGTGAACAGCGCAGGCAGGTGGAGGAGCAAGGCAAGGCTGGTGGGAGGAGGTGTTATTCTTCATTAGACAAAGTGATAGAGCTGGGAGGATAAAACCAGGCAATCTTCCACATGCTAACGTCTTCAAATGCATCAGAGGGAGCTTTGCTGCGTGGTAATTAGGGGCAACAGGAATTTGAGTCCTATTTGGCAATATTGACCCTTCACTAATTCCTTCTGCCCCATGCTCTCAAAGCATTTCATGCCAATTATCAGTGGGTCTGATGGAGCTTCAGTTCACCCCACCAGGCTCTTAATTTCAGGGAAAATTCAAGCAGCTGAACAGCACGGCAGCCCATTCTGCTCCTGGGGAACAGGGACAGTCCCCGGGGAGCCCTCCCTGGTCTGTGTGGGTTGTTCTGCCCTGATTCCACCCTATGCCCAGGTGCCATGGGGCATGGTCATGGTGTCGGGGTATTTTTGCTCCTCTCGGCTGGAACCTCGCTAGTGCCTTTTGCACCTGGCTGTAAATCACAACAGCCTTGAGGTTTCTGCAGTTTGTGCCAGCTCCAAACTGCAGTAAAGCAGAACAGACACAGTGGAACTTGCCTTGAGCTTGCGCGGAACAAGGTGAAGGCCAAGTTTGCACTTGTAGCGGGTCAGGGAACACGTGAGGTTAGTCCAGCACCTTGACCTTTGGAGCTGCACCCTCTGTATCAGCAAAGTAAACTAAAGCAACTCCTTAGCTATAAGTAAGAGTAGGACTGGGACTTGCTGCTGCTAGAACAAATAAACAGTGTTCCAGAAGGGTCATTTTATGCATCCAAAATGCTATTTGGAAAAACTGTGTTTTTTCCATAACAGAAATGCCCAGGCATCTTCATGTGCAAGGGGCAGTGCAGGAAGGACTGCTCCTGCGGGTCAGCGAGGGCTGTTTCGGGTCAGGATTTTCCGTGTTCTTTATGAAACTAAACTTAGAAAAGGGGAAGAGAGACCCGTTAGAGCTGAAATGGCAGAGCTGAGGCCGGGAGAAGCAAGAGGGAGGACTGTGCTCAGCTGCGCCCGCTCCTGCCCTACCTGGGAGCAGGTTAGGGCAACTCTACTCCAGTGCCTGGGAGCAGCGGATTCGCCCGGTTAACGGAGCTGTCAGGAACCGATGGCTTTAAGAAGATTATTTTCAAGCTAAACTGAAACCCAAAACCTGACTCTTGGCCAGACAGAATAGTTGTTAGACAATTACCCACTGTGTCCTCCAGAGCCCTGCCAGACCTTTCTGAATAAGGAGGGAATGGCGTAATTCAATTTTACAGGCAGCTTTCAGCTCTTTGTAAGCTAAAATTTAGAGGATCCTAATTACTGTAGCTGTGCGTGAGTGATGAGGTTTCCATGTTTCCTTAGGGAGTTTTCATTAATCTCCAGAGCAGGGAGTGTTCTCCCTCGCTCTTTTTGTGTCTAGACCCCCAAATTCTGCTCCAACTCCTTCTGACCCAAAGTTTCCACTCGGCATCACTAGGAGCTGCTCTGTGACCCTCTGCAGCCCCCTCAGTCGATGGTTGTGTGAGAGTTTCTAGACACAGAGATTTTCGAACGAGGGTAATGTTGTACTGGCTGCTCTGGTGTAAAACCCTGAGCGTGTCCATGCAGGTCTCCTCCCGTCTTTGTCCTTTGTGGGTCTTAGATAAGACCGAACTCGTCTTTGTCCTTTGTGGGTCTTAGATAAGTAGTTGGATAGTTGGAGCCTGTTCCTTTCTTTGCTCCTTGCTTGTTGCAAGATCCATTGCTGCTCTTTTATCCCCTTTTGAGGCTTTCTCCTATGCCGAGAACCACCACGTTATGCAGGAAGCCGAGCACAAAGTCCCCAGGGATAATCCCTGCAGGGGACACGGTCACAGGAGCAGAAGGAGCAACCTCTCCATTGCCCTTCCCGTCTCTTTCGGACTCTCCTGCGGCTGCAGGCGACACCGCTGCTATTTCAGCCCAAGGAAACTTTTAGGCTCAGGGAAGCACTGATGACAAGGGGATTTTTGAATGTCACCGAGCTGAGGAATGTCTCCTTGCAGCTGTGGCCCAATAGACGCCTTGATTTTTGCAATCCAGCTTTATTTTTCAGTTCCAATTTTCACCTAATACGTCACCCACCCCATGCTCCCCTCTTGAACCAGTTAGTTGCAAAGAAGTAGCTTTGATGTGGTTTGAGTCTTCCTCTTGAAATGAGCTGTGCCAGACCTCTGACTTGAGCCAGATTTTAGAACATGTCACCGAGAACATCCCTGCAGCTTCTAGGAACCTGCAAGTGCTGATACCCGGCGCCTGTCCCCTGGCAGGGCTCCTTGTCCTGTGTGTGTAATGAGAAGTTCTTGCTGTTTTGCTGCTCAGCGGGTTCTGGGGATAAACAAGCTGAAAACCCAGTGCTGGCCTCAACTCCCATCTACACCGGAAAGTGAAACTAGGGTGTGAATTTACAGCATGCAAATGCCTTTCTGCAGCACCTCCTGCGAGCTCGGTGCTGCTGGAAAGTGGTGTCGGGCGATGCAGTTTTTATTGCTGCCTCGCCGGGCAGCGGGAGAGTCCCTGCAAGGCAGCACACGGAGCGCCTCGCGTCCGGGAAGCGCCCCCGAAACTCCGGAATGCACCCAGGGAGTGAAGGCTGGGAGAAGCCCCGGGCAAATGTGGCCTCGAAGCGGAAGCGTGAGGCCAAGGAGAGCAGGGAGCAGCGGGGAGTGACCAACCAGGCTCAGAAGCCGGAGCTGCTGTGACACTGATGGATCTGGGAGCCTCCGAGACACTGACGGATCCCGGAGCCTCCGTATGGTGCCGGCCTCAGGCAAATTCCCAGTCCCTGTGATGGGCTAGGAGTGTGGAGGGGAGGCTAGTGATTCCTCCGGCTAATCCGCTGCAAATCAGAGTGTGTCTCAGCATGGATATTTGCAGGAAGAATCCTAAGCCTTTTAGCGTCCCTTGTCCTGACATGAGTGGGAATTTGCCAGTGACATCAAGGATATAAAAACCTAGCCTTGTGGGGCTCACACAGTGATGCTGGAGCTCACAGCAGTGCCTAGACGGGCCCAAAGCTCCTGACAGAACCGCATGCAACCTCTGCTGAGCGATCCAGTTCGGAAAAGCACCCAATGCTGACGGTCTCCTTGGGAAGCGACTGTGCCAGGGCCGGAGCAGCTCCCGCAGGTGCTGCTCGCTCCTCACCCGCATCCTCCCTGCTCCCGTCTTCAGTAGTTTGATCCCAGACAGAGCAGCACCATCCTCCTGCATTCCCACAGTGGGAGCTGGTTCCACCAGGTAGCAGGCACAGAGCTGCTCTTCTGATTTCCCATGAATAAATGGATGACCGAGGAGCCCGAGGGCTGCACAGGCACCGCTCCTTGGGGGACAAGCTGTGTGACATGGCCTCATCTCACCCAGTGCACAGGGAGATGCAGGAGTTTCCCTCCCATGACAGGACAGCAGGTTTCTCCTGGCTCCACTTTTCACCCAGTTTCTGGAAAAAGCCCTTCAAAATGCAACTGCTGCCTCGTCTTGGAAGAGACCGCTCACGTCCTCAGCTCTTCCCTGTTGTCCTTGCTGTGCAGCGAGCCATCCCGTGCATGCACAATGTGCAGCGCACGCAGAGCAGGTGTGCAAGCACGAACAGGAGCACAAGCATGAGCACGACCATGAGCACAAGCACGAGCACAAGCACGAGCGCGTGCACAGCCCCGTGCTGCGGCCAGGCTCGCTGCAAAGCCCAAGCTCACACACTGCAGCTAGGCTGCAGATTTCAGCAGTCCTGCTCCCCTCAGGCAGCAGCCCTGGGATGGAGAACGTCCTTCCTTAGGGAACTGATGGGATAGAGTTGCTAATATTGGCGTTAGGGCGGCAGACCCAGGTGGGGTGCTTGGCAGTCACCGGGCATCTCCTGGAAGGCTCCATGGCCTCGCCAGGCTCCATGGAGCAAAGTGGGGAAGAAGCAGATGCCCGAGGACGGGAAATGCCTCCCTGCGGTTTCGGTTTCCCTCTTGTTGCTCCTCGGATGTGAGACTTGGGCCCTTGCCCCAAACTGAGGCTCCCAGCACAGCTGCCAGGGCCGGGGCCGCGGTGGCGAGGACGGCTCGCGGTAGCGCGCGGATCTGCTCGCCGTGACCTATTTGGCAAGCGCCGCTCTCTCGAGGAGAGCGGTTGGCAGGAGGTGCTGGAATGCTGCTCCCAAGGTCTTTGGGAGGCTGAGGGAGATGCCGAGGTCACATCGGTCACGTCAGCCCCGCAGGTGAGTGGCTCTGCTCCGGTCACTGCCTTCGGATGAGCCAGCTCAGCCTCTCCCCTTTATTTATTTATTTATTTTCCCTTTAATATTACAGTCAAGATTTATATCCCAGCTCAGATTTCCCCCTTCCACCCCGCACTAATTCCCTACTTGCCCAACACTCCCTTCTTGACACCGCAGATTCAGAACGTGTCTTCTCATGTGGTTTCTCCCAGCCCTTCCGTGGCCTCGTGCACCTTGTGCGAAGCTCCCAAGAGGTGAATTTATAGGGGGGATATTTGGGGCTTTGCATTTCTGCTGAGGCGTGAGACATCTTGTCCCTGTGACTTTGGGAACGGACTCAGCGCTTCCCATAGCCCCCAGACACCGCTCTGCCCTCCCTCCCCAGGCAGATGTGGAAAGTCGGAAAGATTTTCATGCTCCCTTGGAGATCGTAAATCAAGAAGGCTTAATGTCCTACATGGAGGAGGCTGCGATGAGAAAATACAGATCCCCCCTTCTCCCCCTGCTAATTTCCACCACTCCCTTCCTCCTGTCTTTCATATTCTCGGCACATCTGGTGCGGGTTAGGCTGCCAGCTGTTGCATTGTGCAGAGTGATTAAACCATGTGGGAGGAACGGGGAAAGATTTTTATCTGGGCACTCGTGAGTCTGCATTACAAGCACTTTTCTCTTTAATCCTTCCCAAGAAGAGGTCATCAGTGGCATGTAAGAAGGACATTTTCTCCGGGTCTCTCTTTTGTTTGCCTCTCAGTAGGAAATAAAAGGCATTGCTGTTAATTAACAGGTGTTATAATTTAGGTTATGACCATTGCAGTGGAACTGTATCTATAATAGTGATTTGGTTGAAGTAATAACACTGTTTGGCTTTAGAGTGACTTGGAGGTGAAGGTTTCACATGCTTTCACATGCCCTGAGGGATCTGGGGTTTGGTTTGTTCCATTCTCCTTCTGCTGAACTCCGACACTTCTGCATCTCATCCCAAGCTCCCGGATTTCCTCGCATCTGGCCAGTCTCTTCATTCCCTTTGCCTCTCCGTCTCCTGCAGGCTTACACGGGGCTTGGAGAGCATCTGTCACTGCACGGTCGCATTGCTCTAATAACATCACTGTGCCAAATATTTGCTGCTGCAGATTCCTGGGAAGATCCCTGGCCCTGCCAGAGCTCAGGTTGGAAGTGGAGGTTGCGTTAGGGAACACACAGAAGCTCCCATTGCGGCACAAGCAAGGACAAGTTGTCCGCAGGTGGCAGGACCTTGCAGGGAGCCTCACATCTGTAGGATACAGCTGGGATGTGGGTTTGAATCACACTCAAGCTCAGGTGTTTTAGGGATTGAAGAAGCCCCTGCAAGTGATGCAGAGAAGCTGGGCCGTGTATGCTTGTGCTGCAGGTGCCCTGCTTGGTTTCCTGGGGGAATTTGGACTGTGTGGCAGCTGTAGGAGGAGAAACCCTGGTGCCACCGAGTGAGCGGTGCAGTGGGAATGTTGCATTTCTTCCTGATCTTGAGTAATGTGACCCAACCATCACTTTGTGGCAATTATTTTTAAGGGGAAATTGGTAAAAAAGAGCCCCTGCTGTGACCACATCTGGCCTGAATGAGCTGCTTTTCTGTTTGCCCTTTGCTAGGGCTCCAGCAGCCACCATGAGAGCAGCAAAGAGCCCTCGGACGTGAGCAGGTCGGAGGTGAAAGGCAAGAAGTCCTCCAGCCATGGCAGCAGCCACAAGGGGAAAAAGACGGGAAGCGGGAAAAGCTCGACTGGCTTCGGCTCGGCCTCATCCAGCGGGACGTTCCAACCTGCAGGTAAGGAGTGAAGGAGGAAAGAGGAAAGGAGAAGGAACTCGTGTTCCTCTTGACTCTTCCTTGATGTCTCTGTGTCCGTGAAGGCGCCTGCCTGCTCACCTGCTGCTGACTGTTATTTCTATAATCCTTGGAAGAGAAAGGGAAAAGTCTCATTGTTAGTAACTCCCTAGACAGCCCTTGCCGGGCTCTTGTCTGCTCAGACCTTTCTGAGCTCTTTTGTGGGCTGTTGCTGGAGGTGCCAGCGCATTTTGTGAAGACACGGGGTGATTTGGGGCCTTGGGGCAGAGCTGAGTGCGTCTGGCTGGGGTGAACCTGCTGGTGGGCATCTCTGGTGCCAGCTGAGAGCACCAGGGCTGTGGCAGGAGCAGGGGCTGGGATGTGACATGTCCTGCAGCTCAACAGCTGGCCCGTGCTAGGGGATCTGCCTTGCACTGAGTTACTGCCACTATGGGCTTTCCTGCATCTCATCCCTCTCTGCTTCCCGCAGGCACCTCCTGCAGCTCCTTGCAGTGTTCCCAGGACTTTGTGACATTCCCCAAGCTCGAGCAGGAGGACGAGAAGTACCGCAAGCCTGTCTCCTCCTCCTCCTCTTCCCACTGCTCCCCTCTGTACGAAGGCCAGAAAGGGGACGTGTTCGAGCAGAAGGTCATCTTCTCCGGCTTCGGCTCCATCATGCGCTTCTCCACGTCAGCCGTGAGCCAGCAGAGAGGCCGTGATGCCTCCCCCGTGGACTACAAGGTCTCCAACCCGGTGAGCGGCCCCTCGGCAGGGAGCAGCGGGGCCAGCAGCAGCCACAAGCGGATGCCCTCGCTCAGCATCGAGGAGGGAGAGGTGCTGAAGGAAAAGAAGCACAAAGGCAGCAAGAAAAACAAGCACGGACCTGGCAGGCCCAAAGGGGGCAAAAGCAAAGAGATTTTGGGGGCCCAGCTGGCTGGGTCCACGTCCACGTCCTCGTCGCCCTTCTCTGGGGGCTCTCTCGTTAGCTCCAGCATTGGCAACTCGTCACGGTCCTTCAGCCACACGGGGAACCTGCCCAGCCTCAGCATGGAGTCCCCGCTGCTGGGTTCAGGTATGATCCTCCTTAGGCTTCCAGTTCTTCCTATCCCTGCTTCTTCCAGCGTCACATTTGGCTGGTGGCCGACCCTGTGTCTGCACCGGGTCCCATCCCTTTAGTTCAGTCCTAGGAGCTATAAAAGTCCTGGTCTGGATTACTGAAATTATTTAAAACTGATTCATGCTGATCAACGGTCTCTGGTACAACTGGTCATCCCGGTCCCACCACATCCTCCTGGTGTTGGTGGCCCTCCCAAGGGGCTCCCAGCCCTTCCCGGCTGGAGCTCCCATCCCAAGGAGGGCAGCGGGAAGAGGGCAGGAAAGGGTTAAGGCAGCGGGCAGAGGAGGGGCCTGCTACTTGGGCTGAGGTTTGACACTGTTCTGGCAGCAGAACTTGTCCCGGGTCTATTGTGGCTTGTTTGCAGATGCTCCGTTTTAGGTCAAATTGCGTGTGTTTGGGGGAGGCGGGGGCTGTTGTGCTGTGTGCGCTGGGGAGCTGCGGCCCATTTGTCTGCACAGCCCGAGAGCTAGGAGAGGAGCTGTAGGAATGGATGCAGCTTCCATAACCGTGTCCTTAGGCTGTATTTTCATGCTTGTGGGAACAACAAAGGGATGTTTGGAAGGAGAGGAAGCTGCCAAGCCCCTTAGGGCTCCTTCTCCCATCCCTCTCTTAAGGAGAGGACCGGGCACTGCCAAGCAGAGTGGGAAGTGGATGGGACCCCTCCTGTCGTAGTTACCTCCTCTTCTTTCCCTCCTTCCCCCATTACCCTCTTCCTTCCCTGGTTATCGGTGCATGGGGGCTCGGGGTCCTCCCCAGCCTCTGCCGCTGACTCCTGCTCCGGGTGAGTCACTTGGTGCTGCGGTTTCCCCGTGGGATTGCGTTGGGGTGCGGCGAGCAAGCAAGCAGGGACAGCGGGAAGGATTCCAAGGCTGGAAGAGCCTTGGCTGCCTTTTGGCAGGAGGGTTGTGGCTTGTCAACACCTTCGCTGCAGGCCTGGCCGCAGGCTGCCGAAGGGGAGGCTGCGTTTGATCCTGGGCGCTGGTGTCATCCTCCCAGCCTGAAATGCGGCTGACAAATTCAGCTGTGTCGGGGCTGTTCGGGGGCTCAGCGTCCTGCGGGCGGCTGCTTGCAGGGCTCCAGGTTTGGAGGGTTCCAAAATGGATCGGGCCAGCTCTGCTTTGGGGAGCTCTGGAGTGTTCCTGTTGCTACAGGACATGGGATCCTTTGGGGACCTGTTGCAGCACAGCCCACACAGGGGGCCTTGGGTGACAGCTCCATCCCTGTACATACAGCTCAGGAGAGATGGTCCAGTCTTCCCTGATGCCCTTTAATCTACGGATGCCAAAAGCAGCTAGCTCCAACACGCATCTTCTCCCCTTCCCATGCTGCTTTTTTTTCCACAGGGATTTACACGAGTAACAAGGACCCCATCTCGCACGGGGGCGGCGTGCTGCGCGCGGTGTGCAGCACCCCGCTGTCCTCCAGCCTGCTGGCACACCAAGGCACAGCGTCCCTGCCGCAGCTCACCCGCTCGCCCTTCGCTAGCACCATCCCAGCCTCCTCTTCCTCAGTCTCTACCACGCAGGTAAGAACATCACGAGTGGGACTGCCAGGGGCTGATGCCAGGAGGGCGTTGGGACGAGCAGGCAGTGCAGGAGGGGACCTGGGGACGAGCAGACAGTGCAGGAGGGGACGGTTGTCAGCGTGTGCTGTGTCCTGGGCTGCTCTTGCCCTGCTGCTTGACTGGATGCTGGCGCCAGCCCTGCTGGTGCCAACTCTGCCTTCGCTCTGCAGCGTGGATAACTCAAAGGATGGGGCTCATGCACCCTGGCCAGGAAGACAGTTTGGGTGTCGGGGACACACAGGGCCTGGTCCTGCGTCGAGAGCTCTCCCAGGGCTGTTTTACAAGCAGGAGAGGTAGTTTTACAGCTCCAGCAACATGCAACTCATGTAAACCACTTGGCTCTGGGAGCAGACTGGGAAAGTTTCAGCTGTCTAGTGAGGCTTCCAGTGAGATATTTTTAACATTCTCCCTCCTGAGCAAGCTGGGTTCAAGAGCCAGGAATAGCTGGCCTAATGCAGAGCTGTTTTTCCCTCCAGCCCATCAGGAAATCATTTCTCTCTGTCCCCTTGTTTTGCTGTGTAGGTGTTCTCGCTGGCAGGTTCAACCTTCAGCCTTCCCTCCTCGCATATCTTTGGAAGCCCCCTCACCTCTGGGCTGGCCATCAACCCGCTCTTGAATCAGTCGGAAAGCAGCCGGGCAGGTACGTGAGTCGGAAGGTATCTGAGCCTGCATGGGCAAAGGGGGCTCCCTGGAGGAGTCGACACGGCCACGTTCAGTTCTCCAGCTCCTCTTCTTGCTCTCATCCTGTGCATGAGGCTGGGAGCTAGGAGAGATGTTTGACCCTGGCCAGAAGGTCCTTGTGGCTGCTGTCATGTACTGGCCTGCAACTCTGTGAAAAACCCTCTGCCAGGGTCAGCTGCATCAGTGTGTCCCTGGGCACGTGCTCAAAACATGCAAGAACATAAAATCTTCCCTGTGGAAACTTGTGGACATTTCACACACTAAGGTGGTGCAAAGCCAGTGAAAACTGCTGCATTTTTGGTTTGTTTTATTTGGCCTTATCTATTTATCTAAGAACACTGCGAAGAGAAAAAAAAAAAGTTCTTTATTTTTAGGTTTCTTCGGATTTTTTTTAAACCGGAAATATCTTGCAGTCTAAATTTTCACCTTCACTTTCTGTTTTGAGTTACTCTCTGCCCCGCATCTCTGGCTGTGTCATGAGATGCAACAAAATCCACTCTTTTGGGCTTCCAAATGTGACCGAGCCAACAGCGAGTTACTTAAAACTGCTCATTTTTTCCCATAGAGGTAAATTCATTTTCCTTGGAAAACTGCCTGGTTAATAAGCAGGAGACTTGAAGCATCATAAGACTTCCTCCAGGTTCCAAAAAAAAAAAAAAAAAAAAGAGAAAATGTGTGGGTTTTTTGTTTGTTTTTTTATAACCTACCTATACCAGTGGCTAAACCAACACCCTCCTGACTCTCAGTTGTTGCAGTTAGAGATGTGATTGTCTTATGTCTTCCTAGCCCAGAAGTGCTGGAACTCGATGTGCTGGTTTCTGAACTCTCAGGAGGTAAAATCCAGCCCGGTGTCACCCTGAGTGACAAGTGATTTGTAACCCCCAGCCCTTGGTGACTGA
The DNA here is from genome assembly GCA_034781795.1 of Crypturellus tataupa. NCBI lineage: Eukaryota > Metazoa > Chordata > Aves > Tinamiformes > Tinamidae > Crypturellus > Crypturellus tataupa. Next base: position 291,499 of record JAWLRI010000288.1, read on the forward strand.
TCTGCCACCGCCGTGCCCTTGTTTGCAGAGCAAACACGCGTGCCTGCGTGCAGCACGTGAACATGTGCCTGTGTTATCGCCTTGCAAACCCTGCGAGCGTGGTTCTGCATCGCGGGCAGGTCCTGGGTCCTCCAACCTCCAAATTCCTGCCCTCCGCTCAGTGCCAGGGGAGGTAACATTCAGCAGACACTGCTGGGTCATCACGTGGGACCGTTGAGTCAGGCGTGATTCAGTCACCTGAAATTAAGAACGAGATGATTCAGAGATTTCTTCTTCCCTTGCGGCAATCCCCACGGGAGGAGATGACCCACTGCCACTTCCCCTCGCTGCCACGTGCCAAGGTGCTGACGGAAGGAATCAAGTTGACTTTCAGGAACAGCCTTGTGGTTCAGGCACAGCGCGGCACTCGACAGTCTGCATCCTGTTCCAGCCCTGCGGCTAATGTTGGATGTCTTGCAGGCAAAACACAGAGTGCTCTCCAAAGCCTCATCCGTAGTTTCCGTTTCCATCTTGTTTGACAGGGGTATTGCAGACTCCAGGACGTGTTTCTTCCACGTCCAGGCAGCTTTCAGAACGGCCCCTGTTGTTCATCACCTTTTAGAGTTTCACCATCTCCTCTTGCTGGAGCTAGTGACCTAGACGGTGTTAAGCCAAATTCACTTTCCTTTTTCCAGGATTAATTAACCTTCACTAAACTTCCTGTATGGTCATTTGCACTTAGAATTATGATGTTCGTCTTAACCCCAAATTTTGGAAAAGGATGCTGTGCTTTTTTAGGTAATCCTGCTGTATCTTTAGTTCAGATTCACTTTTATGGGAGCACCTGTGTAAATGGGTCCTGTGTAGAAATAGCTTTTCTTGCAATAATATTAGAGTTCTGTGCAGTTTTAGCATAGGGAAAGGTGTTATCCTTCCTTTCAGATGGTGAAATGAGAAACTTATTGCTGATGCAAGTTGATACCAGGGGGCCTTTGGCAGTGCAAAAAGTCAGATTTTTATCTTCCCACTCCTGCAGCTACTGTCTAGTTCTTCCTCCCACCACTGTCCTGGATCCTGTCTCACTCTGATGACAGACCAAATATATTTATCTTCTGTAGTCATCCTCCAGCCTCCCCGTCATGCTTGAAGCCTTGTAAAGTGCTGTCTCCCTGAGATGGCTCAGTCGTCTCCTGGTCTTCTTGACATATGGGTACGTTTCTAAGGGTGGTCCTTGGCTGAAAACACTACTGAGAAGCACTACTCTGGTCTGACTGTTGTCAGCCTTTTGGTAACTGATCCTTGGAGAAATTGGGAAAGCTTCATGCCTTGTGACATCCCCCAGGTCAGACCTGCTGGCCTTGTCCCCACATGGTGCCCCGGGAGGCTGCTGTTGCCTGGGAACTGCTGCCCACAACAATGTGGGCACCTCCAGAGCCCGGTGGCTTCTCTCCAGAAGAGCGAACCCGCTCTAATTGAGGGCCAGGAATTCACTCCCGTGGGGATCAAGGGGTGAGGATCCCACTTGGAGCTGCCTCTAAGGGCTGCTCATCGGCAGCTGCATCTACTTGTTCTCAGCAGCAGCAAATACTGCCAATAACTAATGCCCTGCTCGGGGCATTGCACTGTAAATCACAGTGCCTTGCAGCATTCCCTGCAGGAGACTTCCTGGATTCTTGCACATCGAAATGTCTCTTATTGTGTGAAGAAGAGGAGGGGCGAGCCAGCCAGCTGGTGTTGGCTGGATTGCAACATCTGACACGTCCCAGAGTGAGGGGAACGTGTGTATAGTGCCTGGCGGACACCGGCGATGGAAAGCAAATGGCAGAGAAATTCCCTGATTTCTGTGCAGCAGGGAGATGTCCCCCACGTGCACACTGGTTCCAGTGCTAACACAGCCCAGATTCCTGGGCCAGAAGTGTCACGGATTGCTGACTGAGAGTTCCTGGATTTAAGCACTTTGGAAAGGAGCTTTGGAAACTTTGGAGGACTCGAGCTGGGTTTAGGGAAAGGATCCTGGAGGCCCAGGCTTGCAGCGGCACCCAGGAGACCTGTGCGGTGCTTTGCACAAGCGTGAGCCGTCCTTGCAGGATCAGCAGGGAAAGGGACATTCCCCTTGCTCCACGGCTGGAGGAAAAGTTTCCCTCTGCCTATTTTCTGCCACCAGCAAGGAGACCCAGGCAGTGTGACTGTCATCTCCTGTGGAAAGAGGCCAGCTTGTGCTGTGCAGCACCTTGCATGCTCCCTGCGCGCTGCGTTCTTGCATCTCGCGCAGCTTTAGTGATGCTCCCAGCTGGATAGTGTCTGTCTGATTTAGCTCGTGTCGTTAGGAAAGGGGCTGCACTGCCCGTCAGTGACCTTCCTGGAGTGACCCCATCCCGGCGTGACACGCAGTGACACGCAATGACACGCGGCCCCTCCTCCGTCGCCTCCCCCCTGGCGCAGAGGCGCATGCGGGGACAGCGCTGTTATGCAATGACAGTGCCCTGAGCTGCTCTGTGCTCCCATCTAGCGGGGACCGCGGCGCTGGCCGTCCTCCGGCGCAGGTGACAGCAGCCAGCAGCACCTGCGATGGCTGGAGGAACCTGAACTGTCCTCTCTGTCCTTCCCCACGCAGAGCCTGACCTGGAAGACTGCGGTTTTGGCTGCCGAGGGACGTCGCCCCAGGAGAGCCTCTCTTCCATGTGAGTGTCCTCCAGGAGTCCTCCCTCGCCGCGGGGCACGGCAGTGTCACAGCAGCTGCGCGGGCACGGCCGGGAAGCCGTGGGATGACACAGCAAGTACAGGGAGAGAGCCCGAGACAGCTCCTTGCCTTCTCCTTGAGGCATGGGGAAAGGTGGGATGGGAAGAGGCAGGCAGGAGCCTTCCCATGGAAGCTGAGGAGCTACCGGGAACATGAGGAGGGCAGGGGGGATGTGGCTGCTCCTGGTGTGGAGCAGAGGACACCTGGGGAGAAGAGGGCAGAGGAATGCAGGGGGTCTCGTCTGGTGCCTCTAACTGCCCCCTCCTCTCGCCAGGTCCCCCATCAGCAGCCTGCCAACCCTCTTTGACCAGACGGTGTCCTGCAGCAGCAGCGGGCAGCTGGAGAATGTCCCCCAGGCCACCCCCAACATCGAGCAGCTCCTGGAGAAGCAGGGCAACGGGGAAGCCGGCGTGAACAGTGAGTCCTTCGGGGCAGGAGCTGCCCGGGGGAGCTCCTTGTGCTGATGCCAGCTGGGATTTTGCCCGCAAGTGAAGGAGCCGGGTTGGGGACAAAGCACTGCTTGTGCCAGGGGGAATAGTTGGCAGCAGGACTGTGACTGGGGGCCAGCCTGCTCCGCACTCTGCTCTAACTGTGGTACCTCTGCTCCATGCCCCACTTCTCTTCCTTCCTTCCATCCCCCTGTTTTCTCCCCTCAATCCTGTCCCCCTTCTCCCTTTCCATTCCCTGCAGTTGTAGAAATGCTCAAGGCCCTGCACTCGCTGCAGAAGGAGAACCAGCGGCTCCAGGAGCAGATCATGACGCTGACGGCCAAGAAGGAGCGTTTGCAGCTCCTCAATGTGCAGCTCTCCGTCCCTTTCCCGGTGGTGACCACCAGCAATGGTCCCAGCAGCCAGACCCAGTACATCCTGCCTCCCAACGGTGAGGGGGTCAGTGGGATGAGTCTTCGCATGCCCTTTTGTACCCCTTTCCCCGGGGCTACTGCGAAGGGGGCATGAGGGGAGGATCTGCCCGGTCATTTATCTCACTGTAGCTGCACGAGATGGAGCTCCTGGGGGTCCGTGCTGTCCCCTGAGATTGTTGTCCTGGTGCTGGGCTTCCCCTTGACTCTCTGTCCTCACTTCTTTCCTCTTTGCAGTCTGCAACAACGATTCCCTGAGCATCAGCAAGAGCCCCCCGTGCAAGAACAGCTTTGGGATCGAGAACTCGCTCTCCACCTCCTCTGAGGTACATGGTCACCATGAGCCCCAGCCAGCTGGGGAACGGGCTTGGGGAGGGAACAGAGACACGTAATCTGTGACTTCATCTGCAGCAGATAAACCTGTACAGTTTAGACCCAGAAATGAGGCTTCTTTCTCTGGAATGCCCATTCTTCTGTGCTGAGGGTCCAAGTAGAGTAACTGGGGCTGGGGACAAGAGGTGAGAGCACTCGTAGGCTCTTCTGGCTGCATCCCTAGGGATGTGGCAGAGCACATCAGAGCTGTAGGACCTCTCCGAGCACACAGCTGCACTTACCCTCCCAGCCTCTTCTTCCCACCTCCGGCTCCTGCCCCTGAAGCCTTCCTGGAGCTGATCTGATGTTTCACAAGCTGCCCCAGTCCGACCCTCTTGTGTCCATTTCTCCCCCAGGACCCTCATTCAGGTTGCCCCAGCAGGAGCAGCTCTTCCCTGTCCTTCCACAGCACTCCTCCGCCCCTACCCATGCTGCAGCAGAGCCCTGCCTCGCTCCCTCTGCCCGCGGTGCAGCAGGTGAATGGCCTGGCCAGGGTGGCAGGCAGCGGGCTGGGGGGAGGCACCGCTGGCAGCCACAGCCTCTCCACGGTGCCCATGGTGGACGGCCTGATGGGGACCCTGGCAGGAGGCCAGCAGATGCCCATCAACGGGATCCTGGGGAATCTGAACGGCGCTCAGGCCGCCCAGGCTCCGAGCGCGCTGACGCAGGCGAGCGGGCCGCCGACCTTGCAGCTCTCCACCAGCCTGAGCAGGTGAGGATGAGGAAGGGGAGCTCGTGGGGACAGCCCTGCGCTCTCCAGCAGAGGCTCAGCACTGTGAGGGAGGGAGGCCCCGTGCGTGCAGGGCACGGCGGGCTGCGCTCACGCTCGCTGCCCTCCGTCCTTTGCAGCGTGCCCAGCCTGAGTCCTCTGACGGAGCAGCAGCGGCACATCCTGCACCAACACGAGCAGCAGCTCCAGCAGCTCCAGCAGCTCCTGACTTCCCAGCCACTTAATCCAGTAAGTGTGCCTGCTGGCGCCGCTTATCCGATGAGCTGGTTAATGGGAAAGCTTCGGAGCAGAACTTGGGGCTCCCTCCTTCATACAAACCTGCCCACAGGGCTGCATTTTCCTTGGCTTGGGACAGCTGTGGGTTGAATGAGGAGAGCTCTAGGCGGGAAGGTGGGGCACCTCTTGGAGGGGAACGATGGGGATTCGAACTTTTTCTTACAAACAAGGTAATTTAATCTGGGTTTCCCACATCCTCGGGCTGTGAGAACATATTAAGTCACCACGTGAAATCGGGAGTGCTGTTTCTCCTGCAGCCGTGTCTGCATGCAAGTCAGGTCTGCTCCTGCTGCCGTGACCACGCTGAGGCCCAGGGGAGAGGAGGACCCTATGGAAGAGGAGATAAGCGCTAAATTGGCTTAGCTCGGAGGCAGTCGAGCCGTGTCTGGGCACATTGACTCGGAGAACTGCCAGGGAGACTTGTAGCGTGTAGGACTTGTAGCGTTGGGGTCAGAGCAAGGACTAGGCAGCTGTTGTGAGGATCTGGGCTCTGTGCCTTCCCCCTCCTGATAAAATAGCAGCCCGGTCCCAGCTTCTTGTGCGAGCGACTGCGTGGAGAGACGGTGAACGAGCTCGGAACGTGTCAGGAATCCGTTCACTCCCCTTGCAGAAACCTCTGTGTGTCCCTGCCCTGCCGCGGAGCCGCACGGGAGCAATGCTAACAGCTCCCGTCAATGAAGCTATGCTAATTTATCTCCCATGAACTTGGCCCATTGCTTTGGTTATGTTTCTGGGTCAAGCTATTTATAACCCGAGAAAAGCAAATTTCAAAGGGCTTCTCTTTACAGCAGCTGATGTCACTGTGTCATCAGCTGCCTCCCTATGGGTATGGAAACAATGTCAGCTCTCCGCCTGCTGCATTGGTCGATGGTTGCTATAGCGATTCCCGAGATTTGGTTGGATTTGAGCGCGTCCCTCCGGGCGCAGGTGAGCTGCAGCCCTCACTCTTCCCCAGAGCTGGACTCTCCTACCCTGATCCGGGGAGAACAGCTGGAATGAGCTGAGGAAATGAGCAACCAATATAGAAATCCAGGGAGGGAGGTGAACTGCACAGATTGCTGGAGATTTAATATCCATGAATTGATTGATTGCAAAGAGATGAGTAGCTGCAGGGGTCCAGGTCCGGGTAAGCTGAGCCCACGCTGTACGACACAGGTGGGGACACAGGTGGGGAGGTCAGGAGCACGGGGCAGACTCCTCTCTGCACCCACGCAACGTGGTCACGGCGGCTTCGGGCTGTCCCCAGCAGCATTGCCCGGGACACAGTGCGCTGATGTGGTCCCGACTGCTGGCTCGGTTCCTCCCCGTGTGGAGCAGGCGGTTTGGAGCAGTATTCCCCAAGCCCTTTCGCCCCGCCGGTGCGAGCTCCCCTCTCCCTTCCCGCAGGAGCAACAGGCGCTGGTGTTCCAGATGATGCAGCAGATCCAGCAGAAGAGGGAGCTGCAGCGGCTGCAGCTCACGGGCTCGTCGCAGCTCTCCATGAGCAGCCTCCTGGCAGCCACGTCGGCCCCGCTCCTGCACTCCAGCCCCAGCGCCCCGCCGACCTCGGCCCCCCCGGCGCCCCCCAGCAGCAGCTCCCTCCTGGCCTCGCTGTCCCCGCAGCAGCTCAACGCGGGCGCTGCCCTGCTGGCCCCGCAGGCCACGCCGCCGCTCAGCGCTCCCGGCAGCAGCCTCCTGGCCTCGGGCACCGGCATCGCGCCCGTCCTCGCGGCACAGACTAACCCGTTCCTCAACCTGCAGGCCGAGGGCAACGCCGCGAAGGGAACGGTGCGTATGCTGCTCGCGCTGCCCTGAGCCGGGCTGCGAGGCGCCTGCGGACGCTCTGCGCTGTAGCTAACGCGGGGGATCGCAGGGGCTGCTCGTGCAACAGCCAGGGCACGTCGCTGGCTTTGCTGCATCCCTGGCTAGGCAGTGGCGTGGCCCCATCCTACCTCCAGCAAATGTAGGGTCCAGGCAGGGTCAGGGGCAGGTTCGGAGGCTCCAGGGCACCCCAACCCGTGTGCATACGGAGACGAGGCAGAGACGGGCCCTGGGTTTGTCTCCAGCACCCGCGGACTCTAACGGGACAGTACTCCCCTTGCGGAGCTGGCCCTGCTGGGGCCTCACAGTGACATGCGAAGGTGACTGCCTGCTGCAGGCTGGGTTAGGAAGGAGCCTTGCACCCAGGCAGCGTATGCCAAGAACCTTGGGGTGTCTTTCGAGCTGCTTTGTCCTGGAACAGCAGCTTCTAGGGCCTGATGGTGTGATATTTGCACAACACCCTTTCTACCTGTCTCCTCCATCCCTTCCCTGGCCTGTACTTGTATCCCAGAGGCCTGACCCTGCTTGGAGACACTTAGGAGCCAAAGCCAGGGTTAAGGGGCCCGTTTGGCCTCGGCTGGGCAGAGGGGAAACTTGGGGCTCTCCTTTTGGATAGTGGAGGCTTAAGAGGCTGCATTGAGCAGGGCCAGGTCAGCAGCACAGCAGGGCTCTCTGCTTCTGCTCCCCGTGTTGCTGCCTCTCCGGTACTGATACCTGTCTCCTCTGCATCTCTCTTTCTGTTTGTTTTTTAAAGAGCATGAATGAAAAGGGAGCTCCTCTTACCCAGGACAAGGGCTAAGCTCCCCCCTCACCCTGAACAAACCAGCAGCCAACTCCTCTCAGCCAGGGGAATGTGGCTTTCCACAGTCAGCAACTTTGATACTGTTAGAGCAATGAGCACAAGGCTTCCGAGAAGCATTTCCTGCCGCTGGGCAATGCCAAGAGGTGCTTTGGAAGACAGTACGTCTCCGGCCGAGCCCCGGTATCGGGAGGAGCGAAGGCGGAGGCCGCCTGCCGCCCTGGGCCCTGCCGCGCAGGCTCACGGTGAAGCTGGGTCTCCGTGCAGAGCGGAGCAGCGCGAGCGCGACGTGTGTTTACGGGTGTGTAGCCCCCAGGGCCGAGGCACTATAGACCATCAAACATCCTCGGCCGAGACCGTGGTGGAAGGAGGCCCCTCTGCCGAGGACGCTCCTTTCTACCCGGTGCGCAGGGATCGGGCAGTGCCCTCGGAGGCGGCACTGGATGTGACACGACTGGGGCAGAGGGACGTGGTGGCAGTGTGGGGAGGTTCAAATGAAGTCCTCCAGCTGGGATTTCCCACCTGATTTTCATCTGCTGGGTTCTTAAGATGCTTTGTCCTGTAGTCCTTACAGCTGGATCCAAACCCAGCCTGAACAGAGAGGAGCAGTGGGTGAGGATGGGTGTTTAGGGAGGTGGAAGCCACTTGCTTCCTCAAGGGACATTGCCACATCTGTTCCGCTGTCCTTGTCTCGGGGAAAAGCACATGCTGCTGCTTGGGCTGTCTCACCCTTTCCTTCCACGGCTCCCGGAGCCCCAAACTGCAGCTTGCCAAAGGGGGCTGTAGCCAGTATTAAACCCCTCTCCTGGCCAACCTGCAAAGGTGCATTTGAACCTGGCCCTGGTGTCCCAAGCCTGAGCTGGGAGACATGCAGGCTGCAAGGGGAGAGCCCCACTATGTTTCTTACCCACTGCAAGAAGTCACTCTAATCTGTCAAAAACATGTTCTTCCACTCATCTTGGGCACTTAAGAAAAGGAATTCCCAAGTTCTGGGAATGTTACCGGTCTCCCAAGCTCTGACATTGGACCCCCCCCATTTGTTTTTGCACCTTTTGCCCTTAATTCCGTCTTGCAGCCTGGGATCCTCAGCAAAGAAACTGCTTCCCCTGAGCTGGATGTGATGGATTGAGCGAAGGATGGGGGGCAGCATTGAGGGAAGGGGAACATCTGCGTCAAACGTACAATTCCCTCTTCCCTTCCCGGCCCCCTGGATAAATCCACATCTCCTGGGGGACAGGCAGGAAGACTCCAACTAACAGAAACTCTGGGGGTCTTTAAAAAGAAGTCATCAGACCTTCCTGGTTATTTTCAGCACATTCCCACTGCCCCCAACTGGTTTGCACTATTCAAATTTGTCAGCAGTGGGTCTGTGCTGACAGCGCAGACAAGCTCTATGGGCAAAACTCATCTAAATAACTCCCTATTTTTCCTCTTCTTTCTCTGGGGGTTGGTGGGAGGGATATTATCGCCACAATGGTTGAATAAGGCTAAAAGGTGAGAAAATACCCTCTGATCGCAGCCTTCAGTTCTGTGAAGTGAGCAGAATGTTGCTGTCTGCTCAGAAATATATATATATTTATAAATATATATATATATAATCTCTAATAAAGAGAAGCTAATGTTTTAACAATGTCAAGAAGCTAATAGGAAGTTGGAGATGGCAGCTAAAAGCAAAAATGCAGAAGAAAAACCCCTCTCTGTTCCTAGCAGTCTCTGCAGTCTAGACGCAGGTAGGAGCACCTGGAAACGTGGCTCCGTCTGCCCCTGTCCCTGTCCCCAACCCCTTCCTGAGCAAATTAAGGGCCAACATGTGCCACCCTCTGCCAGCCTGGCACCCCTACAAAACATCAGCGATATCTTATGGTATCTTCTTAGTTTCAAACATTTTATTTTTCCCCCCATCCCTGAACTTTCTCTGGCACAATCGTGTGCTTGCACTTTTTTGTCTTCCCTCTCCATCCCAACCGGATTGTTCCCTCCGCAGCCGGAGGTGCGATCCTTATCCAGGCATCCCTGGGATCCTCCTGTTGGCACGGGACCTGCTTTCCACAGCCGTGGTCCGGCCTTGTGTTGCCCAGGATTTTTCTCACCTGGATTTTTCTGTCCTTTTTTTCTTTTTTTCTTCTTTTTCCCCCTCTCTCCTTAATCTCACATCCCAAATTTTAGTTGCCCCCTGCTCTGCTGTCATGTAACCGCAAGGGCCTGAGCTGGTGCCCAAGCCTGGTCAATCCCTGACTGCTCTCAAGCTTGGAAATTAAACACGGATCAGCCAGGGAGCAGGAAGAGAAGGGGGCGGCAGGAGAATAGTCTGGATTGTGTCCATCCCTTCCGACCAGATCCACATCCAAGAGCCGGGAAGGGACTGGAGGGGCAGAATCTGCTTGCGCACAGGTTGTTAAAGATGGGGATGGCCAATTTGGGGCCAAATCACCCTTTTTGGGAGCAGGCCCATGTATTCCTGTTCATGGCAGTGGTTTGAGTCCGGAGCCTCTTCGCTCTCTGGGGATTTCGAGAGGAGAAAGAGGCTGAAGATCCCAAATGGGGGGAGAGACATAAAGCACTTAGACGTCAGCACCTGCTCCCTCCGGAGCGCCCGTCACCCCCTGCCAGCGCCAGGGTCCCTTGGGCACACGGAGGGGAAGAGCAGGGGCCACTTCTGGAAAGGGGACGTTAAAATCTGTATCTTTGGGAGAAAGAGGAAGAGCAGGGGAAAGACAAATAAAAGCTAAAGATTATCTGTGTTTCAGTTGCACTGGGGTACGTTTCTTTACCCGTTTTGATGCTAATGTCTCATTTAGTATGTTGCATGTGTCTTTTTGTTTTGTTTTTTTTTATTAAATAAAAGAGAAAAAATGTGTATATTTTTGGCAATTTAAGGTAATGTAGCTAAGATATATTTTTTTCACGCTGCTTGACTGTTCTTTATTATAATAAATAATATTAATATTAATATCAGAGGCTTTTTTAATGCAGTTAGGGTTTCAAAAACTGAACAAGCACAGGGGGGTGATGACTCTGCTGTGATGGGTTTGGGTTGGGTTTTGTTGTTTCCTACTCTGCCTCCAAACCGTGCTCTGGATTGAGGCTGACAGGTCCGTAGCTCTGCCTTCCCTCTCTGGTTTTAAATTAGAAGCTGCTTCTATTGACCTTTTGTTTTCTCCCATCCATATGGGCACATCTGGCGCTTCCCATCTGCCTGCCTGGATGCTCCGAGTTCCCCGGATGCCTTTAAAGGTAGGGGAGAAAGTTCACCCATTGCACCCGCTCCTTCTGTCCGGCTTTTCCTCTCCCAGATCGCTGTACACGAGCAGTCAGGGTCGTTATCCACGGAGAAACCCGAGGCCGAGGAATTTGCCCCTGTTTCTCCAGGCAGCCGGGCCAGGAATGGGGAGAGTCCCGGTCTCCGGAGCCCAGTGCGGAATTGGTTGCACGGATCACGGCCAAGGGAGCAATCCATGCGTTTTGCCAAGGCTCTTCTCATTCAAACAGTTGTCCAGCAGCAGGAAGGTTTTCCATGCAAAGGTCTTGCCAAGTTGGATCCTCAAATGCATCGGGAAACTGCAGGAAATTGGGCTGTTAAAGTCAATTGGATGGAAATGGAGGTTTGGTGCCTGGTTTGGAGAACTCGGCTGCAAAACTGCCTCTTCGTGCACGGAAACCCTGGACACGGAGCGGATTCCCTCCTGCTGCAAATGCTCTTTTGTGCCAGCCAAGGAACTTGTCCCGTGGTTTCCAAGGCTGCAGGGAAATGCCCTGCTCCATGTATCCGGCCTGTGGCATGGAAGTCACTGGAGAAGCGCCCCACGGAGAGGGAAATTCTCCTGGGAGAACTGCAGAACTGTGTTCGTGCCGGCGGTGCCGGCTGCGAGGAAGGAGCCCGAGGTGCCTATGGAGCGCTAGGATTGTGGAGCCACTTCCCTTGTGTTTCTTGGAGCCTTGAAACATCCTGCAAAAATATCCAGCTGCTTTTTGGAGGCTTTTCCTGGCACGAGTCTCCTCTTTCCACCTCCCGGCCCCTCTGCAGCATTTCTGTTTCCACTTTGCAACGAGGGGAGCTGGAAGGGCACGTGAGGATGATGCCGAGTTTGTGCCCAACCAGCAGGTTGCTGCATTTTCCTGGATGAGGAAGAAGTGGCTCCATAGCAGGATCTGCCACGGGGAATCATCCTTCCACAAGCCTCCGGTCCCCCAGATTCCAGCCATTCCCCAAGGTGACACCTGCAAATAGCTCCTTTATGAAGGGGACCAGTGCGCATCCTTGCTGAAGACGAGCTCGGTCCGTGCTCCCTGGCACTCCTGGACCAGCTCCTGCTTTTCCCCCTCTTCCAGGCTCCTGGGGCTGTCCCAAATGGAAGGGGACGGTCCGGACGCCAGCACCGTCCCTATAGCCCCTATGGCTGCAGATGGCTGGAGCCCCTTGGCTGGGCACCAAAGTCAATACGGCCACGGATGAGGTCTTCCCGCGCGCTCCGGGAGCCTCCGGAGGAGACATTCCAAGGCAGTGATGTCGATGCCGAGTGCAGCTGGCAGGGCAGGGGGGACCGAGCTGTCCAA
>JAWLRI010000288.1:312783-337514 GCA_034781795.1 Crypturellus tataupa
GGGGCGCCGCCATGGTGAGGGCCGGGGGGGCCTTGGGGGGCCTCGAGGGGCAGCGGGACCGGGGCGGGGGGGTCGGGCTGCCCTTGGCGGTGCCGGTGCCGGGGGGGCCATGGAGGGACCGGGACCAGGACCGGGACCGGGGCCGGGGTGGGGGGCGCCGTCGCCGCCGTCGCTCGCGGCCTGACCCGCCGTCTCCCCCGCAGTCGATCATGTCGTATAACGGCGGGGCCGTCATGGCCATGAAGGGCAGGAGCTGCGTGGCCATCGCGGCCGACCGGCGCTTCGGCATCCAGGCGCAGATGGTGACCGCGGACTTCCAGAAGATCTTCCCCATGGGCGAGCGCCTCTACATCGGCCTCGCGGGGCTCGCCACCGACGTGCAGACCGTGTAGGTGCCGCCCGCCGCCCCGCGGCGCCGCGCGGGTGCAGGGGGCTCCAGGGCAGGAGGGCGCGGGGAGCCGCGGCCTTGGTCTCCGCTCGCTGGGGTTTTCCAGGGCCTTTCTGTCCACAAAACCTCCAATTCCTGTCCTCGTTCGGCTTTGATTTCGTAGCACGAATTTGTTGTCACTGTGTCCTACCCCTCTGCCTCTTGGGATTATTAAACTCCTGCTTATTTTGGAATACAAGAGGAGGGAGGGGGTTGTTTTTTGATAAAACTACATCTGAATGAGGAGCCTGTCGCTGGAAGGAGGTGACAACTTCAGATGTAAAAGAAGGGACAACTTCAGGCCCTGACTCAACAGTACCGTGTGGTTACAGTTAGCTGAATAGCAGGAGAGTGCAGGGACCAGTAGTCTTATTCGCTGCTCACTTGGGTTTTCCAGGGCCATTCTGTCCCAAAAGTCTCCAATTTCTGTCCTCGTTCGGCTTTGATTTCATAGCACGAATTTGTTGTCACTGTTTCCTACCCCTCTGCCTCTTGGGCTTATTAAGCTCCTCTTTATTTTGAAATACAAGGCTAGGGGCGTTATTTTTTGATAAAACTACACCTGAAGGAAGAGCCCGTCGCTAGAAAGACCCTCTTGGGTGCTAATTCAGGGTGCTAAAAGGAGGTGTCCCCAGAGCAGCTGCCCACACAGTGTCGCTCAGGGCAATAAAACCCTTCAGTCTGCGTGAGGATCCGCTGGAAGCGGTTCCTTCCCACCTAACTCCGGTTCTCTTCTCTTTTCGCAGCGCCCAGAGGCTGAAGTTCAGGCTGAACCTGTACGAGCTGAAGGAAGGGAGGCAGATCAAGCCGCAGACGTTCATGAGCATGGTGTCGAATCTGCTCTACGAGAGACGGTGACTGTCGAACCGCAGCGTCGCTTCTGCCCCGCTAGCGAGGGCAGCCCGAGCGCGCCGGGAGGCTGAGGAGTTGGAATACGGGAAGAAAACCTTTAATTTGGTGCCCGTGTTAGCTTAACTCGTGCTCAGCTAATAACAGATCTGTGCCCCTGCTAACCACGGTTCAGCCTTCCTGCTCGTGTGCAACTCCTACAGGTTATTAGCAGTAATGAATGAGCCTCTGTACTGCAGTGAGCCTAGGAGTGAAGCACAGACGCAAATTTGAGGTGTAACTGAAGGGGAGCAAAAGGCTCTGCTCACGCAGAAAGGAGCAGCTAGGAGGAAAAGACTGGAAAATAAAACTCGCTCTGCAGGAGAGTTTATCTTAAACAGTTGTGTTCTATCAAACCTAAATTATCTGATAAATACTCAAACTTGTTATTTAAGAGTGGAAAAGTTGATCTGCAGGAGAGTTCAGCTTCAGCCTTAAACAATTGTGTTATATCAAATCTAAATTATCTGATAAATACTCAAACTCGTTACTTAAATTCTGCCCAAATTCAGGAGTTCCTTCATACCTTATTACTGCTTTAAATAATCTCATATGGTTATTTAGGTGGGAGCTGAGCTGCTTCAGGGTGGCTGAACTGCTCTGTCACGTCGTTCTTCGCAGGTTTGGACCTTACTACACGGAACCGGTCATCGCGGGGCTGGACCCCGTGACGTACGAACCCTTCGTCTGCTCCCTGGACCTCATCGGCTGCCCCATGGTCACCGATGACTTTGTGGTCAGCGGCACCTGCTCGGAGCAGATGTACGGCATGTGCGAGTCCCTCTGGGAGCCCGACATGGTGAGCGCGGTGGCGGGTCAGCTCCGAGTCCTGCATTCTGCTTCCTGCTGTTAACGGGAAGACACGAGATCCCCCAGTTGGGTGAAGCTCTGAGGCGCTCAGGAGGGAGGCTGCAGCTTACAGCAGCTTGCAGGAAAAATCTTGTAGCTTCTTGGGTGCTAATTGGGTTTGAGCAGAATCTGGGGACGCAACATTCGATTTTTTACACCCGCTTCTGCTTTCCAGGAACCAGATCACCTCTTTGAAACCATCTCCCAGGCCATGTTGAACGCGGTGGACAGAGACGCGCTGTCCGGAATGGGTGTCGTAGTTCACATAATGTAAGTGCTGCTCTTCCCCTACCTCTGCGCATTCCCATTCCCAAGAATGTGGCAGTTTGGGGATATTTAGCACCAATTCCTTAACGGTCTCATTCTGTCCCTCTCTAGTGAAAAAGACAAGATCACCACGAGGACCCTCAAAGCTCGCATGGACTAGCCCGGCAGCGCCGCTCCTGTTTCACCTCCCACTCTGCTTGGAACTTTTTTAAATAAAACTCTTCTCCTCCCTTGTAGTTCAACTTGCATTTTCTTAAGTCTGAATATTAGGATTAAGTTCTTATCTCCCTCCAAAGCTCTCAAAAAGAGCTTACCTTTCCCTGAGCTACCTCTTTAAGTGACTTGCCTTCAGCTCCACCTTCAGGCCCCAGTTCTCCCCTCATCTCTAAATTATTCTTGTGTCCAGTATTTTGGGTAGATTCGGCTCTTAACTAAGTTTTAATTTGCAGGCAGGTATAAACAGGTGTTTTCCAGCTGTAGTTAACCTAAGGCTCTCTTGAAATGACCACAGACCGCACACATTAAGAGCTGATTATCAGAACACTTTAAAGAAGACAGCAATAAAGAGCAGATGTACACAAAGTTTTAATTTTATTTTTCTCTGGTTGGAGACTCATCTTGTAACATGCATGCATTTCAAAACAGTAACAGTGTCTCAAACTGCTCCTAGCAAACAGACAAGCACAGAGGACTTAAAATTCCTATTTAAAAAACAGCAGTGAAAAAAACCTAGATTTTTTTTTTTTTTTAGTTTTAATTAAATTTAATTTATTCACATTTTTTTTCAGTTGCGCTGATTAGCCCTGCCCACCTTGGTGACCTGTGTGTAATAGGCTCCCTGGCCACAACTCTACCTGGCTGCTCGTAGCAGCTACATGAAGAACAGCAGGAGTTTTAAGTGGGGAAAACTGAAACTGCTAGAAATGCTCCGTGACCACAGGTTGGCTCCCCAAGCTTTGCCATTGCCATTACACAGGAATTCAGCTCAAAGAACAAGGGAAATCAGTAGTGGCTAATACGGATACAGGAAAACGGCTCTGCAGAATAGGGGAAGGTGACGGGAAAACCTGAAACGGGGCATTAACAACACACAGATGGGCAGAGAACAGCTCTTGTTTTTGAGCAGCTCTTTTGTTTTTGAGCATCTGTTTTGTTTTTGGAGCTTCTGCTGCAATGACAGTCTGGGATCGGTTAGGCAGTGTCGCAAACCTGGTTTCAGTGCACGCACCGAGTCCTGCAAGGTCTGAACCGGCTCCGGATGAAACGTTTTCGACCTTAGTGCAGCTTGAACGGGGCCTGGGAGGCACCTGGCAGCGGCAGGGAGGACACAGCCCTGTCCCTAAGCCCCCTGCAACCTCCCCTCGCGCCCAAGAGCCTCGTCCCCACCTGCAGGACACGGTGCTCGTGCTCGGCAGGGATTAGAACTCACTGTTTTTACTACTACGATAATCCCATTCAAAAAAAAAATCCCCTAGGATTTTGGGAAGTGGGACTACAGCCTCACTAACGGAGGAAATTTGTAGTCACCTGCTACCCTGGAGGTTTCCACAGGGATAAACTGCTTCCTCGTGGCTTTTGTAATCCAACCGGATCAAGGGGAGGCAGCGGGAGACAAGGGGAAGGTTCCCCCTCTCCCTGCGGTGAGACGGGAGCTCCTGCTGCCACCAGGCCCTTGTCCTGGCAGGGACACGGGGCCGGGCGCTGCTCCTGCAGAACACGGGTCACCCTTCGCAGCGGAACCGCAGCGTGTTCTCGAGTGGGATTTTATTGCACTTTTGGGGCAGAACAGCAGCCAAAGCGGGACTCTCCACTCTGCCTTTCCCCTCTCGCTCTTTTAACGCCCTAGGAGCTCTCCCAAAGGGGAAGCGACACATTTGAGGTTCAAGGTAGCCTTTAGTTCCTGATTTTGATAATTACGCCCAGAAAGAGAGACCTTGAGCACAGGCAGAACTAAGAATCCTGCAGCTCCCTTCCCGAACACAAACTGCCTTCAGGTCCTGGAGAGACACTCTGCACACTAAGGTACCTTTGTAAAAAACCCAAACCCCACAAACTCCAGTTGACCAAGAATTGCACCGCAATTTCTTGAAAAAATAAAGCAGTGACATCTCATTCTGACAGGGATCCGAGTGATCTACCTACCTACGGCAACTCTCCCAGCGGAGCGGTGCTCACCAGTCAAATGCACTTCAGTGTAAAGTGTTCTGCAGGGGACATGCCACAGACAAAATATCTACATTCAGCAAACTAGAACTAAATTCACACCAGAAACAGACAACAAACTAGCACAAGCAGTTGGAAAACCAGGATTGAAAGGGCTGGGGTTTTCTTTTTAAATACTTGAGTTAAAAAAAGTGACCTAAAACAAGAATTAAAAAAAAAAAAGCAAAAAATCCCTTTTAAAACAAATCAAATATTTGCAGCTTCACGTCTTATTCTTGTAATAAAAATACTGTCTAGAAACAAAAATTAGCATTTTAACATAATGCTACCTCTCAAAATGTAAACAATATACAAAATGCTTATGTTAAACAAAGTTACATACCTGGGTAATACATATTTAAGTGAGAAAATTGCATTTAATTACTTTAATACACACAGTATGGCAACTCGACAGAAGTGGCAGAATTGGGGAAGTGCTAAAAGTTTATAGGGCTTTTTTAATCGCTTGAGCTAGAGACAGCCAATTTAATTCTAGCAGGAGCTTTTCTCCTCATTTGGAGTAGGGGAAGAAAATACAGTTAACTACTCTGGAGCCCTTGGTATCACGAGTTCTGTAAAGATTGCTGCAGGAACTAGCTGCGTTTTAATATCATTCCTGTTTATGAAATTCAGTGAATGACATTTTTGCTCCCAGCTATGCAAGCTTCATCCTTCTACTGTCTTTGGGTTGTTTGTAATGTCTCTTTGTACTGTATCTGCAGTTTAATAATTTCCTCCTCTCTTCCTCTCCCATTTTCATTTTTTTTTAATAAATGAAGATAAACAGTTCCAAAGGTACCAGCTAATTCCCCCAAAGGGGAAGGGTGAACTTACCAGGCCAAAGTTGCAGATTCACTGCCAATTTAAAAAACTGTCAGGAATAAAAAGTGACTGGTATTTAATTTCTAATTTATAGTAAACTTAAGTGCTTATTGTTTAAGAGAAAAGTAACCAGTGTAGTGCCCACAAAACTTAACTGATACTACCCTCTATTTCCTCCCCTCGTTTTCTTATATCTGCATTTGTTTTGTGGCTTTTCCAGCTCCTCACCTTAAGACACGAGACTCTCTGGACTCTCATTAGCCCTGCACTGCATCCAACAGGGACTGCACCACAGTGGCAGAAGAAACTTGTCAAAGGGAATGATCCATGAATGAAAGCAAAAATCCATATCCCATTACAACTCCTAAATATCAAATTTTGACTTCTTAAAGACTCTATTTACAGTGCACTCTTACGGGCTCAAACTTTAGCCCCTTTTTGTCCCCTTCAAAGCTGAGACCTGTGGGATTCACATCAAGAATGCGGGGATGAAGGTGAAAAACCCAAGCCCACATTCAGCATCCAGACCAGAGCTAGTGTTGGCCTGGGGACATTACCAGGATGTGATGAGCACCAGTTTTCTCTGAAAAGGACCAAATTCCACACACCAAACTGTAGCACGCATTACAGCACAGGACAGACATTCGAAACGGCTTATTCCCGAAACAAAGGCATATGTGAAAACAGTTTCAAGGCAGATAAGCAACATGTTTCAACTGCAAGAGGTTTGTTCCAAACGCCAAATCCTGCTTAAAAAGCAAATTTTTAAAAAAAAGAACCCAAAGGTCTGTAACTGCTGTGCAGCAGAGCTAACGAAACCCAAAGCAAGTCTGACAAGCTTGGCTGTGAAAAATATTGCAAGCATTCTGGAGACAAAACAGGACATTATTCAGTCACGCAAATCAGTTCCAATTCCTTAGGGGGAAAAAAAAAGTCTGGCGCGAGTGTTCCAACATTCCCGCTCCTCGACTGTCACTCTAGAGGGGGACACGGAGCACAGGAGAATAAAAATGATCACAGCTCCAGTTCCGAGTTCTCTCAAGCAGTGGAGCTTGCTCCAAAGCCGCAGCCCCAGCGCTCCCCCGGGAGCGAGTCCAATGCCTTTCCGTGCAAGTCGCGTTGCCTTTTACAAAAGAAACCAACTAGTCAAAGAACCTCTGTCAGGAAGCAAATTCAAGTACCTGTTGCAGCCTGGGCGAGTTAGGAAGACGAACGTTAGCTAGATTAACACTGGCAGAACGGTGATGTGAAGCTGTAATCTAAGAGACACGGCAATTCCTGACTGCAGTGTGACAGGAAAATGTTCCGTATAGTCAAATACTATTCCAAATCTACAGGTACAAAAAGTTTTTTTTTTTCCTTTAGGAAATTTTCATAGCTAGCCAATTGAAAGCATGATGGGGTTGAGCTTGTTGTTTTCTGAGGCTCTTCACTTTACTTCTTCTCACACTCATTTTTTAGGCTCTCAGGAGTTACACCTTTGAACATGATCATCTTTGGTAGATGTTCATTTCCCTCATCGTTCTTGTAAATCAAGTGCAGTTACAAAAAAAAAAGTTTTTTACTTAAATTAACCAAAAAATATAAAGTGTCCCAGTCTGAATTTACCTAGTTAAAGTTCAGCGATTCCTTCTTGTCAGATTAAGTTTCCATCCTCGAAATGGTGAGCAATTTTCCTTCCAATTCCTACCAGGAGGGAAATAAAAGGGCTTGTGTGTCTTTCTGGTAGACAGTCCAATAAAAAAAGTAGTAGTAGTTTGTGGAGTCAGGCACTGCTTCACTCTCACTGAACATGATCTAGAGCAACCCTTTTATACAGTGCCACATGTCATATCCCTATAGGATTCTCTTGATCAGAGAGGAGAAAACGTCATTAGAAAGAGCAGTGCTGAAACAAAGCACTTTTCTTGTTTTAAAAAGCCCTCAAATCTATGTCTGGGCACTTCTGTAACATAAAAAACCACTTTTCCACCTGGGTCAAGTGGACTGTTGGAGGGTGCACCTAGAATTAGTTTTAAGTCACACAGTGCCACACACTCGTTCCTGCTCACACACACGCACACCCCACATGCTGCTACAGTGTCTGTTTTAGTGTCACAGGCTGCATTCTCTGCTTGGAAGTAGCCCCTCTTCTCTTCATTTCTCGCTGAAGGTTCAAGACGACTATGTCAGGATATTGGACATAAATTCATTGAAGCGTTTCGAGTACTGCTCGGGGTTCACGGTGGAGATCTCTGCCCCAGCCTGCAAGGCAGAGAGGAGGGAGAAGTCACGACCCTCTTCCCATGGGGCAGTCGCTGTAGTGCCGTGAAGGCCGGGCAAGGGAGGGTAGCGCAAGGGACCGGGTTAGACCCACACACGGGCTGGCAAATTCAAGATACAACCAACACCCTAAGAGGTCTAGCGAGATCCTCATGGGAACTGATTGAAGCCCCAGATGGATTTGCTGGAGGCCGCTAAGTCAAGGCACTGGATTTATCCTGTTGTGGTTTAGGGGAGATCTGGGAAGGAGCATGAAGCACCACTCTGTGTTTGGATCCCTCTGTTCTGCTCCAAGAATGAGGATGAACAGAGAACCTCAGGCCTTGGTGTTCTGAACCAAGCACCAGAGGGAAAACCCTTCCAGAACAACCTGAAGAGACAGGGAAGGACCTGAAACCACTGGAGAATTTCCAGACAGGTGGAAAATCAATGTCAGAAGGTCTCTCTCACACACGCCCAGGTCTACAACAAAGCAGAAGCCCCAAAGCCCATTCTCCTTGGGGGTGTCAGGCCACTCACCCCATGTTTCACTGTTTTGGCAGCATGTGCAGCTTTCTTCTTCGCATCGTATGGCGTAAGAATGTCTATAATGGCCATGAAGTACACCTCCTTCTTGGGAGCACCTAGCAAGGCAAGAGAGTCACTAGTATACCCTGAGCTGCCAGCAAATCCCAGACACCCTCCTCTTCAAGAAGAGAGATGTGGATCTCTCTTGATGCAGCTCACAAAGAAAGCAAAGCACCTGGAGGCTGCACAGGGGCAGAGAAGAATGACTGGAAGCGGCAGGTTGGAGTCTCACACGTTCTCCCACTATTCTCCAGGCATTGCTTCCACTCCTTCTAGCTCCCACCGTCCCCAAATAGGGACGTCAGTGAAGGTGAGAGCCCTGACAAGGCTGTTCTCTCTGCAGGCAGCCCTTCCCTCCCTCCAGCCCAGCTGAGCTCCAGGACACGGCTCCACAATACTCACTTTCATGGCTTTTCATAGCATAGACATCGACAGAAGGATCAAACTCTCCAGGCCCAAAGAAACGAGGGTAGTTGAGGAGATTGCCCGGGCTGTCGGGGGGGGTGCCGTAGGAGGAAATGGGGTTGCCACCGAGCCCATCATTCTCACACTCCTCATCCTCTGCCCGATCCTCTACTTCCATCTCTTCCTGCTCTGCCCGGTCGACATCGTGGATCCCAACCAGCAGGCTGTAGTCCATGATCTTCAGCTGAGCTAGAAACTGGGAGAGAGAGATGGGTGAGAACGGGAACATGTGTGTGGGTAGGGGACCCTCAGTCCTGCCAGTATCTGCCTAAGAAAAGGCTGCAGCAAGAGCTAAACCCTTATTAGACCCCACAGAATCTACACAGCTCATATGACTCTGTCACCAGCATAACCCTGACTATATTTGCTTGACTGTTCAAGAAATAACTTGCTTTTCAGTTGCTGCTGTACCCTCGGGCCACCAGCCACAGCGAGGACAGACATTCGAAACGGCTGCCCCCCAGGAGACTCTACCTCCACGTCCCGCTTCAGCTTCTCAAGGAAGTTCTTTTTACTCTCTTCTCCAACATGCAGCTTCTGGCCCTCATTCAAGAAGTCGTTGTCCTTGAACGTCGGCAGATCCTTGGCCTGCAAGGAAAAGTCTGTGTCAAACTCCAACCCCTGCCTTTAGCAGCAGGGCTCACATGTTGATTCTTTTGCAATACACTGATTGCTCAGGGACTTCAAATAAGCGTGGGGTAGCTAAGGATGCCTCTTCCTACGGCAAAGGGGCTTATCCTGTCTGCTAAGCACAAAAATGGCACCAGGCAGAGCACAGTATTTCTCAACGAATCCATGTGTTGAGTTGTACCTAGGGGGAACTGGAAGGCGCCATCAAGAGCAACTCAACTTTAAAGACTGCTGGGAAGATTTGGGCTCCAGCCAGAGATGGTCCAACCATCTCCCAGAACAGCAAAGAGATGCGTTTTGTTGGCTTCCGATGGAGGGGAGGGAGAGACTTGCAAAAAATGCTTCTTTCCCTAAAGACTCGAGGAAAAAAAACACCGCATTTTGAGGAATCTGCTTGCAAACAAGCCCTGAGGATTTCTTAAGGATATAGAAGAACACACAACCCCTTTGTGCAACTGGGAATTCAATTATTTTCCTCTTAAGATGATATATGAGCATGCAGCAGCTTTATATAGATCTAATATGAGAAGTCTGAGATGAGCTAAATAGCGGAAAAAGCTACAGAGTAAGCAGCCAGCAAGCCAGGGACTCCTGGGCACCATGAAGCCATGCCTTCATGCCAGGATTTTTGGAATAAATGGGAATTCCTTGGCTCACGCCAGAGCTCTAATGCTGGGGCAGGCTGGAGTAGACTTCCTCAGTAGCGTCAAACTTGCAAAGCTCATGTGCACGTGCGAAAAAAAAAATGCAGTACCATGAGCTCCTGCTGCGATTTCAACAGGACTTTCCTAGCTGCAGCTCTGCAGTGGAAGCTCCCCTCGTGGGACCACAACCCAAATTTACAAACACTCCGAGATACTCAAAGAATCTGAGTGTGGCTTGGTCTGGTTTACAAAAGCATCTCTTGCAAAAGCGGACTGTTGATCTGACTCAGTTTGGCACAGAGGGGATACTGTGAAGAAACGTTTCCATAAAGACAACCTCACACTAATTTGTGATTTGGTACTTGTGGAACTGTCCCCCAGGAAATTTCCCCCCCGCTCTCAGCAGTGTCACCATAACAAGCCTGGCAGCACCAGATCTGCACCTCTGGTGTCTGCACCATCTCTTCCTGAGCAGTTACTGGGCACAGCCTGAAGGGTGGGACAGAAACAGGTTGTCACTCCAGGCCTGTTTAATCTCCCCTACTCAGCACCCCCTTGCAAAAAAAGAACAGTCAGATGGACCCCACTTGCTCTCAACCACCAGGAGGAAGGAAAGATTGGCCAGAGATGGTCCATACCTTCTCTTTATCACTTGCTTCCCTGGATACTGTTGAGCCCTGATAAAAGAACAAAGGAAAGGGCAGTGGTGCAGTAGTTATTGTATCCCTGAAGAATTTATTGATGCCAATTAATTTCAATCCTTCATGCAGAAAAAAAATGAACATATTAAAAGCCAGTTTCCACTCCCTGCCCCCAAGTAAAAAGCAAAGCCCAGGATCTCATCAAGTAGATCTTAAAAAGCCCCAATGCACCACCACAAAAAGCAGACTCCACCTCCATGGACCAAGCTCTCACCTTCAGGTCGTACTTGCGGTGCACGGTCAGCCTGTGACTGAACACGTTCCTGGTGACCACCATGTAGGTTTCCACGCCGTCCACGGTGAGCCGGTACATACCCAGGAACTGAGGCAGGAGGGTGTTCCCATGACACTCCACTATGAACTGCATCGGGAGCAGGGAAAGGAAGGGCAGAAAAGGATGGTAGCGTCACACAAAACCCATCTCTGACACGACACAAGCTCTGCAAAAAGCTGCCAAGGAAGCGTCTGCTTCCAGCCACCTGACACTGGGATGAAAGGAGAGCAGGGCTGCAAATAGCTCCCAGCGTCTCGAGTAGAGCAAGGCAGGGCAGGGCAAGGAGCTTGGAGCCCCGAGGCAGAGCGTCCCGCTGGGCATGGCCAGCCTGCTGCTCCGGGCTACATGTAAGGGACAGTCCCCCGGGCTCAGCTGGGCCACCCTGTCCTTGGCATCTGCCAGCTTCCCTCTTGTGCCTGCGGGAGGGTATTTGAAAACAAAGAGCAGACGGATGGGCTGGTACCACAGCCCAGGCTGGAACATTTCCAGCTGTCCCAGGCTGCCCCTCCTTCCTTCCAGCGAGGCAGCTGTCTTCTCCTGGGTCCCTCTGGAAAGTCTAGTTCAAGGGCTACTGCTCAGGATCTCGTTCACTGCTTCCAGATACCAGCAATCCATAATTCACTGATGCAAGGAACAGGGTGATCCATGGAGGGGCTCAACACTGTGAAGCAACTGGCTCTTGGGCACTAGGGAACACTGTTTTCTTCTGCAAAAGCTCTGCCAGGCGCTCGCAGTGACTCCAAGCTCCCCTGCAAGTCACAAGACGCTCCCCGAGGAGCTCGCCACCTCCCTCGCCCGAGGTTCCAGACTCACCGTACCTGGTGGTACTTCTTTAAGATGTTGTGCATCTCTGCTACATCCTCGCTCGACACTGCCTTAATGACAAACCTCCTGTCGTAGGTGGTGAGGAACCGGGCTCCACATCGACCCTGGCTGTCGCTGTTCACCGGGGCACTTCTTGTCACTGAGTTCTGTGGGAACCAGAACAAAAAGGTGGGGAAGAGAGGCAGGAATTGCCACTTCCCCAGAGAAGAAAGCGGCAGCCTTGGAAAGTTCCTGGCCTGGGTGCAGAGCTCATTCACAAACCACCTACACTTCCCTGAGTGCTCAACACTCCCAACGTTAACACACACAATTCAGAAGTCTGGACACAGAATTTAGATCTTTCCTCTGGGCCTTTTTTAACATTTGTTAACACGTCTTACTGCAACATCTGGCACGCTTTTATGGAAGATACTCTCTATTAATGAGTCTTTAAGAAGGCAACGTACACAAGGAAAGATGTCTTAGGAGTTTATCCTGGGAAACGAAAAACCACCAAGGATTGCCAAGGAGAAACAGAACAAAACAAATGCACAAGCCTGACTGCTTTTTCCTCAAAAAGCAGCATTAACCAGCAAAAAGCTTTTGGTCCCTTCACTGGGGCGAAACTCTTGTTGGGGAATTCTTTACAGTTCATACTGAAACCAAAAGCCACTCTCAGCTTCTGATATTTTTACAATTGGACAAAACAGATCAGTGAGTATAAATAGATCAGTCGTTCCTCCCAAAACGAAGAGCATCTGTCTTTATATTGCTATATCCACCCTTAGCAACGAAACATTGCAGCATCTCTGTGTATTTGCAGCACAACTGTAAAATCCAGTCACCTGTAGAGCAGGGAGCTACCTGTACCATGTCGTGAAGCCTGATCCCACTCTGCAGGCAGAAAAACCTGGCATGAGGCTCATCCCGGCCGTTCCACACCTTCCTGACCAACCTGGCAGCCAGGTCGCCAGTGTGCTGCTTGCTTCCTCCAGCAGTTCCAAGGTCTGCTCAGAAGCCACTCTGCCAACTCCGGGTATCGGATCTCCCGGGTATTCCCTTACCATTGACACAAGTGCTTAGGGAGAGTCCTGCTCTGAAATACACAGGGTAGATGTCTGGGTCTTGCCTCTTAGCTGGAGGTCACTGCGTTTTTCAGGACCTCGCAGCTGGGTAATGCATTTCTGGACATGGTTTTAGCCACTGGTTACGCTGGTCTCTCTGGAGAGCAGACAGCAGAGGGAGCCTGCTCGTCTGCAGACGCACACAAAGCGCGGGCGAGCAGAGCCCGCTGCGAGAGAGGCATTTACCGCGTCACGCTGCAAGCGAGCTGAGAGGTTTCCTTTCAGAACGAAGCATTTACAGCTTTTAAAATTTTAATGAAGCAGGGGAAAAACTCTACTACTGCCAATGGCTTTAGAAACTGTCAGAGGAAAAACAGCCCCAAAACCATAAAAAATTTGCTTCTGACATGTGCAAAGAAGCCTGTGTTACACAGTTTAAACAGCCATCACCTGGAAACCACAGAGCTTTTCTTCGAGAGGAGATGGGAAGCAGAAATCGTGACCACATATGGGCATTACCAAACTCACAGTCCTTGAGTTTACTTCATTCCCTTCCTGTCACTCCCACCTTCTCCAGAGTCTGGGTGTTAAATTTAGCATCCTGGCTTAACTCCCACTCGAGCCATCGTGTTTTCCCCACCTGAATTCAGCTCAGTGGATGTTTCTGCTTTCTGTTCTAGGTGGATACTTCCAAACAGCTGAACTGCGCTGCCCTAGAAATAGGAGAGGTGCCTGTTTGGAGCAACATAAATGAAAGATTGGGTAAAGAGGGAACCAACACACCTGCACGCACCTCGCTGTGTTAGTTCACATGATTCCAATCAATTCTTAAAATGGAGGAAAAAATCTCAAATATACTACTGCAGATGGACGGTAGAAAAATGATGATTGGGAGCTAATGATTTCACACACGCAGAAGGCAGGGAGAAAGGCAGTGCATGGAGCAACGCCCTGGTACAGGCAGCCCAGGGGCAGGGCACTGCTGGCCAAGCAGCCTCCTCAGGAGCCACTCACAGCCTGGCACAAATCCCGACAACGGAGCAGGAGGCGACAGCACCGCGTCTCCTGGCAAGGCGCCACTGCTGCCTAGCAAACGGCCCTGACGGTAGGAGGGAAAAAATAAAATTAATCATCTAACAGGAACGCGCTCGAGAAAAGCATGAACTGAGCAGCCGCCTTCCGAAAATAAAACGAGACCTTCCACGGGAAGCAGGAGCGAAGCGCGCGCACCTCGTGGCTCGCAGGTGAGCAGGAGGCACCGGGCACGCAGGGATGTCCATCGGCCCCGTGCTCAGTGCCAGGCAGCGCCTGCAACTCCTCCCGGGCATAGTCAGCCTCTTGCAGAAGAACAGCAAAGAAACCCTCCATTCTGCTCTGCAAAACAGGTCTCGCTCTGAGCAAACCCCCTCAAGTGCCTGGCTGCAACGTGCCCAAGTGCAGCTCTGACACACAGCTATGAAGAAGCAAAACCCCAAAGAGCAGAGCCCTTCTCATAGGGGGACCCCGAGTGCTCCCGCGTTGGTGTAACCATGAGGGGACAGAGGACTGAGTGCGGGTGCCGCACATCTGCTCCTCACCCCCGGCCCCAGAAGACCAGAAACTGGATCAAGTAGATCCAGTTTCTCACCAGCGCAACGCGCCATGCAGCTGAAGAGGGAAAACAGATCTCTTCATCACATTAACCTTGAAACAGGAGATCAAGCAGTAATCTAGATACAATGACAGAGAATTGCGGCAGTCTTGGGGGTGCCCACACACACACAGGGGCAAGGGCACACACGCCCGCAGCAGGAAGCAGCTGGATGCACTGCCAGGAATAGCCGCATCCCACAGCCTCTGTCTCCATAAGCAGGTAGCGGGGATCAGCAGGTAAAGAAGGGAGAGGGCAAGACCCTGGCGCCATCCTCCTCTGTGGCGGTGCCAACGCGCCGCTCCGCGCCGGCTGCTTCCTGCGGATCTGCCGGCCGGAGGGCTGCGCCAGCCGGTGCTGGCGCCCTGCCCGCCTTTATCAACTGCCGCCGAGTGCCAGAGATACTGGGATTAATTACCTGACACTTGGCCTGCTAAAGGTCACACCACTATCAAAGCCATCCTCTTCTCGCTGTGTTGTTTTTTTCCCTCTCATTTAAGTGCTCCCTCTCCAGCCGCTCCTGCTGTTGGATATCTCCTCGCGTGGTCGCACTAAAAGCTGCGTGCAGGAGGGGGGCCCTGTTGCAGCACCGAGAGTTGCGACATCTCCTCCCCACTGGATTCGGGCCCAGCCGCATTCATACAAGAAAAGTCTCTCCCCTCTGAGGCAAGTCTGATCTTGCAGCCTCTGGGGACGTGTCCCAAAGCAGCGGCCACCTTGATAAACCCGGTTCAACAGCACCAATGCTTGGCACACACACGTGGTTAAAGCGGAATCCAAATGAAAACCACAACAGATTCATTTTCCTTGCAGATGTTCTGCACTAGATCACTGTTATCCTCCAGCTCCCTGCCTGTCTGCACCATCTGCTGCCTCTTATTTTATGCCTAATCTGGGAGCTCTCTGGAGCAGGGACCACCTTTAGCTCCGGGATCGCTCGGTGCTGGGCACAGCCAGGTCTGCTCCTTTGCTGAAGGCTCGTCGGGCTACGGCAAAACCTTTCAAACAAGGATTACAAGCCCTAAAGCTGCTCTCACAAGAACATTCCCATCATCTTCCCCAGCTTCATCGCTCTGTCTTAAGCAAAGGGGGTTAGGAAGCGCATAGAGAGAAAAGGTAGGGGGTACCTGGTAGTCTTGATCATCGATCCCGAATCTTTCCCGGAGGTTTCGGAACACCAGCGGACAGTACTCCTTAAATTTAAAGCGACTTGGCAGGTTTTCCCTAGGGCAAAGCAGAAAAGAACGATATTCTTGTGCAAGGATCAGCTTGTGAAATCCAAGTCAATTTTCCTCCCACTTCATTGCTAACCCCCCAGGATGTCCAAGCCCCCTCCTCCCTACAAGGGTCCGACTCTGGAAACATTTACCCTCCCTAGGGCAGCTTGCCACAGAAGCCCTCTATTCACAGAAACGCTTTCCAGATCCAGCCTTTGGCTTAGAGCTTTCTGGACGAGGATGTCAGTCTTACAGAACAATCTCCCCTGTCAGGAGTACAGTTTTGACAGAATAATTTCTGTTTCCCTCTCCTTTGTCACTTTGTTCCGTTCAGTAACACAGCTGCCCCCTGCAACACACTGGTACTGTTTAAGATGAAAAGCTGGAGGGAAGGGGGACTCTGGTTTCAGATCAGATCAGATCACGGGTGCATCAAAAGAAAGGTCAGCACAAGACAAGCTGTCTCACCCACAACACGGAGCAGAGACGGGGAATCAGCTCCGCTCTGGCACATCCTAGACCAATCCCATCCTCTCCAGAGGGATCCTTGCTGCCAGGCCCTGCCAGCTGGGAATGGGGGTCCACAGAGCACAGCGCAGTGCCCTGTGCTCCCCAGCACTGAGGGATGTCCTATCGCTCCCTCTCGGAGCTCCTACTCTGCCCAGCGAGAAGCAGCAGGGAAGATGGACCTGCCTGGATCCCCGGGAGACTTTTTCAGCTTGTTCTCAATGGGAATCCTTTGCACCGACACATGGAAAACTAACGTCTATGTAGGAGAGGAGGGGAAGAACAGATACTGCTGCTAATTGTAGGTGCCAGGGAAGAGAGACAAACTTTTGAATCACACTCCCACTCTCGAAAAGCGCTGCCTGTGGAACTTGGTGAAAATGAAGCATTAATCGGGGAGCGCTGCAGGCAGGCACCAACACAGCCCTGCTGGAGAACAGCTCCTAGTGCCAGTTGCAACCAGGCTTCCAAAGTTATCTTTTGGGAAAGGATAAGAGGGTGTTCTCCACACAGACCCCCAAGGGGCCCTGTGCAGCATCACCCGCCGTGTCTTGCTGAGTGGCCTTGGCAGGATGCAGGTTTGGAACACGAATCTCAACATGACTGATCCTGATATTAAGACATATTAACAACAACAATAAAAAAAAGGCCCTCACCATGACAGTTTCCCCCAAAAGCAAAGAGAGCTTAATTTACAGGAACAAATAACAAATGAGGAAACACCTACTTACTTGTTGAATAGATGATTGTCCACCTTAATCTTACTGTAGGCTTTAAAGTCATCAGGCATTAACATGACTGGAACAGGAACATTGCTGAGCTCATTGATCTGAAAAAGAGAGGAAACCAAAATTTAAAACCAAGTTCCCCTGAGCTGCCATTATCAACGGTGGAGTTACAGGGATGCCAAATACCCCAGAAACCATTTCTGAAGCAACACAATCCATTAGGTTTTCAGAGCCATCGGGAGAGCACTGTGGTTACGAGCCACAGAAACATCTCATTCAGCCATGGGGTGAGCTCTCCCCGAGCCAACCTCGGCTCCCTCATTTGTTCACCTTTTACTGATCACCCAGGAAACAGCTAAGAACTGAGGCAAGCTTACAGACAAAGAGATAATTTTATCTTTTCAACGGTCAGCTCCATAACTAGATCTCACTGCTACAAATTACAGATGTCCAAAACCTGCAACGTGAGCAGCCAGCACAGACACGCACGTAGCTTCGGTGCAAGACAGCGTGGCTGCCCTGTGGATGCTGTCTCCGTGCTCGCCGTCTCCTGCTGCTCTTATCCCACCTTCTCTAACGGGATGAGTCATTCCACTAGATTGTTTTTGCTCCTTAGTCATGTGTGGCAAGCACAGGAACACAGGGAAGCTGAAGAATGAATGTTCTGCTGCTACTGCACAGGCAGCCTCGTGCTGCAGCACCCAGCAGTGAAAGCATCAATAGGAAAAAAAAAACACCTCCAGGCTGTATCTGCCTGCAATTGCTCTGCCAGGTAGGTGCTTCCCAGCTCCGTGCACGCAGCGGGACACGGCCCCAGGAGCTGCTGCCCTTCTCCAGCAAGGAGGAGGTACGGGGGAATGACAGGGACAGCCCTGCAAGGGCTGTGGAGGCCCCCGGCTCCAGAGGTGGCAGTGGCCGCTCCGGGGTGCCTTTGCTCGGTGAGGATTTTTCCACATCTTTTCCCTGTTGTTGCTGGACCGGATTAACAAACGGCAGACTGCAAGGAAAGACACGTACACGCTGCAAGGAGAAGAGATGGCTATTTTCAGAGACGCTCATCCCACACAACAGATAAGGGGGAAGTTACCCGGCCAGTGCTCAGTGGGGAGCGGAGAGGGGCTCTGTAGAGCCCTGCCCGGCACTCACTTTGCAGCAGCTCTCAGGAGCTTTAAGCGCTCTCATATAGCGCTGCAGGACCTATGGTGAACACTGCACAGATGAAGGAATAATGCCATACGCCTCCCATCCTCTGGAATCAGAACTGAGCAGGAAGGCCAATATCGCCTGGCTGCAGCTAAAGGCTTCATCCTGCATGGAGCCACTCCTAGAGCTGCAGCTGGAGCAGGGCAGAGGCCAGCAAGATCTCCCACATTTTGGGGACCAGCTCACAGCTTTTGCAGGCAGCTGCATCAGAAAGCCCCACGCTGTGACTTCCCCTCAGGGAGAGAGGGGAGAAAGAGCTAATCCTGCATCAGGAAAGAGGTGCTGCCTCCAGCTGCTAATTAGCAGTCTCTGAGAGGAAAGGAGGTCTGACGGCCACGGGCCAGCTCCCAGCCTCTGCTCCAGTGTTATCAGCTCCTTCCAAGGGGAGGAAGGTGCCACCAGCTGAGCGGGATCGGCAATTTGGAGACTGCATCCTCCCTGCCAGGGATTCAGACAGGAACGTTAGCAAAGCGAGATACCAAGACACGTCTGGACGTCCTCGTTTCTGCCAAAGCAGAAGCCTCGCAGCAGACGTTGTACCTGTTGCAAGTCTGCCTGGCTTCACGCCGCACGGCTGCCAGCATCGAGCGCTGTCTCCTGAGGGGCGCAGCGCGACGGGAGCTCGCCCAGGGCAGAGCAGCGACCAGCACTGCCCACAGGGCTCCCCTCCTGCACCCACCACGGCGCAATCCGAGCAGCCTCCGAGAGCAACGTGACTAACGCCTGGCGCACGGCTGCTCTCCCGTCTCCTCCGCGCGAGAGGCGTGCGGCACATTATATATAGCAGAGGGTGTGTGGCTCTATTTATGCTACAGAAGGCAAGGTCACAGCAAGGCGCCTGGCAGGGAGGTGCCCCCGTTGGCACTAGGGATTCCCACTAGTGGGGATCTGGAGGAAGTGCCTCTACCTGACGCTTTGGAGACCTTCTGCCCTAAGAGGGACAGTGAGACCTTGGCCTGGGTTCTCTGTGCTAGAAGAGGTGGTTGAGGAGAGGAAGCACCACCGAGAGCCACCGCACGTTGTCCATCGTTGTGGCATCCTGGGCCGTTTCGAGGATACGCAGAGCGACTGCAAAGAGCAGACCCGGCCGCGCAGAGCTCTGTGGACAGGACATGCCCAAGCTCCATGGCAAAGGCTTGAGCATTCACTAGAAACAAAACAGTTACGAACTGCAGATCCAGAACACAAGCTCTTCTGATAGGGGATCTGTCTCCAGACCCACTGTGGTGCTGTTTTTTTTTAAGTCATACAGACTTTTAGACGTAATCTGGTTTAAATCCTCTTAAAAATAAGCCTGTGCTTTTACACAGCCCTGTTTGCCTTTTTTTTTCAGGAGTTTTCTGCCCAGTAAGGGAATAGAAAGCACAGAGACACCCTGAGAGGGTACCAGGACGAAAGCACTGGTTACAAACTCTATTTTGCCACCGGCACCTGCGTTTTGCAGCGAAACACAAGGCATCCTCCTGCTCTCCCCAGGTCTGGACAGCACACGAGTGGCTCAGACACCCACCAGCCTTTCAGGGCCCCCAGCGCAGCCTAAAGAATTTAAAACCCAGATGCATTTTAGGAGAAACCCATCGCTATCTTCCCTAGGCAGCAACAGGGGCACTGAGGAGACACTCCACATGGGCAAGGGGCCCTGTGTGCAGGTGGCCCCAGAGGAGGCTCTGGCAGGAGAAGGCAACAGCCACCCTGGCCCCATCAGGCTGGAAAAATGTTCCCTTCCCTCCTCCTTTTGTGCTCACATTTCCTGAGCACTTCATTTCTCAAGCAACAGCAGTCAGGACGATTCTGGGTTTATTACTTGGTAATTTGCCTTTCCCACCAAAGCCAATTCCTTCTTTCTTTTTTTTTTTCCCCCCAATAATAGACATCAATATTCTGTGTCATTCAGGGACAGCTGTTAGAACGAATGGGCCAGGCATAATTTTGTTTCAAAACCTGACTG
Organism: Crypturellus tataupa; assembly: GCA_034781795.1. NCBI lineage: Eukaryota > Metazoa > Chordata > Aves > Tinamiformes > Tinamidae > Crypturellus > Crypturellus tataupa. The sequence continues at coordinate 332,883 of JAWLRI010000288.1, forward strand.
TAGCCTCAAAGTGGCAATTACCATTAGTAAATTGATGGGAAAACGCTATTTGTTTACTAACAAGATCCAGATGATGGAGTGTGCGAGCCTACTCTCCAGGATTCTTTACAACAAGAATCTGCTCGAGAAAATACAAATACTTTGTTCCTCTCAATGCCCATCAGACAGGCATCTCGAAGTACTTTGTGAGCATTACTTGAACTCCGTAATTCTCAAAGGGAAGTAGGTAAAAGTCATATAACAAAATGCCTTTAGCATGGAGACAAGCCCACATCTGTAGTAGAACTTTGCAGCTGCTTAACACTGCACAGCAAATGGGCAACGGTTGAGCCAGAAAGCAGAGACTAGTTGGTTTGAGAAAAGACACGGTTTTCCATGAATTAGAGCATGATTAATCAGTATCCAGGCTAACAACCCCCCCACGCAACGCTATGGATGCATGAATCTTGTAGTCAATATTCTCAGCGGGCACTCTGGGGACACCAGGATGCCCTAAGAGAAGCAGCATCCCTGAGTGCCAGTGAGCCCACAGCTTCCCAAAGGGTTTTGAGGGCTGCTGGAAAAGAGCTCTCGCATCCTGTAAATCTCTTAGGATCACGGCCTGGGGAGCAGTTAAAAGTAACCGTTCTCCCAGGCACCCTGCAAGCACCCACACTTGCCCTGGTTCAGAAACAGGGAGCCGAGCAGCGCAGAGGTTCAACGACCTACCCCAGGCTACGCAGCAGGTCTGCGGCGGAGCAGGAACGAGAGCCCAGTTTTCCTTGATGAACTACCCAGGACCTTCACCAGGAGGGAAGAGAGCTCCTGGCATCTCTATTTCCACTGAAGGTCCTGGGATGGCTCAGAACCAGCACCCTGCTCGCTCGCACCGGCTATTGCTGCCATCATCGCACACCATGGTCAGTTAGAGCCACGGTGCAGAGCGAGTGCTGGAAGGAACAAACACCGGCTGCTTCCCATGTGCCAGCGCCAATTTATAGGACTTCAACGTCTGATACGTGGCAGATGCTGCTCTGGCTAGATCGAACGTGGCAACACCAAAAACAACACTGCAGAGCGGGGAGAAGCGTGCTGCAAATCCCAATGTTGCTATTTCAGTTGAATACTAAACAGCCGTGTTTTGTGCTGGCTGGCACCAGCCCTAAAGGTCCTTGGAGATGGGCTGGTGCTTCTGCCAGTTCCTGGAGTCCATGGAAGAGAGGCAGCCGCTTCAGGCAAGACCCACGGAGCCAGTAGAGCTGCCTATTTTGTTGGAAACGGATCTGTCTATCCCGACCCCTTCCCTGCCAACAGCCCCAGAGCTACAAGGATCTTCTCCGGTGGCTGAACTGCCTCCTAGAGAAGAGTAACTGCAACCCACACGAACCCAACCACTCATTTAGCGAATGGAGACGAAAGCTGCGTCTCCAACAGCCCCCAACTCACCGAGATCCCAGCGCCGGGTACGATCACCACCTTACAACAGTTTCTATGGTTTCCACAGCACCGCACAAGGCTGCTGCGAGATGCCTTCCCCCTTCCCGGCCGTCACAAGCTTCCCTTTCCCAAGCACACGTGCTCGGCCAGGGAGCGGAGCCGGAGCCTCCTGCACGAGCGACGCCGAGGAGCCGAACCTCCTCTCCCAACGCCATGACAACAGCGGAGCGTGGAGCTTCCAGGGGAACCATCTCCGCGGATTTTACACCACCACAGCTCGCAGAACACGCGGAGAGCAAGCGCGAACCTCCAAGACTCCCTTCCCTCTCCCACCTGCACCAGCTTCCTCTCCCCGCTGTGTTTTTCAGGTTCAGAATTTATCCAGCAGAGTAAAATCCCCCACATTTGGCCCTGTTCTCGCCACCCAGCCCAACACCCATTCATTTGGTTTAGAGGCTGGGGACCACCAGGATAGCCAGAGCCCAACGTACTATTGGAGCAGAGCACTTGGACCTGGTTTTCTGGAACCAGTTCCCATTCCTGGAGCGCTCCCATCGTTGCTCCTGATCCTCTCCAGACCCGTCCTAAGCTGTATTCACACCAGCTGCTAACAGGCTTGTTTAAACACAAGGCAGGGCCGAACCGCTGCCAGACTCACTTAATGGACCCAAGGGAATTTCTTCAGTCAACAGAGATGGTGGATTGCATAAAATGGTTGTTTGATTTGTCCATGAAAAAGTTCCTCTCAACTGCAAGGATTTTTGACAGGATCTTCCTGGCTCGGCCGCGTGGTCACGCCGATACCAGGGTTTCCTCCCTGTCCAGCACCGGGATGGGCCCTGCGGACTCCCTTCCTTGAAAAACTCCGGTCCAGAAACCAAACATTAAACAACCCCACCAAAGATTTCTAAGAAAGTTCAAGCGCCCTCTTGGAAATAAACGATCCAGATCCATCTGCTGGGAGCACATAAGCAGTTCCACTTCCCATCTGAGCAGGGCGGCAGCAGAACCAACCCTGCAGCCTGAGCGGCTGCTTGGTTGGAGCCCACGGAAACGTCGCGGCTCCAAGCCAGCTCCCAGCCCCACTAGATGCTCCCCAGGCCCAAACGCAGGGCAGCAGCAGAGCTGGAGGAAAACGAACTAGCAAGAATTAGGAAAACCCGGATGCGCATCCAAGGGTGATGAGGTTGGAGCCAGTATTTGCTAAACCCTTTGCCAGCCCCTCAGGATATGGTCGTCGTTTCTGGCAGCAGTTTCATCGTGTGCATCTGATACAGTCCCATCGCTAGCCGAGTATTCGCACAGAACCTCAGCCTGCCTTTGCTCAGATATTTCACAGCCACGTGCTCCAAGAGTTACGTTACCGCCCTAATGCGGGGACTAAAATCCCTGCCAGATTCGGAGCACCCAGACAGATACAGAAAAGAAAAGCTAATTGCCACCAAGCAACAACTGTCCCTAAGAGGCCATGAATGAAACCGAGAGGAATCCCAATAATTTTGCTGTTTCTGCAGGGCTAACAGCACCACTGAAGCTGATCAAACTTGAATAAATTCATTGCTCTGCCTCTTGCCAAGATCCCAAGCAGCACACACTGAACATCCTTTAAGTCAGGAAGACAACACTGTGTTGAGCCACATTTGGAAGGTTTCTCTCCACTGCCAGGTAAACTAGAAATAGAATTCTATTTCTGGGGAAAATGTGGTTTATCTATAAAGAAAAAATTAAGCTCAAGTCACCTTCACTTTCCAGGAAACCCTCCTTTATTCCACTGGAGGAATAGGTGTCTTTGAGTCCTGGAAGCGTCCCCATCTAGGAAGGGATGAGCGTTCTGTGACCACCTGAACAGTCTCTCGAAATAGCATCCCTCACCCACAGGCAAGAGGCAGCAGCAGTGAATCTATCCGCCCCATCCAACACGGGATCTCTGCCTGCCATCAGACAAGACGGAGAAGTTTCCAGAGGAAGATACCACGAGGGCCTCAGCAGCCTCCAAAGGAGGTTGGTAAAAGAGCTGAGCCTTTCCCGCACATTTCCAAGGGAGCCATTCCCAGATCCCTCCTAATATAGGAGCACAAATTTGTGGAGGTGCCGCTGGCACAAGTTCCGGTAGCTGAAGCGTAAGGTCAGAGGCTGGACAGATGGGGACAAAACAACCTTTTTATATTTTAGGACGGAGACAAGATGCAAACATGACCCACAACAGGACCTCCCAGGGAGGGAGAGCAGGGATCCCGCGTGGTGCTGGGTGCCCTCGATCCTGGGGAAAAGAGGGATGCGGGGAAGGGGAATGTGGAAGAGGGTGGGTGTGAAGGGAAGCAACTCATAGGAAAGAAGGCAAAAGCCACCCCAGGCCGCATCACGACAGCCTGAGCCAGGATCCTGGAGCACCCGGAGGCACTTTGGGGAAGGATCCCCAGTCCTACAGGGGAAGCACCCCAGGGAGGGCTCTCCAAGGGATCCCCATGCGGGGGGACAGCAACATGGCAAGGATGAGGATGCCAAGACAGGCAAAGGGCTGATTTAGCAGGGAAGGAGCCCGACCCAAAAGGATGAGGACCAAGGTGTGGAGTACGGAATGAGCCTAATCCAGGGCGGGTGAAGGCCCCGGTCTGAGGCGAGGTGGGGAAGGGGCTCGACAGCAGGGTAAGGGCCCTGATTTGAGGGAGGACCCCATTTTTTGGTGGGTGCTATGAGGAAGGAAGGGATCTGAGGTGGGAGGGCTGTTTTGGGCATGAGCGAGGCTGGTCCTGCTCAGGGCTGGGGAAGGGGCCAGACGTGGCTGAGAGCCCTCGTTTCGGCGGGGGGACCGGGTGATGAAGGGCCGTGTTTTACGAGGGTGGAGAGGAGGAACGGCCCTAGTCTTGGGGCAAGGAAGAAAAGCCTTTTATTTGGGAGAGGGGGGATGGAAGACCCTCGTTTGGGGGGAAAAAAGGCCAAGTCTGGGGGGAAAGGCCCGGTTTTGGGGCCGGGGGGCGGAGGCCGCGGCGCGCTCACCGTGTGGTTGGCGCCCCACATGAGGACGCTGAGCAGCGGCTCGGAGGCGCGGAACAGCTTCACCTTCTGGCACACGAAGTGCTTCTTCTTGGTCTTGGTCTTGCTGGCGCTCAGCGCCGAGCCCAGCGCCGCCCCGACGCCGCCCGCCGCCGAGCCCCCCGCGCAGTTCGAGGCCATGGCGGAGCCGGTACCGGCACCGAACCGCCGCGTCTCCCCCCC
>JAWLRI010000288.1:353019-418436 GCA_034781795.1 Crypturellus tataupa
GGGCCCTCTCCACAGGCCACGCCCCCTTCTCAGGCCACGCCCCCCTCCCTCAGGCCACGCCCCCGCCGCTATTTAAGGGCCGCGGCGGGGCGGGCGGCGGCAGAAGGAGGCAGCGCGGCCGCCATGAACCCCAACTGCGCCCGCTGCGGCAAGATCGTGTATCCCACCGAGAAGGTGAACTGCCTCGACAAGGTGAGCGCTGTTGCCCCCAGGTGCCTCCTGGCAGCGGCACTATGGGCTGTGGGGTCTCCGGGGCCCCCTCATCTTGGGGTTCCTCTGGGGCTGGGGGCTGCCTGGGGTGGTTATAGACTCCCCTTGGGGTCTCTGTGGGGTTTGGGCCCCTCCTTTGGTGTCTCTTTGGGGTCCCTTTAGGTTTGGTGTGTGTTCTGGGGTTCCTTTAGGGTCTTGTCTGGAGTCTCTGTGGGCTTTAGGGCTCTCTTGGGGTCTGTCTGGGCTTTATCTAAGGTCTCTTCAGGCTCTATGTGGGGTCTGGGGCTCCTATGGGGTCCCCTCAGGCTCCCTGTGGGGTTTAGGTCTCCTCTAGGGTCTGTCTGGGTCTCCTCCAAGGTCCTCTCAGGCTCTGTGTGGGGTCCCCATGGGGTCTCCTTGTGGGCTGTGTGTGGCCTTAGGCTCCAAGGAGACCCCTTGAGCTCTGTGTGGGGCCCCATGGGCCACCCTGGGGGCGGTGGGGTGGGTTTTACCCCCCTCTTCCATGGGGCAGCACCAGCCTGGCTGCCTCTTCTGTGGGGGTTGAGTCCTGAGCACCCCATGGACCTTCTCTTGGCCATGGGTCACACCAGAACCCCATGGTGATGGGACCCCAGCTCTTATAATGCCCCTCTGGAAGTGGCACCTTCCATCCCAGCAACTTGTCCTGGTCCTGACCAACACCGGAGCTCAGGGATGATGTGTGGGATCCCCTGTCTTCACAGCCACCTCAGGCAGCTTCCAGGGCTCCTCTTTGTGTCTAACTAACAGGTCGTTGTCTGGGCTTGGTGGCCATCAGGAGGGGAAGCTGTAGCTGCTGCTTTGCAGAAATGCAGCTGGGTGTCTGGAGAGACAAAATGGAAAGCAACAGTTAATGCTTCCTCTTGAAGCTGGGGGCCTCATCTGTTTTGCATTAGCTGAGCTTTTTTTTAATCTTCAATTCCAATTGATACTTCTCTGTTCCAGGACTTAAACTTTATAGTTTCTTGTGCTGCCTGCCTTAATGCTGTGTGTGAGTGCTTGAAGTGTCTCTGAGAGTATTTTTTTCCCTCAATAAAAACAAAGTATGCATTAAACACATCTCCCTTGGTCTGGAGATGGAAAAAAGTGTGAGTGCTCTGTCTGCTGTGCTCTAACTGCTGCCTGTGCTTTACAGCTTTAGAAGGAATCCTTTGGGAATTAAACTGTCCTGGATAGTGGGGCTGCTCTCCTCCCCCTCCTCTTCCAGGGTTCTGGGATGACCAGTTTAGGGACTAAAAAAAGTAACTCGAAGAATGCACGGATCTCGGCAGCAGCATTCCTGAGTTCCAGCAGACCCTATTGCTCGCATTTTTAGCGGATGATGTTTCTTCCTTAGCTCGGGAATTGCTTAAAGCTGGCCCTGTGTCTCGGGACCCGTCCTGTCTGTGCGCAGCAGTGAGGCGGCTCTGTCTTCTGGGGCTCTGGGTGACCTTGAGTAGCTTCAGGGTATTTGAGCTGCGGATAATTGGGAGGGCTGGGGGATGCCCTGATCCTCCCCGTGCTGCTTCTGAGCTGGCGCTTGTGCAGTGCCATGAAGGCATGAGTAATGCGCGTGCTGATACCGCATGGTCTGTCTGGGGGCTGCTCATGCCCTGACTCCCCTGGCCTACATTTCAGAGGGGATTTTAGCTCCATCTTGCTCTGCTCATTGCCTGGTCCATCCTGCGCACCCCTAGCTAAGTTCTCCCTGCAAGGCCTGTGTTAATCCCTGCAGGAGCTTCCAGCGGTTGTGATGGAGCCTGGAAGAGCCTGTCTGCTTTGTGCAAGAGCAGGGAATACTCACAGCCCTATTGGAGACCTGGGGAATGTCCACCCAACCCGCCTGATCCAAGTCCAAAGGGCAATTCTGGCTCTGTTTGCCTTAAGCTGAACCAAAAGCTTAATGGGGAGGTTATTCTGAGAGGGAAGGGGTGTGAGTTGGAGCCACCGAGACCTTTCCTGTGCTGATGCATTGAGAACCTGGTGTAGTTTTCCTTTTGGATGGCTTGGGCAAGTCCCCTGTGCTGAGTTCCTCCCCTGAGATCCCCAGCAAAGGGGGGGAAAGCTGCTGCTCCATCAGCTACCAAAAATACAGCAAATAGCTAGAGGAATAAGACTGTGCTCAAGACTCAGCCTCCAAATCCTGCCTTGGTCCCGGTGTTCCGGCTCCTCCTGTCACCTTGCTCCCGTTGACCGCTCAGCTCCAGGAAGTTGGTGTTATCCATGGGCTCCCTTCCCCCTTCTCTCCTTGCCCCAGTCCTGTCAGCTCTCCAGATAAGGCACCGTGTGATGTGGCCGATTTCCACAGCGGAAACGCCGTGTCCTGTGCTGCTCATAACTGGAACGAGTGGCGCATGGCTTGGTGCTTGTGGCTGCAACTACTAACGATAAACCTGTGTACAGCTGATGTCGGGTGATGTTCTCTAAAGCAATGGGTAGAAGTTAGAATTAGCTCTCACAGTAACTTATTCCTGATCAAAACTTGCCTTCAGCCCAGGTAGTTCTGTGTGTTGCTCCCTAATTTTGAGTCTCAAGTGGTATTTCCTCCCTGAGACCTGCTCACAGGTGTGGAGCAATTGCTTCCCTTGGTGGAAGGTTATTTTGTAGCTATAAATGAGCTTTAAGTGGATGCACTGGTGCGTCCTGAGCTGTGTGCCTAGGTGTGGGATGCTGCAAGTGGCAAAGCTGCTCAAATAACTGCATTTTTGGAAGAGAATCCTGTTTTCCAGCCAGCTTGTTCCAAGTAGGAGTCTGCCCTGCTGAGATGGGTTGAATTGCACCATGCAGTTGTATGTAGGATCTGCTCCAGGTGTTCAAAGCAGTTCAGACTTGGATGTGGAGAGGATGGGCATTAATACACTTGGGAAAACTCCTCTGGAGCTTCCCCTTGGGCTCTGCTAGTGAGTGAGCAGCAGTGTTACTAGAAGGCCTCGTAATTAGTGTTCATATATGTTGCTGCCCTCCCTTGTCCCACTGGTGACTTAGTGACAGCCCTAATGATAGACCCAAGCATCTATGAAGACCAACCAAGCCAAAAAGGCAGCAGTGTTTAAAGGTAGAGCTAATTCTCCCTTCCAAATGCCAGAGGTGTCTGTGCAACCTACTGCAAAAGCCCTGCAAGAGCCAAGGGGCTGGAATGCCCCAGCTGGTGCAAGGTGAGAATATTCAGGCTGCTTTTTGGCTATGGGTAAAGGTTCTTGGAGTGCAGCTCCCCTGCTAATGCTCTCTGCCAAGCGGTCACTGAGCTTTGCTGGCATTGCTTGGCTTTGGGGATTCTGCAGAAAAGGCTCTTAAGTCATTGCCTTTCAGTTTCTCTGCAATTCTGGTGTTATTTTGGTATTAATGCCCAATGTGGTGTCAGTGGCTGATGAGTGTGAAGAGAAGCCTGTTAATTGCCTCTAGTGCTGCAATAACTCGGCTGAAAGGCTGCAACTGTCCAGATATTCAGATATTTTCAAGACCCTAGATCTATCTTTAGAATTCTTAAAAAGTAAGGCCGAGAATGGGTGGGAAGTGATCTTGGTTGGGGTGTGAACACAGAGCGAGGTGCTGATGTACCAAGGGAGCCCCTTGTGCTCAGCTGCCGCTTTAGGAGAGCTCAGGAGGAGCCGGTGCAGCCGGAGGAAGAACAAACGTGTTGCTCAGAGCAACAGAAAGAGCCGCCGTCCGGGTCCTGCTCGCTGAGTCACGGCCGTGTTTGCACACAGGGGTGCGGTACCTGCGGGCACGTAGGATCCCTCCTGCAGGAAAGCGCCCAGCCAAACCTGCGGCGGTGGAAAGAGCCTTTCAAGGAGCTGGAGACATGCAGGAAATCACAGCAACGATTGCCAGCTGTTCTCCCCGGGTTTGCTCGCTGCACTTTAAACTTGTGCCTGAATCAAAGTCCTGCGTGTCACAAGGCGGCCTTGCTAAAGTCTAATCTGCCTGGGCATGGAGAGGTTGATGTAGCCCTGAGGAAGCGAGTTCTGGTCGCTATGGGGCTGGCAGAGGTGGCCTTGGACTGGAGAATAAAGTGTCTGCCCTGGCAGCTGCTCAGGAGCAGCCCTGAATACTCCTGTCACGCTGTTTCCAGCCAAGGAAGCCCCTTTGCTCAGTTAAATACACATAATGAGAGCTCGAAGGATTGCTCTGAACACCGGAGAACAGATCTTCAGTGCTCGTTAGGTGTTGCAACCTACAATGTTGGTTCTTGGCCCCTATTTCGAGAGGTATCTATTAGTGTTGAGGGTGAGTGCTCCACTGGCCAAGAGCTGCTCTAAGGCTGCGTTCAGACCGCAGACCTCAGCCGGGGCGTGGGGTAAACCTGAGGCTGCTATTATAAGAGCTGTGGGCGAGAATATAAAAATTACTATTGCCACAAGCTCCCATTAGCTGCTTTACCTTATTGCTGTCTCCTTAGCCCTGCCCTGTTTAAAACCCATTGACTGCTTTGTGTTGGGGAGAGGGAAGCAGAGATGTTTTTAGGGTGATTCCATGTTCTTTGGGATCAGTTTTGGGGTCTATCACTCAATCTGCAGGTAGGAGGGTGATAACAGTTGGGAAGACTTTTGAGTTGGCATCATGCAACTGCTGTGGCTTCTTGGGAGATCTTTTTCCATCTTTGTGATTTGGTGTCTCTGCAGCCTCACCTGACCTGCTCTTCTGGCTATTGCTTGGCTAACATCAGCAAAAAGAAACCCAGATCTAAAGCAGTAACTTTGAAGCCTTTAACCCACAGCTGTTAATGTGGTTGCTGACAGTCCTCTGCTCGCAGGATTTTTTGTTGTGCCTCTTTGAGCAAGGAGTTTCTCTCCTGTATCTGTGAAGCTTAATGAATCCCTGATCTGCTGATAAGAAAACAAGATGCTGCTATAGTGCAAACCACAGATGCTGCCGTCCTGCTCAGATAAGCTGCAGTGCGATGGGATTACTTGGGTCCTAAACTAGTAAGGATTTTGTCTGCCCTCTGGGTTTTCCAGGTGTCATGGATCTCATCACTGACTTCTGCATCCTGCAGTAGGGGTCACCGAATTTGAGTTTTGCAGAGCTGTGTTGTGTTAGAATTGCAAGGCATTTCTGTTAATGATTTCCTTTTCTCTGCTTTCAGTTCTGGCATAAAGCATGTTTCCACTGCGAGACCTGCAAGATGACCCTAAACATGAAAAACTACAAGGGCTACGAGAAGAAGCCGTATTGCAATGCGTAAGTCTCTGCTACCTGCTCCAGTTACACCGGTGTTGGGGCTGTAACTTGATGCTCCAGCCTGTGAAATGTTGTAGCGGTTGCTGGGTCCATCTCCCTTGCAGTTCTCTAATCGAGTGGCCCTTGCACTGGATGTTTTCAGGGTGAATTCCTCTAATGTGGATACAACTCAAATGCAGGAATCTCTTTTCCTGAGTAGGGATGGAAAAGATAGAGGCAGAGCTGGGTGGAATGACATGAGGTGGCTGTGTCACCCCTCAGCTTCCTCTGATCTTTCAAGCTGTGGAGGAATTGTCTTCCCTTTTTTTTTTTTTGCTCTAAAGAGGGATCCTTAACTGTGTGCAACAGTATGAGATCCCTGATGGTAGACTTTTGGATCTAAAAATGGATGATTTGAGGTACTCTGCTCTGAAGTTATATTGTTACTCTGGGAGACCTTAAATGTGATTTGTGACACTGAGTTTGCTTAGACAGGAAGCTTTGCTTTTTTTTTTTTCTTAATTCAATGCTGCCTTTGTCCCAGATTCTTGTAGGAGGCCTCCTTAGCTCATCTGCCATTGATCAGTGGCGTTCAGAACTCTTTAAGCTAATCCAGTTAGCTCATTTGTTTAGGAAGCTATTGTGATTAACTTAGTTTCTGCCACGATATGAGCTAGTCCCTGCTGAATCCATAGGTAAGTGGAACTTGGTGCTCACTTGACAAGTTTCTTAATGTCTTAAAGCTACTTTGTAGATCTTTGCAGCTGCTGCTTATACTTAATTTTCTTTTGAAGAACTTAAAGCTATTTAATGCTTGTATAGCATGTGCCTTCTACACTGTACTCTTTAATGTTAATCCTGACAGCAGCCTTGTAAGATGGGTATTAACTCTATTAATGGGTAAAACAAAGTAGAAGGAAAAGTAGCAAGACTAATTCAGTGCCTTAGTTAAACTTCCTGCTGTTGTAGGTTTCCTCCGATACCAGGAACTGATTGTGATGCGTCCAGGATGGTTGAAACTTGTGTGATCTGGAATGAGGCTTATTAGTATTGGCTGGTTAACCAGATCTTAGCTGAGATGTGGGCTGGCAATGGAGTGAGGCGTATCTAGATATTTAAGATTTCTATCTGCATTATTTTAGAATTCCTGCTTCCAAGGCAAGGCTGGGAACTTGAAGTTAGGATCAGGGATCTCTTGTGACATGCAAAGACAGCAGGTCTCCCTGCAGGAGCCAGGACCTGAACCTTGTTTTGGTCTCCTGAGGCTGCTGTTTCCTTCTCTGGATCAAGCACAACCTTGTGAGCCCTCCTGGCACTGAACACGGGGACATCCGTGTCCCCAGTGCTGTCCCTGGCCATCAAGATGGGCCTGGAGTTGTGTTCTTGTGCTGTCTCCCTTCCATGCTGCTAAAAGGGAAGTGGGATAATAAGGGGAAATTCCTGAAATTCCAAGGAGCCTGCGCAACCCCAACCCATCTCAGTTTCTCAACCCCCTCTGCTCCAGAGCTCCCTTTGAAGCAGACTTGCTGTCTTAACCCTTGAGTGGCCTCCAAGCCTCCCTGGAGGGGCAGCTGCTTCTTTATCCCAGTTAGTCTTGCCTGCCCAAATTGTGTGTCAAGACCAATATTGAGTGCTTTATTCTTCCTATCTTGCATGGCCAGGGCTTCAAAACTAAAAGGAACCCAAAGGAGCTCAGATTTGCAGCGTATGAAGCCTCTCTGGTAGCTGCAGACCCCTCGTGTGCTTGGGGGAGGCTCTGCAATCCCAATGCCTGGTCCTGGGGGTGAAGGGAAGCTACTAACAGGGAACTTGGACTTGGTTCTTCTTTCCCTGGATGAGACAGTGCCCTGCGAATATGCTAGGAAGGAAGAAGGTGCCAGGGAAGGTGAGTATAGGTGGTGGGAGGGTAACCTGGAAGGGATCCCCCTTCAAAACTGCTTTTACTGTTACTAGAGCTAAGGGGCAACATCCCCTATAAGTTAAGAGGTGGGGGAGTAGAGCACAAGTGGGAAAAGCAACGTTTATCCTGTCAGGGAAGCGGCTGCTTTTCTGAACATGCCTTAACACAGGGTCTCCTCTGTTTGAGCCCTGGCCTTCTGCCAAATTCCAAAGTCTTTCTTCAAGAGAGCAGTAGGAAGAGGGCCGGGCTTCCTCCCTATCTGACACTACCCAGCAGTAAATCCGTGCAGAGCCAGTGGATGGTTAACTCTACCCTCGGATTGCTGCGTTTCCCCATGCCAGGGACTCTGTGATAGAAAGACTTATCGTTGGCAGAATTTCTCCTTCTGATAGAGGTTTGGAGGTGACTTTGATTGAATCCTGTGTGAAGGTGGTGCCTGCAGCAGTGCTGCATTGATCCTCGCTGCCTTCATCTTCTCCCCTTCCACGGTACCCTGGCAGCTTCCCGCTTTGCTTAAGCAGTTGCTCATCATGAATTATACCTTGAAAATCCTGCCTGAGAGTTCAAGGCGCTGTATTTGGTCCCTATCTTCAGAGGGATAACTGGGCAGCGTTGCCACTCCAAATGCAAAGGGGAGCTCGAATGCACCTGGATATGAAGCTCCAAGCTGCAATGTGGAACCATATCCAGGCAGCAAGGGGGAAGAGTCTCTCCAGAGAGGATCTCTGCCCTGGCTGCAAGAACTGGGGGTAGAAGCTGTGGCTTTGGGTTGATGCTGGTATAAATGCAGCTCTTGTTGGATGCTTCTTGCCTGCAGAAGCCCTGCTCTCCGTGCACACATGCATCCCCTGTGCTGGATTCCTGCTGCTGCAGCCGGGCTCGGCAGCGCGCTGGCTCCCCGCCACGTGCACACCCTGCTCGCTGGGGTTTTTTTTCTGAACTTCTCGAACGCGCTGGACGAGCTGGCAGGAAGTCAATGGCCTCGGCGGTGCCTCCTCCTCCCCCACGCAGAAGCTGCAGCTCTCGAGCTCTCCGAGCAGCCTCCTTTGTCTGAGCTTGCACGGAGGAGCCGCCGCTGTCGGCAGCGCCTCCCTGCTCTGCTCACCTTTGCTGCAGTCCTGGCTCCGCAGCCGCAGCAGGGAGACGCTGTGCTGCTCTTCTCCACATTCCCCCATGCTCCTGGGTGGAACAGCACTTTTTTCCCCCCTCGAAAGAGGGGATAACTGATCCAAGGTTGCCAAAAATACCTTGTGTAGGTGTGTCGGTCACTACCCCTGTGTCTGCCCGGCTTGTGACTCCGGTGTTTCTCCAAGCAATCGGCTCTCCGTGCAGAGGAGCCGCACCCGGCTGGCCCCATTCCTGGGATGTGTCCTGGGGGATCTGACCCCGGGGCCTGACATTCCTGGGCACTGAGTCAGCGGGAGCAGCTCTGCAGCAGCCCTTGCCCAGCATCACCCCTCCAGTGCAGCCTGGGCACCGGTGCCTCCAAACAGCAGCCTTAAAGCCCTTAATTCCTCGTAACAACCCTAGGAACCTCCCTGGCAGATTTCTCAGCAGTAACTTGATCCCTTTCCATCCAGAGCGAGCTGCTTGATACCTCTGGGGCTAACTTTTTCGCTTGGAAAAAGTTAGCAAGTGGCAAGCAGAGCTGCTGCGAGTTGCACAACAAGCCAGTGATCTGTTCTTGGCATTCCCTGCCATCCATCTGGTAGCTGCCCACTACACCAATGGAGTGATCCAAGTTTTTTTTTTTCTTGGGGGAAGGGAAGCAGGAAGGGAAAGAGGAACAACTGTGTTGCTGGGATGGAGTCCAGGTGTTTATCTGCTGCTTTTGGGGCTGAGTTTCTGTGGGAGAATGACTGTTTCCATGTCCATGCTTTGTGTATGGTGGGGTGCTGAACAGACACCCCTCTGTAAATGAAAGCTGTGGGTTGGAGGACCCCAATGCATGTGGCTTTGAGGAGGGACAGGAGCTAGGGGATATGGAATACTCTGTTTTACCTCTGGTGGTGCTTGGGGAAAAGCTTCCCAATCCTCTCTGTGGAGGAGAAGGGATTCAACACATGGAAAAGCTCTCCTGAGTAATGCAGGAATTGATGGTTGGGTGGCTGCAAGGGCTGGAGGAGTCTCTGGGTGGAGAATCTGTTCCCTGCAGTGTTTGGGATTGAGTTATTCCATGTGGGGACTTCACCTGGAGACCTCTGGCAGCTCGTGTGAGTGCTTGGAGCTTGCAAAGCAGCTTGGAGAAATTGAGGATCCTCTAAGGATGGGAAGAGGGTGGCAGAACCCATCTTCTGCTGTTATCTGCTCTCCAGGGCTGGTTTCTAGCACCACTGCAGATGCCACTGCGGGTCAGGGACTGGAATGGGAGCTTTGCACCCCAAGTGCTATTTACTGGGCAAAACTACCCTGCCTTGCCCCTTATATCGCCTCATTTGAGCAAACTAGATGGTTTGAGGGGCAGGGAAGGGCAATGATAAGCCAAGTCCCACCAGCGTTTGCTGCCCTTGTTGCTTCTTGGTTTATGTTGCTACGAAACAGTGTGAATCTGTCACTGCAAAGTACCTGCAGACCAGACCTGTGCAGAACTGGAGGGTTTGCTGCCCCTAGCCTGGTTCTGCAGCGAGGTTTTAGCCTGTGCCCTGAGCTCCGGGAGGGCAGACTAAACAAATGTTGACTTTAACTTGCTGATCCATGTCCAGAGCCAAAAAACCTTGTGGAAAAACCCAGTTCCAGTGCAGTACCTGTGTTCTCATAGGTAAGCTCAGGGTCTGGTATGGGATAATTAATTGTCTCTCTTGGAGAGACCTCAGCTCCAGCCAAGGCCAAGCCCTGGGCTCAGCTTTGGGCTGGGACGGGGGCGGAGGGGACCGTGACCAGCAGCTGTTTTCAGAAGCGACTTCTGACTTCACGCCTTGGCAGCCCCTGCGCTCGCTTGAAATCTTTCCGCTGGATTAAGGCAGCTTTCTGCAAACAAGCTGCCTTTTGCTGAGCATCCCGCTCGGTAACACCCTCTGGTAGCTGCTGGCAAAGCCCTTGGGAATGGGGGGGAGCCACATGCTGCCTGTTTGCAGCGAGAATGAAGCCGAAGGAGTAAAACACGGCTCCTTCTTGCTGGCCTACATTGCACGCCGTGTGAAGACACTGAGATCTAGAGCTGTCGAGGCAGGTTGCTTCCCTCCAAAGCAGGATTTCTATCCAAAGGCACTGGGGAAACTTTGCAGCAAAAACTGCTTCCTCCAGCCTGTTGCTGATGTGCAGGACTGGCAAGAGGGGAATCCTTGTGAGAGCATCCTGCAAATCTGCTTCGAGTGAGTTCATTCCGGTGCCTGTTCTGGGAAAACTGGGAGCAGATGCTTGGAGAAGGTGGCTGCTCTGTGTGCGGAGAGCTGGACCCGCTGTTTTGGCAGCCTCTCCTGCAAGTGCTGCAAGGAATTGCACTCCTGCTCTACAGCTTTTGCATGGTAAGATGCTTGCAGCCCCATGGTGAGGTGCACATTATCCAAACAAGTGCCACATTTCTTAAATACTGCCTGGGATGGTGACAGGGATGGCAGTGTATCCCAATGCTTCACTGCTCTGGGTAGTTTTTTTTTCCTAATATCTAACCTGAACCTCCCTTGGTGCAGCTTGAGGCCATTTGCTCTTGTCCTATCTACTTATTCTGGAGAAGAGATCAATGTGGTGGCTGGGCTGTGAACTTGGGAGTCTTCTGGCAGAGCAGAGTCTGTTCCTTCCCTTATTTAATTTAATTTAATTTTATTTTCTACCAAAGCCTTGAGGCAGCTGTGCAGACCCACAGGTGGGAACTACAATGGATGGAGAAGCTTAGATGTCTTCTGAGTTGCAGGTCAGCAGGAAACTGGACCCAAGGGCTGTTTCTGACCAGGGATCCTATATTTATACTGTTAACATCAGCTCCCAAAGCAGCTTTCCATCTTGGGCTTTCCTTTGGTTTTGCTGCTTTTTTTTTCTCTCCTGACTGCTAAGTAAATTAAGCAAATTCCTGCAGTGGCTGTAGGAGGATTTCTGATGGCACATGGGGAAATGGTAAAACTAGCCAGGGAAAGGCTGCCGAATGCACCAAGCAAATGGTGTTTGTTATCCCTGGTTGTAGGATTTGCTGCTAACGATGGGGTTAAACTCGGTGGCTTGGAGTTAAAGTGCTCTGCTATCTCCTAATACAGGAGCTAGACAGAATGTGTCTGGCCCAGGAAGACTCGATTGACCTGATTTAAGAGCACAACAAAACCCGCCTTGTCTCCTGCTGCCTCCGCGGCGGCTGCCAAAGGCTCGGGCAGGATCTTGCCACGGCCGTGGGGCTTCCTCCTGGTCTCTGCGGAGGATTTGGGGTCACTTTTCTAGGGGTGGAGAACGGCTGCTGATGACACCCGTTTGCCTTGGCTATAACTAAAAAGGCTGGGAATAGGGAGCAGAAAATGCTCATCCCCAGGAAGGACTAAGTGGGCTGTTGTGCTCTGGTCATCCGCATTTTTTTATTTTTATAGTTTTTATTATTATTTTTGTGGTGAGGGCTGGGCTTGCCTGCATATCCCTTCCAAGGGGTGTGATATCCCTCCTATGGAGTCACGGATTAAAGGGGGAATTTCTCTTGGTCCAGCGCGCGAGGATGCAGGAGCAGCGGCCCCCTCTGGCACCGCGGTGTCACGTGTCCCCCTGCCCCAAATACCCAATTCAAGCCCTTGGCAGCCCCCGGGGCAGAGGGTTTGGGGTGGGTTAAGCTCTCCTTGCACCCAGGACGGGTGCTGGTTGCCCTGTTAAAATAACCCACATCCACCTTGTGATGAAGCCACCATAGGATGTGGATGGTGTGATGAGCAGGGATCTCTTGGAATGGCATTTCTCCTATATGCTCCACAGATCCCAGCCTTGTAATTCCCTGCTGGAAGCACCGCCAATGCCATGGAGCACCAGGCAGGCTGCACGATGCCGCTCTGATCCATGCGGTCGAAACCGGGATCCTTCCCCGTGCGGCTGCGCCCACGGGCAGGGAGAGCCTGCGGGGCCTCTCCTGCCCAAACCGAAACCCTGGGTTTGGATCGGGAGTCACCCTGGATCCGCTCGGGAGGAGGAAGCAGGAGCAGCTCCTTGCAGGGGCGTTCGCCTGAATTCTGCTCGTTTGAGAGGTTAATAATTTTGCCTGGAGAGCTATTACTTACAGCAGACTTTACACAAATGTCACATCTCGCGCTGCGTGGGACTGAGCGTTTCCTTTCAGTTTGGCACAGGGACGGCTGCTTGAAACGGCTTCCCCTGTTTGTCCTCCCGGCTGCTGGGTCTGCAGCCCCGAGCGCTGCTGCTTGGTTCCTCCTTTTTAATGAGCCTTTAGGGCCCAGAATCTTCCCAGTTTAATTTCCCCCTAGAGCGAATGGGTATCCCTACCCTGTGGCTTCCTTATTCCCTGAATAACTTAACCTGTTGGATTAATGTTAATGGGTAACAAGTGCTGGAGGATTTTGGACTGCATGGGATGTGCTCAGGGCATTGCAGATGTGGTAGGTGCCCGGATTCCCCCCATGGGCTATTCCTCCCATTCCTGCTAGCCGGGATGCTGGAATTGCGGTCGGATTTGGCATGTGCTGCTCACGCCGCCTCTGCAGGAGAGGCAGGTTGGGTGCAATTCCCTCCCCCTGCTCCGCTTCCCTTGCCAAGACCTATTTATGGGGAAGCTGGGGGGGAGGGCAGCAAGGACCCAGCTCTCCCTTCCCTTCTCAGCTCCCATCTTGGTTTTTTTTAACTCCCAAAAGGGAGGGAATTTGAGTTCATTCCTCCCCGCCTTGCATAAAGGGAAGGATCCGTCTTCTCCATAAATCCCGCAGGTGCCGGCGGAGCGGCCGCGCAGTTCCCACGCACATGCTGCCTCGCGCTCCCCAAACCCAAGGCAATTCGCTCTCTGCTTTGCTTCCTCATTAAGGTTTAATTTATTGCTGACTATTCCTGTGGCTGCTTCTCATGCAGATGGGATGATTTTTTTTTCCCTCTCCGGTGCATTCCGGGGATGCGGGTGGCTGTTTATCCTGGCTGGGCGGTGGGAAGCACGGGCTCCTGTGGGCAGGGGGGCTCTGTCCCCACTCCTAGCTCAGGAATTCCCAGGCTCACGTACCCAAAGGCCTGAAATTCCCTTTGCACGTTGGGCAAGTGTGGAGGAGGCAGAGCTGGAATGGGGAATCTCGGCTCTATCGGGGTGAATTTCCTTGGGCCAAATGACCCCCTTTGCTCTTGCATGTTGGCTCCCAGCCCTTGCCGAGACTGAGGCTTCCTTCCCGCATCCCGAGCCTCTGCCTTCCCCCATTAGCATGCGGAGCATCGGATGCGGTTGCCAGGGAAACCCCATCCGAGGCTCCCGCGGCAGCGGATCGTGCGGAGCTCCTGGGCCGTGACTGAACCATAAATGCGGCTCCGTCTCGCTGGCGCGTGCGGCTTAAAACTCATTCGCCCTTCCCGGGCTCCATGCACCCCACAGCCTCTGCGGAGGCCTTGGAAAATGGAATTTGCTGTAGGAGCCTCTGCCGGGAAGCGGGGGAACCATTGCAATTCCCAGAGTTCTGCTCCCTATCCCAGCTGCAGGGCTGAGCGGCTCCAAACGGAGCAATCCCGGAGGCTGCTTGGGTTCTCTGCTCCATCTGCGCTTAAAAAGTGGCTTTGTTTCCATTGACCTCGGTGTGAGTCAGGCAGCGACTTCCAGGCAGCTCAGGAAAGGGCTCCAGCGTGTGAATAGCGATGGCTAAAACGAGAGCCCGAATCCCTGGCTCTCTTCTCATGCCCCTGCTAGCTGGGGTCATGATTTTATTGGATTAACGCTGCTGTTAACTCAACCCCAACTCCCGCAGCAGCAGCCTAATAGCAACTTGTTTGGGCCAAAAAAATGCATGTTTGCTGCATTTACTGCCATCTGTGCCCAGCAGAGCCTGTTTTTGCTGTCCCCGTTGCAGTATTGTGGCCTCTACCTTCCCTGGGAGCTGCTGAGGACAGCAGTGCCCTGAAGAAGGGCAGAAAAGCTGTTAAACGGAGCCTGCTTTAATGCAAACTGCGCTGCCACTGCTGCTCCTACCAGCTGCTAGGGAGTATTTTGGGCATCGTTGTGCCAGCTCCACAACCTGCTTCCCTCGATCCTGCCCGTTGCAGGTAGGAAGGAGACGCATTAACTGCAGCGAGTGCAGGGCGGTTGTGCAGCCTTCACGTGCGAGCCCTTTGCTAAGCAGAGGCTGCCCCTGTTTTCCAAGAGCAGCTTGAAGAAGCCCCCGTTTTCCAGCTTCCCAGGCGGCTCATCCCATGCCAGCAGCAGCTCCTGTGGTTTGGATTCGCTCCTGAGGTGTCTCGGGCTGTTTTGCTGGAAGCTGCAGTAGCTCCAAGTAGGTGCCTTGGTGTAAGCGGGTTTGAAGCCTTTTTATAGCGATACCCAAAGGCTCCCGGGAGCGGGATGGAGCCTGAGCTCCTGTTGCTGCTCTAAAACTGCTTCTTGTCCCCTTCAATCGTCCGTGTTGCACGGGAGCAGCCCCTTGGATCTGGATACGGTGCATCCTCTGCGCCCTCCCGTGCGCTAGTGCTGGGATCTCATGGCCGGTGCCACCAAGAGCTGCTGATGGGCAGGGTATTTTCCACCCCTGGGGTCAATTTGTCCCCTACAGGGTTAGCAGGGACAAGACAGGCCCTACCTGATGTCACCAGGAGCAAGGAGAAGGCGTTGCCTTTCTCCCCGTTTTCCACCAGCTCCGTCTGCATTGCTCGGTTTTGGGTGTGCGGGGGTGGGTTCTCTCTTCTGCTGAGATCCTGACAAGGAGGCTATTTTCGTGCTCGAGTTTCCTGCTCTGCTGAGGTATGTGCTGCTCTCGCAGGGCTGTGGCCTCTGTGTTTTGCTTTCCTGCCCCGTGACGGCACCGCTGCACGGTGGCACCTTCAGCTCCTCCCTGCACAGCTGCCACGCGGCTAATTTACCCTCATTTGCCTGCGTTTTGGTTGCCCATGGGCTGCAGTGCTGGTTCGGTGAGCTAATTGCTGGCGCTGCCAGGGCGCAGCGTGGGGCTGAGACCCACAAACGGCTTCGTGGGTTGCAGAGGGCAGGAATGGCAGCTCCTGGGTACTCTGTTGTGCTGCCCTTGAGTGAGGATGTGGCTTGGTTCTGGTTGTTCTGCATGGAGCAAGATGTGGGAATTGGGAAATGCAGCATCGGCACTGCCGCCCTGGCCACATGGAGCCTCTTGGAATGTAAAAACCTCCAGTGTGTAAAGAGCGGGTCAGACCTCAGTACTCAAGAAACCCCTGGTGCTTCGTGAAAGCAGGTTCCCCTCCTCGCACATCTGCTTTCCTGCAGGTTCTGAGCCCAGGAGGCTGCAGTGAGGCGTCTTCTGGGCATCTGGAGGGACCAGGTGATGTTCTCCCTATCTTCATAGGGGCATAAAGGAGCCTCCTGCGTGTCTGCAGCTCTAGAACTGGCTGTTTGCTCGCTGCCAGCACTCGAGTTATCCTGGCTGCAGATTTGCTGTCCACAGCAAAGGTGGATGGTTCTCAAACTGCTCTATGGCACTTACGGATAAGAGCGACCGGGCTGGCGGCCGGGTCATGCTGGACTCCTGCTTTGTGCTGTGTTCCCGGCTCAGGTGTGTCCTGAGGATTTATTAGATGTCTCTTGAGCTGGTATAGATCAGTGCCCCAAGGTGGGCACTGGGATGCGACATAGTTTAAGCTGGAGTCATGCAATCTTGCACTAGTACACAGTCCTTGCATTGAGTGATTAACTGGTAGAAAACAAGTAAAATCACCCTGCTCTGCAATCTCAAACAGCCACTGCTAAATCTGCAAGTGCTGACATTTTGCAGCCGTGGTTTTGCTGATGAAGTCGATGCGACTCTGCTTTTGAGGGACCCAAAGCACGTGCATTTTCCAGAGCTGCCCCAGTTTTATTTGAGAGCAGCACGAACGGGAGCGCGTGGTGAACGTGGCTGCTTCCCCGGGAAGGCCCCTAACCCGGTGCGTGTTCTCCCTGCAGACACTACCCGAAGCAATCCTTCACCATGGTGGCAGATACCCCCGAGAACCTGCGCCTCAAGCAGCAGAGTGAGCTCCAGAGCCAGGTAAGCCCTTGCGCTGCCCCGTTGCACCGCGTTCTTCTGCGCCCTGCGGCTTCCTAAACACCCTCTCCCTGCAGAGAGGTTTGGGCTGTGGATCCTTCTTGGGTTTCATCCATCTCCCCTGTGCCTGCTGCTCCATCATCCACGACTGCTGTGATCTCTCCCATCCTATCCTTGTCTTGTGCCCATGGATCTCATCTGCTGAGATCCATTTGGATCTGGAGATCCAAATGCCTCCTTGGCACGGGGAATTGCTCCATGGGCAAGTTTTTTGAGTAAACCCAAATCCTGCAGGGCTTGAAAGCTCTGACAGGCAGAAATAAACAGATAAAGGGATAACAACTGACACAGTTAAAGATACTCCCCTCTAGCGCAAGATGAAGAGCCTCTTTGGGAAGGGTTTTGTCCAGGCCTGTCCTGTTTTACCCCCTTAAGGTGTCCCTGGGTGAGCAGAAGTCCCCAGCTTTGAGGCACAGCTCTGAGCTGGGTGCTTGCACTAATTTCTTAAATAGCAGGAACTTGACTATTTCAGAGGGGAATGAGGAACAGCATCAGTTTTCCTTCCTCTATCTCTCAGACACTGCAAACTTACAGAAGTTGGGGAGTTGAGTGATGCTTTTTGCAGAAAAACAGTTGGAAGGACAAGATTTGGCAGCCCTGATGGATTATCCCTCATCTTCAGTCTAAAGAACTGGCTGTCTTTGGGCAAGGCTGGGCCTGAAAGTTAGGGCTGCGTTGAAGCATCTGGGATAAGACCCTGCTCTGTTCCATCCTGAGCTTTGATGCTGCAGAACTGCAGATGTCTGCTCTGGAAATACTCTGTGCTGCAAGAAACTGCATCCAGGGGCAATTTTGGCTTGAGTCACGGTCCCTCAGGAGAACACAGGATGTGGCAACTGTTCTGGGAATCTACTTATTTTTATTTTTTTCCCTTTGAAAAGGGGCAGAAAGATGTGTCAGCAGGGCAGGACTCAGCATTGTAACGGGCTGGTCCTTAGAAGGCTGGAGCAGAGGGTGCCTGGCATGGAATTGGCCTTGGTGATGTTTCCAGGTTGAGCGCTCGTCTCCTGGGATCGGTGCATTCCCTCCCTGCTCTGCCATGAAGGATACTGTGACCTTCCTTTCTTCTCTTCCCATTAGCCTGGAGGTGCCAGCAGCTAAAAAGCAGTTTGAGGGATGTTTCCTGCTGGAGGAGGAGAGGAAATTAGGATCCTCCGTTACCTGTTGGAAGATGAAGCAGGGGGTGCCCACGCAGGCAGCACTGAATTTGGAAACCGCTGCTTTTGTAAGGCCTCTTCCTCCAAGCCGCTTGCTCAACAGCTCCCTGGCTTGCACGAGCGCAGCTTGGCTCAGCCTGGGGCTGCCTTTGTGTTTCATGGAGCGGTTAAGGGGACACAGTGGCTTTTCCATGGTAACAATCAAGATGAGGCTGCAGCAAGTGCTCCGGAGGCTCCAGCACTGTTTTCCCGATGAATTCAGGCTCTTTGTTAGCCCTTTCCTATTAAAGGACTGGGGCTCTGCTCTGCACAGCCCAGGTTTACTTGTAGCTTGAGGGCTCTGCAGCTCTGGGCTGTGCAGGAAGCAGTTGGGAGCAATCCTCTACATGACATCTGTGTGCAGGGGGTGATATCTTTATTTTTTTGGCTTGTGCATCCAAAAACATCCCCTTGGCCTGGCTGAGCAGGGGCTGGTGCTGCTGCCGTGAGCACCAAGCTGGTCTTGCCTGGTCTAGCAACCCAGGATGGGCTGCAGAGACAACACAGGCTGCTGTGGGACCACCCAGCTGTTTAAGAAGCCAGATCCTAGATTTCTGTTGCTAGAATTTTAATTCTAGAATCCCTAAGACTTCAAAGCCCCTTAGACTGTTTATCCCCACTTCCCTCTTAACCAAAGGTCCCCACGTTCGATCTGAGCATCTTGCTCGGACCCAGACATCTGCCCAGCTGGAGCAGAAGAGGTTGAAGAGATGGTGCCCTGAGCAACTGAGCCCCAAGAAGAGCTAATGGAGCAGCATCCCCTTCCCCTGCATTACAGAGCAGAAAGACCCTGTGCAGAGGAGGGAGCAGGGAGTGCTGAGGAAGCTGAATCAGACAGAAACCACCAGACTGAAATGCCCTTGGTCCTCCGGGGAGGACAGACCTAAGGGCACTTTAGATAAGATCTTAATTTCTCTCTGCCTTTGTTCCTCCTACAAAGGGAGTCTCCTGTTTTCCAAGCAGGGAACATTCATGGCTCTGGAAGCACTCTACGTGCAGCCTCTGTGTGCTCTTATTGACGGTCTCTTTTCAGCAATCCCAGGAGCTGTGTGGCCCCATCAGCACTGGATTTGGTCCCTTCCGCACGGGATTTGGTCCCTTCCAGCCTTTCCAGAGCAGGCAGCAAAATTCAGCCCTGCAAATCAGCTGGGTAAACTCGAGCTGCGGGCTGAAGTGGGACAGCTTGTCAGAAAGGGCCTGCTGGCTCCGTTCGGCCGCGATGACAGCTTAGTGGGAGTGTTTTCGTACCAAATCTGCCAGTTCAAATGCGATCCGAAAAGCGCACCCTGGCTAACGGCGCTGCGATGGGCAGAGCTCTGTGCGTTTAGTCATAGGGTTGTTGGCGGGGCGAGAGCAGGACTGCGTGAACAGTCACGTCCTGCCTCCAGGCTGGTGTTTTTGCCAGGCTTTGGTCTTGGTGAAGCTTCCTGCAGTGCCCGATCCCTCTGGTTAGGGAAGATGCAAGGAATTTCCAGCCGGTGGCAGAGCGTCATTCCCAATGCTTGGAGCATCCCCTCCTGCTGTCCCCCATCCAGACCCTTTGCTATGGGGCAGGAGTCTTGGCCAGGGGAGCTGCAGCACTTGTAGGTGCCCCAAGCTGGTCCCTGCTGCCAAAAATACCCCATCCACCTGCACAACAAAAGCCTCGGTCACCGGAGCTGCTTTTGGGGCTGTGAGCAGGGAGGAGGACGGTGATAATGCAGGAGCCGAGTGCCCAACTGGAGCAGCTTCACGCAATTCCTGGTGTCCTTCTCTATTTGTGTTTACCGGGAAGGCGTCTTTTGTTCCGGTCACCGGCAGAAGCTGGATAATAATGTGCTGCGCAGCTAAATGAGGCTGCAAAGTGACAGCTTTGACGCCTGCAGCCCTCTCTTACGGCCCATGTGTGGCAACGAAATTGCAGGGTTCCTGCCCTGTGGCTGCTTTCCTGAGCTCCTAAAATTGGTATCCCTGGACACAGCCTTTCCTGGCTGCGGGTGGAGGCTTCTAGGATGTGGGAGACAGGTACCAGCCTCGTGTCCCCAGCAGGGATGTGTCTGTCACCACGGGGAGCTGCTTGGTGACATGGGGGATGCGGGAGGGAGCACTGGTTTAATGTGCTTGAGCTGAGCCCTGCCTTGGTGTTGTACAGGGCAGCTTGTCTTGGGATAATGCATGGATGCATGAGCTGTCGTTCTCATTGCTGCACTGGGAAAATGATCCCTGTGAGGAAATGAAGTCTGGATCATGTACTGATCTTATGGGATGGGATGCTGGCAGGCAAGGTGTAGATCCAGGCTTGGGAAGGGCAGATCTAAGCTGGCATTTGGCAGTGTCCCTGTTATCTCCCCGGTCCCATGAGCTGGGCCGTTGCCTCCGCTCCTGCAAAGCCGAGCGATGCAGACGGAGCAGGAGGCTGAAGGCTCCTTCATCCAGCGGATGAGCGAAAAGCAGCTACGAGAGGAGCAAAATGCCCGAGGAAATGGGTGGGCAAGAGCGACAGCGGATCCAAGCCCCTGGCACTGCACTGAGCTGGCACCTCGGAGCTGGGGGAGTGCATTGGAATTTGGGGAATTGCGCATCTATCTCCTTTGTGCCATCCGGGCTTGAGTTTCCAAGCTGCACGTGGACTCGTGTCCTTTCCAAGACCATGAGCAGCCGGTGCTGATGGATGGGATTCCTGCAGCATCCGGGGGGTCTCCGCTCCTCTCCTTCCTCCCGGGTTCCCACCAGGCCCTTTTTGGTCCCTTTGTCCCTCCTCCAGCAGTGCAAAGGGAAGCGCCGGAGCCCAAATAAGGGCAGGGAGATGCTGAGCGGCGCCTGGGCTGCCGCTTCCTCCCTCCTTTCCGGCCTCCTCGCGCTGCTGCGGCAGGAAGGGCTGCGGTTCCTGTTGGACTGTCACCTCCACCCCTTGGTGGCCTGAGCGTGAGGGGACAGTGACTGAGCGCTGGCCCCATCCAGCACGAGGGTTTCTGTTGTCCTTGAACCAGCCTCCTTCTCGGAGCTGGTGCGCTGGGACCCTCCGTGCGCTTTGGCACGCGGTGGTGCCGCGTCCTCGGAGCGCCACCCTCTCTCCAGAGCTCCTTAGGGTTCCTGCTGTGTCCTGGTGTCACATGGGGGTGATGAGTGCTGTGATTCACAGAGCACAAACTGCTTGGGACGCTGTTCCCATGTGTGACACTTCCCTGCAAGCGGTGCCCTGTGTGCCTCTCCCTGCCCTTCCATCCCTCTCCCAACTGGAGCGTGTTGCTCCGCAGGGACCTCGGTCTCCCTCTCTCAGGGAGCAGCTTCCCACTCCCATTCCGCAGTGTCCCAGGGTACTGGTTAACCTGGAAATGTCCATTTGTAGTCACACAGTTGGCAGAGGTGACCAAGGAAGTGTCTGTGTCCTTCCTGGGAGACATTTGCTGGCCTGGATGTAGGGAAGTGCATAGCAGCGTGCGCTGATCCCTGGAATTACGCAGGTTGTTGGCACCAGGCTCATTAACTTGAACCCTTAAACCAGGATAAGAGGAGCAGTTCCCTGGCTCCCACCTCTCAGCCTCATTTTAGAGCCTCCTCCATGGGAAGGACAGAGCTATCCCATGGGATCACCCCTGCCCCTTCTCCCAGCATCTGTGAGCTAACGGGAGGCTCTGGAGTGGGATGGGGCCATGAAGAACCCAGCTGGCACCAGAGGCTCCTTGGCTGCTTCCAGAGCTATTAGGAAACACTTGGCAGCATTTCCCGAAAGGTGCTTCCAGGCCCAGCTGGATGCGGCTGCCTGGCTCCGGCACAACTATGTGCGGCTGGAAGGAGCGTCTCGCCGGAGCGCGGTGGGAAGGAGGCGGCTTTATCCCTGCTCCCTGGCGCTGCTCCTGCAGGAGAGCCCATGGGGACAGGGGCTGCATGGCCTGGAGGATCCCTGTGCACGGACAGCCAGGTCCGTGCTCTGGAAGGGGACATCCCCGCTGCCACCTGGGGAGTAAGTGCCACATCCATGCCCCCCGTTGCTGCTCTCCCGTCATAAGAGGCTCCCGCTCCCCTTCCTGGGGCTGGGAAGGGGCTGGCGAGGAGCTGTGTCCCCCCAAGCAGCACAGGACAAGCAAGTGCCACAGCCACCCGGGCCCTGTGCAAGGGCTGGTGTGAGAGACCACAGGGACATTTGTGTTTTGGTGACAACGCAGGACTCCAAATGTGTCCTGGGAAATGGGGATCTCCGGCCGCTCGGCTCTGGGAGCCGTCGGAGCTGCTCTATCAGGGCAGCCCAAAGCGCTGGTTTCCTCCTGCGCCGGAGGGATTGAGTCCGCGGTTGGGTTGTGGCCTCCGCAGAGGCTGCGGCTGCTTCCGGACGGGAGCAGCGTTCCCCATAGGACAAGCAGGACCGAGGGCACGGATGTGGGGACACCCTGCGCCCAGGCCGGGAAGCAGCTCCGGGCCAGGGCAGCTCCCAATGATCGCTCCCTCCTGCAGCGGAGCTGGGAACCGAGTCCTTGGTGCACGAAGCCGTATGGAGCCGTGAAGCTCTACCGAGATATTAAAAAGGCTTTTCCGCTCCTGAATGCGATGGGAAGAGACGCTGGAGTCAGTGCCTGGCGGGATGGGATGAGGACGATGCCCGTGTTCGCTCATCCAGCCCCTGGGCACGTTTGGGGAGCACCCAGGGCACCCCGCGGGGTGCAGCGCCCTTGCAGCAGAGGGGCTGCTCTGCGCGCTGTTTTCCTTCCGCGCTCAAATCTGTTCTTATCCTCTGCTCGCATCCAGATTCGCTACAAGGAGGAGTTCGAGAAGAACAAGGGGAAAGGCTTCAGCGTGGTGGCCGACACCCCGGAGCTGCAGAGAATCAAAAAGACTCAGGATCAGATCAGCAACGTGAGTAGCTTCTAATCCCTGTATGCAAAACTGCAGCCTTCCTCCCTCTGTGCCTCCAGCAAAGACTGGGACCGCTCTGGGTGCAGGATGGGGACAAGGGCTCCTGCTCCCAGGGCCCTGCTCCTGCTCAGCAGCCTCCCTGGTCCCTTGTGCCCCTCTCCCTGGAGGTGTCATGTCCGCAGCCGGACATCCCGCTCCCATCCGGAGCCCTTTCTGCTCCTAAGACCGACAAACAAAGCGGATGAGGCTGCAGCCCCGTGAAGGGAGGCATCCACGACCTTAAATTCCCCAGCAGCTGCAGCCGTCCCGTGCCCAGCTCCTCTCCTTGGCTCCTGCGGAGCCGTTTCCAACCGCGCGGCTGCCCTGAGCGCCTGCGGCTGCTGCTGTCGGCGCCCGGGCCCTGCCCCGTCCCCGGGGCCCCTCCGGGACCGGCAGCGGCCGCGTCCCTACCTGGAGCTGCTCCTTGGAGCTGCTGCTCCTGCAGGGAGCTGCTCAGGGTCCCTCTTCCCGGCAGAGCTTCCCGCCGCAGGGCGGACGGGGAGGGATTCCCAGGGCCCTGGGAGCAGCAGGTTTGTCCTCCCCGTCTCCTAGAAGGGATCTCTGCCCTGCGCCCGCAAAAGACCCACCTCTTCCTCTCCCAGAAATAATAAAGACGCCGTCCAGGGTTGGTGGCAGCTCTTTGTGCTTCATCCAGCGGCTTCTGTTCATGCCCAAGCGCTGGGTGAAGGGGTGCAGGGCACGGAGGGCTGCGCGTGGCCGGGCTGGAGGAGGATGCGCTGCACGTACTGCACATCCCTGGGGTAAAATCCCCTTCCCAACCCGGCTTCAGCCTCCCCGGCCTTCCCTAACCCGCCTCAGGGGGTTAATTAACCTTGAGCCGCTCATGAAAGTCACGGCTGTTCCTTATCTCACGTCAGGGGCTGTTGCAAAACCCGGCCCAGCAGCAGGCAGGACGCAGAGGGCTGGTTTCTCCCTGACCAATAAACCCGCTTGGCAGGAGGAATCTCCTAAGATTCCAGCCAAGCGTTCCTGCAAATTCCTGCCCCTCTGCAGGGCCCGGGGCTTCTCCCTGGAATCCCTGGAGGTTCTGCCATCCCCTCGCCCCAGGCAGCGCCAACACGAGAGTTTTTGCTGAAGGGAGAGGTGGCAGGAAGCTTTTCCAAAGAGTTTTTCCCACCTCCACCTTGGGAGCTCTTTCCTGCTCCCAGGCTGGCTTGGCGGCTCCGAGCTCCCAGGAACACAGAGGGAGGATTGTGCCCACAGAGCGACCGTGTAAACACGGAGGCGAAAGCGCCCGGCCCTTCCGATCTCTCCGTGCGGTTCTCCGCGCTGGCATTCCCGCTCCCTCCCGGGGAGGTGCAGGATGTTGTCCGACCAGCAGAGCTCAGCCCTATCCGCGTGGGAAGCCGACCCGGCCGGAAGGTGTTTCCTGTGGGCAGCGGAGCCGGCGGAAGACACACGCGGCTTCCCGGGATCGCGCGGCCCTCTCCCGCTCCGGGCAGCGCAGCTGCGGCCCCGGCGTTCGGGAACCACCTCTCCTTTTGGGAAGACAGACAGATTTTAAATAACGCAGCAAAGAAGCAAGATGCGAAGCTACTAAAGGGCCGGAGGGAGCCGAGCGCTCCGGTCGCGGCGTTCCCGGCTCTGCCCCAGGCTTTGCCTCCTGCCTGTGCAGGAGCTGGAGGCAGCGCCCTTCCCTTCGGTAAATAACTGTTTAACCAGCAGACAAATGGGCTCCAGGTGTTTTCCGATAGCCGTGTATTCATTAACACAAGTGGCTATTAATTATTACACCTATGCCCAGGCAGCCGGGTTAACCCTTCCCTCTCTGCCAGCCGCTGGGAAAAGGTTCTGGCTCTTCGGATGCAGCCGGTTTGGTGTGTCTGGCTCCTCTTCGGAGGCTCTTTCATCGAGAAGGCCTGAGGGGGCCTCGTCCCTCAATTTAAAAGGGAATTTGGGGGCAGATGCTGGGGGCGATGCTTCTGAGCTGAGGCTGCAGGTAGAGACCGTGAGAGCTCTCCATGCGTCACAGCCTGTGCTGAAGCTCGGGAGAAGCAGAAGAATCCTGGGACCATCTGGCCGGCCACCTGCATAAACCCTCCGGCTTTCCCGTGTCCCCATGTCCCTGCTGTTCCCTGGGGACACCCAGCAGGGCAGGCGGCAGCCACCGTCCAGCCCTGCCTGTTGTGCAGGGCTGTGGTCATTGGCACCAACCATCTCCCTCCTTCCCTCCTCCGGCTGGTTTTCCTGCCCCCCTTTGGAGCCTGTTTAGGTGCCCAGGGGAGGGTTAAAGTCACTCCCTGCAGTTGTGCTTCCCTGGGATGTGTTTGGAAGCTCTCCCGGCCATCGGGTGGGCAGGGAATCCTGCTGGGAAGTGGCTCTCCTGGGGATGCTCCTTGGCTCTGGGGTCTTGGTGAGAGTGGCAGCGCCCTGAGCTCCTTCCCTCCTCTGTTCCCGTAGATAAAATATCACGAAGAGTTTGAGAGGAGCCGGATGGGCCCGAGTCCTGCCGAGAGTGCCGAGCCGGAGCGCAGGAACTCCCAGGAAAGCTCCAACTACCGCAGACCGGCAGAGCAGAACCAGCCGCCCCACCACGTCCAGCCCAGCAACCCAGGTAGCGCGCGGGGCCGCTTCCCTCGGGAAGGGCTGGGTGTTCCCGCTGGAGGCGCCGCGGGCAGCTCCGTGTTCCCATTCCCAGTGCAGCAGCAGCAGCTCCGTCTCACGGTCCCTCTTTCCCCCACAGTTTACCAGCAGCAGCCGCCGTCGTCCCAGTCCTACGGCTACAAGGAGCCGGCGGCGCCGGCCTCCACGCAGCGCAGCGCTGCGGCCGCAGGAGGGGTGAGTAGAGCCGCCCTGGCACCAGCCCACGAGTTTCCCCAAAATCCGGGACTGCTCCGCGCGGGAAGCCGCTCCCGACTGCGCTCGGGATGCTCCGTGTCCGGTTGATGCAGCAGGAGCTTCCCGATTCCCCCCGGCGCCTGCGCGGCTCCCGGCCGGGTGTTCCCCCCTCTCGCTGACGCGTCTCTCCGCGCAGAAGCGGTTCCGCGCCGTCTACGACTACAACGCGGCCGACGAGGACGAGGTCTCCTTCCAGGACGGCGACACCATCATCAACGTGCAGCAGATCGACGACGGCTGGATGTACGGCACGGTGGAGCGCACGGGCGACACGGGCATGCTGCCCGCCAACTACGTGGAGGCCATCTGAGCCGCGGCAGGGCCGGGCGCCCGCGCTGCCCCACGGGCGCCTCTCTCTCCCCGCATCCCTTCTCCGGCGCGTCCCGCCGGAGCCGCGTCCCGACATCCCGGTTCCTCTCTGTTCCTGCAGCGCCTCTGGTTTCTCTCGCCAATCTCCGTTCTGTAGCTCTGTCGGGACCCAGGGAGCTCTGTCCGCGCGGGATGGTGGCGGCTCCGGAGACCAAATCCTGTAGCTTTGCTTGCTCCTTCCCTCTCCTCCTTCCCGGCCTTCCCGAGGGGCCGCGTCTCCCACCCAGGACTCGTTTCCTGGCTGGGATCGCGCGCCAGGGAGGAGCTGACCGGCTTTAGGACCAAACTCTCCTACCTCTTGCGGGGATGGACCAGGTGGGGGAAGAGCAGGGGGGAAGATGGGGCTCCCGCGGGATATCCGCACGGATGCGGCAAAGGGGGTTTGTCCCCTGGGCTGAGAGGAGGG
This sequence comes from Crypturellus tataupa, assembly GCA_034781795.1. NCBI lineage: Eukaryota > Metazoa > Chordata > Aves > Tinamiformes > Tinamidae > Crypturellus > Crypturellus tataupa. The sequence goes on from JAWLRI010000288.1 coordinate 379,135, forward strand.
ATGAGCCAGCAGCATCTGCCCTGCGCTGCCGGCTCATCCGATCGCTTCTCCCGTCTCCCGTTCGGTGTTTCCATTCCGTCTTTTTGCTCTTTTTAGTCTTTAAGATGTTACAAAGCAGAACGATTCACAGTTAAATTTTTAAACGGAATCTTTTACTTTCTCCTTGGGATTCAGAGCAGCTGCTCGGGACAGCCCTGGAAGCGGCTCTCGTTTCTCCTCTCTCAGCCCGGGCTGCCGGGCGTCCCCGTCCCACTGGAGCCCTCCGGGAAGCCGGATCCGGGAGGGATCGCTGTGACATGGAGCCCTCTCCGCTCCGGCCTCTCCCCATCCCCTGGATGGGGATGGGACACAGGGACCAATGACCGCGGTCCCCAGCGGTGGTGGCTTTTGTGGCCACAGCCACTGCGGGATCGTCCGCATTGCGAGGCCATCCCGGGAATCCCTGCGCCCTCCTCCGGGCTGCGACTCCCAAGCCAGGGGCAACTCCAACTGGAAAGCCGTGGGCGCCCCATCCTGCTCCTGGCTCCTTTCCCAGCGGGAAGCCCGGAGCAGCCCGGCCAGGATGGGAATCCCGGTCAGTCGGTGCTAAAACCAGAGAGCACAAGAGCGGGAGCGAGGGGGATGTCTGCGTCTGCCCCTGCTAATCCCGCTCTTAATCACCTTCTTGTCTGGGATTGAGGGGGGTGGGTGGGAGCATCAATGTGAATAACTCGTTTTTTAATGGACCAAATAGCACAGGCAGTTCCATTTTGGTATACGGACCTTTTTTTAACGCTACCTTGAAACCATTGTCCTCAATCTCCCCCTCTCACGCCTTGCCCTTTCTCCCCCGCCGTGGGAAACAAACCTCTTCCTGCTTCTTTCTGCCTTTTCTCTTGACTTATGCACTTTTTTGCCTTTTTTTCATAGCTGGAAAAGCACCTAAACCTGTATTTAAAATAAGTAAATAAATAAAATGTTAAAAAAAAAAAAATAAGAGCTAAATTGCTTTTCATCACGTGTAAGATAAACCTTGTCCATTTTAGCTTCCCTGGTTGCATTTCAGTGCTGAGCTTCAAACGGTTGTTTTCCTTGGGATCAGTCGATCGATTGGGATTTGTCCTTGCGTCTTGCTTCCCGCGGGGCCGAGCGTCCCCCGAGAACAGGTTATTTGGCGTTTTTTTAAGCAAACTATCGAATGGAAAAAAAAAAAATAAAGCAAAACCAAGCGATTCTCTTCCTGGTTTACTCAGATGAAAAATAAAAGTATAATTTTTACCTGCGGATTGTGCTGGGGTTGTTTGTGTTCCCTGTGCTGGGGCTTTGGCGGGGGCTGCTCCTCGGTCTCCCTGGAAAGGGCCGGGTGATCCGGGTGTCCGGAGCAGGGACCTTCCCTGGGGATGGAGCCGAGGATCCCACCGGCCTCGCTGCTGCGCGGGGGGGATTGCAGCGTCGGGCGGTGGAAAAAGCAGCTTCTTGAAGGGCAGCGGGGAAGGGGGTTATTCACATCAGCAGCGCCTGCCAAAAAGAAAGAAAGAAAAAATCCTCCCTGCTCCTGCTGCTTCTCTCTGTCCTGTCTCGCCAGGTTACAGGAGCAGTTTGGGCACCGGGAGCTGCAGTTTTGGCACCGGGAGCTGCAGCCTCCCGGAGCAGCAGTGGCCAAAAGGGGGGAATTCGGAGCCATCCTGGGCACCTGCCCCACTTTGTGACCGTCCCCAGGGCTGGGTCTCCCCGCGGGTCCGTCCGGGCCCCCATCCCGCGGGTTCGCGGGGACCGCGGCTGCGTGAGCTCGGGCATCATCTCCCCACCCCGAGCCGGCTCCGCGGAGCGCAGGGGAGGGAGGGAGGAGGCGGAGGGCAGCGGCGCGCGGAGCATCCCCGGCGCGGAGCATCCCGGCCCCCGCCATGCTGGACATCTTCATCCTCATGTTCTTCGCCATCATCGGCCTCGTCGTCCTCTCCTACATCATCTACATGCTGTAGCGATGCCGCCGCGCGGGGCGGCCAGGTGGGCTCCGCTCTGGCCCCAGGGGGGGCCGCGATTTGGGGACGGGGCACGGAGGGGACCCGCGGGGGTTGATGCTCCGCTCCGCGGGACCCCGGGGCGGAGGGGACCCCGCAGCCCCCCGCAGCGGGGCCGTTTGGGAAGGGCTTTAGCGGCCGCTTCCCCCTGCGGAGGCGGCTCTGCCTCTCCCCGGCGCCGCAACGCGACCGCGCCAGGAAGAGAGGGAGGAAGCAGCAGGGCGGCCCCCGGCATCAGGTTGCAGCATTTGAAAGGGGATTAATTTAGTTAATTAATTAATTAATTTAAATGGGGGTCCCGCTTGCTGCCCCCCCCATAGCACAGGCTGGGCCCCGGTCACCCCGGTGTCTCCTCTCTCTCCCGCAGCAGCTGCCGCCGCCGGATCTGTCTCCCTTGGATCCTTCTGGAAACGCGTTAACCCTTCGGAGCCGCCGTCTTTCCCGGGCGGAGGAGGCCTGGGACGAGCAGCCCTGGCGCGGGGGGGACGGGGGCGGCGGCGGGCAGGGATGTCCCCGGCAGAGCCGGGGCCGCGGGCTGAGCTCGGGAAACGGCCGCGTTCGCCCCGCGGGCTCCAGGGAGCGGGATGAAGAGCGGGGAGACGCGGGGGGAGCGCGGGGGCTGCTCGTGCCGCCCGGCTGCCCCGCGGGGGACGGTCCCTCCCCAGCGACGGGGACCGGGCTGGGGGCGGCAGCGGGGACGAACCGGCTCGGGGACAGCGCGGTTCGTCCCCACGTAGCCCCAGGAGCATCTGGATCCAGTGGGAGTTTGTGCGCGGGGGGAAGAATGTTCCACCCTGGTCGAGGGACGAGGGGGCTGGCGGCTACAGGGCCATCCTGGGCGCAGGGTTGTGGGTTAGGGTCTGCGTCTACCAAAAGCAGCAGCTTCCCCAAGTCGGCAGCACCGGGAGCCCTCAACGCTCCCACAAACTCCATGGGAGCCGCAGGGCCGATGCCTTTCCTGGGAATCCGAGTGGCAGCTCTGAGCGCGGAGCAGGACGCAGCCGGCGCTGGTAACACGGAGCGGGTTCCTCCCGCGCTGCCGCCAAATACAGTCAAAAACCAGAAGCAGGAAACATTCTGGGAGGAATCTCTGCAAAATAAGTGACGCTCCCCATGACCTCGTCCGCGCCGGCCGGCTCTGATGTCACCGTCTGCGGTGACTAAGCGAACCGGGGGCGACGCGGGGACGGGGACTGAGCCGGGTGCAAGGCCAGCGACAACTGCCTGCACCTCCCTCCTCTCCAAGGGCCTTGCGGAGCCACCCGGAATCCAAATGGAAAACACTTGCTGAGCTGTTGTATCCATAAAATAAATGGCAGTTATTAGTGATAATTAATAATGCCGTCCATATTTTGCATTTGGTAGCTGCGTGAAACTTGCGTTCCATAAGGATTTGGCGAGAGAGGGAAGCGGTGGTGGCCGAGCTGGCGTTTCACTGGCCACGAGTGGATCAAAGAAGTCACTTTTCCTGCAGAGCTGCGCTCACATAACGGCATCTTTGTGGTGTGCTCAATTTACTGCTGGAAATCCTTGGTGCTGGCAGGAAACCTCCCTGGATCCGGGGTTCCTTGTACCGCTGCGGAGCAGGTCTCCCATCGGGAATACGGTGGGGCCGGGCGCTTGGACTCCGCTCCTCTGCGTTTCATCCATGTGGGTTATTTATTGGGAGCAATTGCTGCTCCTGAAAGGGGTAGGTAATGATCCGGACTTCAGCACTGCACCTCAGCCGCCTCTCCACTGCATTTCCGTGTTCCGCAGCTCTGTTTCTCCGGGTGTTTTGAGCTAGCAGCTCCGGTGATCCGGCCGCAGGCGCTCCGGACACTGTGTTGGTCTCACGCACGGGATCCGGCCTCGTGCCTAGTTCAGAAATGGGAAGTGTCACAGCGCAAATCCTGGTTGCAGGGTGCTCCTAAATGCAACCTGCAGAGCAGCTAGGGAAAAAAAAGGGGGTTTAAAAGCAATTGCAAGCAGACACCTTTCTTTTTTCTTTCTTTTTTTTTTTTTAATTTTTTTTCCCCGTGAAAGGTTTCACCTCTGCCATCTACTGGTATAACACAAAGATCCTTAAATTCACACCGCATTTTCCCTCCCGAAACAGTCAAACCGTGTCTGGAACCGTGTGCTAAAACGTGGAATTTCAAACACTGCAGCTGCCCAGCAAATCAGCACGGCGCTGCCGTCTGCTCCGGGCTGATGGAACCGACTGAAGGCAGCTGAGATAAATTGGTGCCACTTCAGCTGCTTCCAGCAGTTGAGGTTGTTAAGTGTCGATATTTGCAGCTAAAATTTGCTCCTGAGAAATTACAAATACATCTGGAAAAGGAAGGGGAGATGAAGGCCCTTTAATAAGATGAAGAAAATAGCCATTTTGGGAAAAGCAGGGTGCTGTTAGCAATGCATGGCAAAGTATGTTTTTTTGGGTATATTATATATTTTAGTAATGCAATATATCAAAAAATCAAACTCCTTTTAGGTAGGAAACATTTATATACTTTAATAAAACAATGATGTTAGCTTATGTGCATTTAACATGTCTTCAACTTAGCTAAGTTATATAAAGGTAAATGCATTTTAACAGTTTGGTTATTACACAGGGTGGTGAGATGGATTGGAAGTTTCTCCTGCTTAAATGGTATATGTAATAAGGGGGAAAATGGCAATGAGTTTGCCTTGCTTAATCAAAACAGTTAAATTGTTTTCAGGAATTATATCTACCAAAACTGAAAGTGTTTCTGTTGCAGTGCTCTAGAGCTAAGAATGTAAGAGTTGAAGAGAGATACCCCTAGTAAATGGGAAAAAATAGCTGTGTTCCTCTAATTATATCTGCTTTTTTCCTCTCCTTGTTTTCTCTTGGGAATACAAAGTTAGAAGATCAAATGTTTTCAGTTCCAAACTAAGATAACATTCTTCAATTTGTGTATGTGCATCAAATATGAAAACCATGTCATTTTTTATTGTGTATGCAAACATCCACAGTGGGAAAAGGACCCAGTTTATGTTCCCAAAGCAAAGCCCCACAGACTGCTTCCTTGTCACATCTTGACACCGCCTCGGATGAGTTCAACATGCAGAGCTCTGCTCTTAAATGTCCCTCAATGTGTTCCATAAGCTTATTCAGCTGTTCTAATGTGTATTTATTTCACTAGCTTCTCCAGCCAGCAGTTCAGCCCTTAGTGGACTGGAAATTTAAGAAATAACCGTACTATACTTTGAATTTGTTTAAAAAAAAATGTAAATGAGAAAAGGGAGAAGATGTCACCAGCAGGTGTACAACAAGCGTCCTGAAAATCAAACGGTGCTGCTTCTCATGGCCAGGTACAGGACTTCCTTATGGAAATTAGCTTGTGCATTTACAAGATGAAACAAGTTCAAAAAGCTGCTGTCCTCTTCATCGCGATCCCCTAACCAGGGCAAAGGGAAACATTTAAAATGCAATTAGTGACAGTAAATGACATCTTTGTGCATAAATCTCACTCATTCTGTGCTTCTGGCAGAGGCTGAATCACCTCTGCTTAGATTTATTGCCCAGCAGTGATTGCACGTGATGGTGGGACAGCTGAGAAAGAACAGGGGAGACTCTTCAAAATCCCTTCACTAGCTTGTCCAAAGATGGACAAAAATAATCGGGTTTTAAGACCAAAAACCTGTCTCCATCAGGCTGCTCATCTCTACACCTTGCAGTCCTGCTCAGCGTAGGGGTTTTATCAAGGCTGATGAGCTGTGGCCAGGGAGCAACTGCAGCTTGTTGAGCTGAACAACGTGGCCAGCAGCTGCTGTGTGCAGGGACAGGCCAAAAGCATCTCGGGCCCCAGTGCTTCAGTGGGGCTGCCTTTTAAAAGCACCTTGATTTCACTCTTTATGGCAATAGGAAAGTCCTAGTTCAGGTTCACACCGATTGCATCCTTTTTTTTTTTTTCTAGAAACGGTGCCCCCCTGCACCAGGTGGCCCTTCTAGCATCCCTTGAAAAGATGCATGCTGTTATTAAGCTTAAAACCTAAGCCCTGTCCTGGCTGGCAGCCCTGGAGACTCACCGGACAGCACGGACTGCAGCATGTCCATGATCATATGCGCGAAGGCGTTCTCCACGCTCTTCAGGAAGTTATTTCTTTCCCCCGGGGTGCTGAAAACTTTGCAGACCTTCTGCATCATTTTCACTGCCCAGTCCATGCAGTACAGGTCCTTCTCGCAGACCTAACGCACAGGAAATATTTTAGATGCCTCACTTGTGAGGAGGACGATGCTATAAAAGGCAAGGTTAAATCTTATAGTTCACTATCAATAATTAAACCCCTAATGCGTGACTGGATCATTGCAGCCCCTTAGCAGTGCTCACCAAAGCCAGGAAGACGACGAGTCTGGCGAGCTCCACGCTCCTCCCGTTCACGGCTTTGCTCGCCATGAAGGTGAAGCAGATGTTGTTCCCGCTCAGGATGAGGAGTCGAGCGTTGTTCTCTATGAGCCACTCCCGGGGGACAACTTTGGTGATAAAACAGAGATAATTTGTGAGGAGATGCTCTCTAAAGTGCACTCACAGAAAAGACTGGAGAAATGTCACTTTATAAAGAATTCCTATGAGGAATGCAGTTATAGCTCTTTATAGCTTGTGTGTTATAATCTTGTCCCAGACAAACTTTAAACGTATCTGTTGATACACTGAGGAGAATTTTGTTTTGAACAAATATTGTGTTTTGGGTTTAGGCACATCTTGGACATATTTGCATAATTGTGGTAGCACAAGCCTTGACTTTTAGAACTCCTGATGGATTCTTAAAATATCTTATAATGGCAAAAGCCTGAATTTCTAAGCAATGCTGTTCCTATCCCCAACTTCCAAGTGTAACAACTGCTGTAATTGTTTTCACAAGACACCCTACTGTCTGAATGGTCCTTATTGCTAGATTTGGAGGACATGACCATATAATCCCATGGATTAATGATGAGGGCAAAACCACACCTGACAGCTCATCCACGAGACTGATGACATCGTCTGCTGTCCACTCTCTAGCTTCTGTGTCATACAGGAGTTTAATTGCATCTGCCAAACCTTTCAGGCTGGTCTCATCTGTTGGCCCTTCTATCATTTTCTGCCAAACCACATGTCCTGGATAATATTAATCACAACTGTTATTAATTGACAAAGTATTTTAAAGAAGAGGGGGCGAGGAGTGCAAAACTGGGCCCAAAAGCAGAATCAGAGTGAGAAATTCAGGTAACACATTTTTCTCTGTGAAGGTGAGATCTTTCCCCATCTGTCATTTTAGTAGGGACAGTGGCAGTTGTAGCTGTATCACAAGATGATTTAAGAAAACACATTTTAATTATTAAGCATTTGAATTGAAACTTTGTGTTTTGTGTGTGTGTGCATATGTATAAGTGAAGTCTGGTTAAGCAGAAGGATTTGTTTTTAGACAACATCATTACATTTCATTTGCATAGAGCTTGGTTTTCCAAACATAGCATCCTAAAGAGAAATCCCTTTCTTAAGAAATAAATTTAAAAAAATAAAAGTCAGACTACTTGCCATCGAGAGAGGAAACTGGCCCAAAGAGGATGTACAGCAAGCGAGCTTGATTAACCATGGGCCATGGCTTTAAAATACGACTCAACCAAAATGCAGAATCACTCCGATGAATCCAGTGGTTCAACAAAACACTACGACAGAACAGTCGTATCCGCAGTTCCAGCTTCCGGGCACTTCCTGATTAAGAGAACGCAGATGCTATAAATCCATTAAGCCTTGAACAATGCAGATGATGAGTTTGTCTGCTTTTTAATACAGAAAAAGAGAGAAAAGGATCCTTATGGTTGCCCAAGTTTGTCTAGGGAAACTTAATTAAATTCTTGTCTGTAGCTGCCTGGGTTTAGCTCTTCTGGATATGCTGCACTAATTCACACCATGGGTTGTGTCTGTGCCTGCAGCATTCCCATGCACGTCCTCATGGGCTCCCAGCTATATTTTCTTTTTTGTTTTTCTTACTCTGACCATTTTTCTCTCTTATATCAATAAGTGGAAATAGGAAAAGTAGGCCATGTAGAACCTGTTCCATGGAAATGCTCATTTCTGAGCTAGCTGGCATGAGAATTTCTTGAAAGGCATGTATCACATTTGTGCTGCATTTCAGAAATATTAAGCATAACTTCTTACTGCACCACTTTTTCTCTGCTGGTTCCTTTCCCATCGATTCCACTGGCACTAATGTACAGCAGGAGGGAGCTGTCAAGTTAAGTTTGCTGCTTAGCATATACATAACTTATGCGCTTGGTTGATAATAGAGTAAGATTAAAAAATAAATACCTTTCAAGACAACTCTCTTCATTACCGGGTACATATAAAGGACAGAAGTACTTAAGTACTTCACTTCTGGTGGGGAAAAAGTGTATTTAATTATGTAAAGGCAAAGTACCTGCTTTTTCTCCAGTGTTATCCAGTAAATGGATATTCTAAAGGAATATGCATATGGATAAGGAAGGGATTGGGTGGTATAAAGCTCAGCTGAGCTCAGACATTCTCAAATCTGGATATGTTCCCTCTGCAGCAATCAAGATCCACTCTCTAGAGTGCTCATCAGAGTGCACTTTAGTTCCGCAGGACTCCTGTCTACTTTGATATTTACCCGGCCTGCTGCTGACAACTGTCTGGACTTTACGGGGTAAGTTGCTCAGCTCGCAGATGAAGTTGAAAACTCGGTGGCATTCTAGTTCATCCCAGCCTGCTGTTAGGATCTGAAGATTACAAAAGAAAGGCAGTGAAAAATGGACAGATTGTACCACAGAATGCATTTTTGTATTTTAAACGACATTACTCCCAAGTATAGCTATGAATATGACAATTCTAACAATTCGCAGTCAAACATCTTACATAGTGTCTGACTGTCCTTCCCTTTGTCTCTTTCTGCATGTTTGCAATCCTAGTAGTCATTATAGTAAATGTTTAGTAAATTGCTGAACTAATTATTTTGACTTTGATTTTTTTTAATTCTTTAATCACTACAAGCTAGCATATTTTTTTCTAGCATATGATGTTTATATCCATTTACTTATAAAATAAACAGTCGCTGCTCTGGGTTTGTGAATCTGAAACTATAATAAAATGATCCCAATTCCCCATGTCAGTTTAGATAATAAATTGCTTATCAAAATCCAGACTGGTTGATAGTAAAATCTAGACCAAAGAATTCTCAGGAGTCAGATCACCAGCCTTAACAGTGCAAAAGGAAATTCAGGGAATTGAAATAAATAAACAATTTTCTTTTCAAGGCTGAAAACATTGTATTTCTAAGTATCTTGCAAAAACAGGGTATTTGTTGCTTCTCAAATAATTACATTGTATGAGAATTATATTAATCTGCAATCTTCTTTGAAAGACCAGCTGTTGAAGTGCTGCTTATATTTCAAGACTAATGTAATTTTCTTTTATATTTGTGATACTTGCCTTCTCTTCAGAAAGATACTGTACCTGTAAAAATATCCCATAGCACTGTAAGCCCAAACAATGCAAAGGACTTGGACAACCGTTAAATTTAAAACAGGAAACCTGCAAGCACAAAATACTGGTAACTTATCATAACTCACTAGAAACTAATTTCTCTGATTGTAAATTTATTATACTCCTTGTATATATCAATACTGACTAGAGGTGTTGGGGAGGACTGCTTCAAAAGGGTGTGCAAAAACTAGCTAAGAAAAGGAAACCTATTTTTAGAAGGGGAATTTAGGGACTGGTTCAGTCAGCACTATTGCTCAGGAAAAAATCTGGATGGAAGAACAACCTTGTGTTCAATATGTTGTCTTAGACTTTTTAATTTTAATAGGGAGAAGGGACTGTTTTCAAATCAATAAATTCATTGCACTACAGTAATGCACTCCAGGAAAGAGACAATAAATGACAATTCTCCCAACAGGATTGCCTTATAGAAAGGCATTGCAAGTGACAGCTCAAAACACTAGTGAGAGGAACGTGAACTTACTTCTGAGAATATCTTGTGTATGTACTTCAGCCTGTCTTTTGTAGGCAAAAGAAGCGTGCATCTTTTAAGCAACAATCCTGTGAATAAAATAAATATATATGCAATTATGAGTATACATATGTGGCATGTATGTTACTGAATTATCATTAGCATAGACATTGTATGCATGCATGCACACACTGCTGAAAAAAATGTTGTTATTGCAAAGATAAAATAGGTAGCACAATGCAGCAAGACAGGCCTTGTAGAAGCTTTTGGAATAAGGACGCCTTTAACAAAAGAAATCTTGTCCCAGAGTATTTGTTTCATATACCATAACTGTCATTTTGTATTGTTTTAAAGACCCTATTAGTCACAGCTGGAATTCTTTTTAAATTACAATACTGAATTTTAGAATTACAGCTCTTAAAAATATTGGAAATAAACGTTACTTGTTACACCTCTTTTAACAGTACCCGGGGGAACTCCGTTTTTCCCTGACATCATGGAAAGCTGAGCTTCCAAAATTTTTCCAAGTTGACCACATGTTCTGAAAAGAAAATATTCTGAACTGTGTTAATGTAAAACATAGCTAGGAGGTAAAATTATTTTCCTATACAAGGCTGAAATGGTATGTGCTTAGGATGTCAAAGTCTGGAGTTCATTATACTGCAGAACAGCTGCCTGTTAAGCAGCAGCATTTTCTTTTCTAAACTACTGACAACAAATGGGTTAAACAGTTTGATCTTCAAAAATATGTATGACACTAAAATATGTATCTTATTTGTTAATTGATCCAGAAATCCTCAGAAAAGCACATTTTTGAGTTGTTAGTCTCAAAAAACATGCAAATCCTCCAGTGTCAAAAAGTACTTTACATGTTTATTATGGTTCTGAATCAACTCTTTCCTTATTTAGAAGAATGTTAACATTCTTGCGTGACAGACATAATTTATTTATCAGCCTAGGATGGGACTCAAAGCTCAGTCAAGTCAATTTTCTGACGACTAGACTAGACTTTGGAGAGAACTCCCCAAAGAATAGCCAAGACGGGTGAGATTGTGTAGCTGCAAGTAAGAAAACGGCCACCATTCAGGGGACAATTATTATCCATAAAAATGACAGAGCAAAAGGTACTGCTGCTATTTTTGTACAATAAAAAGCCCCCTGTGCTGAAGGGCATTACTGTTATAATCTATAATTCAAGATCATCTTAAACAATGACTGAAATTCTGAACCTATTACAAGCACTAGAAGATTTTACTATTGATTGACTGGAGCCAGACCCCTCCTGAGTTTAAGTGAGATTTATGTAACGTGCAGACCCTGCTCAGGCTCTCTGCACAGAAATGGATTTTTCCCATTCAGGCCAGTCTTTCCTGCTGTAAAGTAAATATTAATTTTGCAACTGACCTCTTAACAAAAACATTCTCTTGAGTCTTCCACTGATTAGATTTTGCCAGTGATCTCTATGTGAATACGTCATGTTTTTATTACTAGACGTATTACATTGATGAGTTCACGCAGTTACAGTTAAATAGCAATGCCCAAGCCATTTTCACATTTTTATCCAATTTTAGGCTTTCAAGCCTCACTTATAAAAAGTAAAATAATTTCTTAAGATATCTCAAAACCTACATGGATTGCTTACCATGAGAGCTCTTAGGAGAATTCTTAGGAGAGCTCAATTCACGGGTTGAATGAAGATTTAATTTAATTTAATTTGTTTCTCTGATAGAAAAATTCTTACAGTGAGTGAAGAAAAATTAGTGTTCAAGATGTGTAAGAAAGAATGCATCATTTCTGAGTGATACAAGGAATGAAATAAATGTCTCTTTAAAATTAGCACAAAAATTAAAATGCAAACAACTTTTAATATGAGGGTGTAGAGCGCTCTTGATTATGATCAACACTTCCTCATTTTGACATAGGTTGCTGTTATGTTATGCCAGAGAGAGGCGGGCAGGTGAAAGAAAGAAAAAGAGAATCTTTCCACCTAGCAAGACTCTGAGTAGCACTCAGCTCACCAAGACACATTGTCCTTCATCCTTAGGCTAAAGGTGAGAGGAAAATGTACTTTTCATGCCCATTTCAGCCTGGGAATTCTGATACAAGGCTGTCAAGGAGAAGGCTAATCAGTGACAACTGCGAAAACCTTTTTGTGCCAAGCATATTTTTCTAAGAAATGGAATGTAATCTGCAGTCCATCTCGAGCAGGCCATCAGAGGAGCTCTCCGATGGCAGTGGTTATGGGTTATTTTACAATTAGGTTGGATTTAAGTGCTGCAGCTGAGTTTCCCAGACTGAGGAATGCGAGCTGCCCCGAATGATACATGAAGGCAGCCTGAACAGCCAAATTCCTGCAGCTAATGTGGGGCCTGGGAGTCTTAGTTTCTGCCACAGTTTCCAGTGGTGGTGTCCAAACAAACTAAATTTGGAAGCACCTCATACAGAGAATAGATGAATCTCCCGTGTAATGCTGTTCCTCCATCCAATCCCTGCTTGCTGTTTAATATTAAAAATAAAATAAATACGGAGGAGGCAGACCATATATTATTTTGTATATAACTCAGAGTTTTGGAACCATTTCAGTTCATTTTTTTCCCCCAGTTAATGGTATGTGAATGAGCTATTTGGCTTGAGGAGGAACTTTAATTTCAGAGGGAGCTGCAGAAACTGTTTGGATGCTATTTTCAATATTTTACCATCATCAATCAATGCACATCACAGAAGAATCCTTTTAAGTGAGTTTGGTTCTCCTATAATTGTAACCATTTGCATCAAAAAAAATCACCTAGAGATTTGTAGTGCGCTAATATACTGAATCCTTCTTTCTTCCCAGGTATCTCAAGGTTGTGAAAGTCTTGCAATAAAAGCCTTCGGTTTCCTGATGGGGTTGAGATGTAATTAATTAGGCGGTTGCTGATGGTTTTCGACACCATGCTGAGCATGCTGATATCCTTCACTGAAAAAGCAAAATCCGGTACAGTTGTAAATCTTTACTGCAAGAAAAATGCTGATCAGTACTCAATAACTTCATTATACCTTAATCTAAAGGAAATAAGATTTATGAATAAAACAAAAGTTAGCTATAGTCTTTGCCAAACGACTGTGATAATTAGAGATATATAGATCTAAGAAATGTTCTTTATATATAACGGGCAGAAAGCATTCTTCAGATGGTCTGTAACTGCCATTTATTTTTTGATCATAAGGCTCTTCATACATGTAAATTGAAAATTCAGGGAGTAAGTCGCATAACATCTTCACCTAGCAAAAAGGTAGAACATTTTAGATAAAATTGCTCTTTCTACATGGAAAATGTTGGCAGTAACATTCCCATTCTGGCATTAATACCATTCTTTTCAGATTCTCACCTGAGAGATAATCCAACACCATTTGAAAGATCTCTAAGGGCAATGTTTTAAAATACCCAAGTGTTGACAGAGACTGGGAATCTGTATCCAAGATGTTGCAGTGCTTTTTGGAACGATGGTTATTGCGCCTGTATTTGCAGTTGGTCCTTACAGTGGATGTCATCATTCTGTTAGTCCCCGAAATCTGTCCTGGAGGCAAAATATAAAAGATGTTTTTTTGGAGGAGGAAGATATTAACTTCATTGTAGCCACAGCAGTGGAGAACGGAAATCTTGCCATGTACAAAAGGTATATTTTAGTTTGAATTTAATGGTATGACATGTAGTTTACTGAATCTGATTCTAATTCTGCGTCTGAGAGAAGAAAATATCCAGATAAGATCTTAGAGGAGGAGGAGGAAAAAGGTGAAATCAGTGAGGTACAGAGTGTGACCTCAGAAAGTTAGGAATAGTTCTGAGTAAGAGGAAACTCTTCAGAAGGAGGTATATTTAATGCTACGGTTAATAGTGTTCTCTTACCTTGTTACATGAATTATTTAACAGAACATGAAAATGTAATAAGGATGTTATTGAAAGGATTGGTATGTTACTTGATTGACACAGAGTAATAATTACTTATATGCATGCTTCATTATCATCCAAAAATAAGATTAAAAATAACATAATGGTGGCACAAGCTATTTATTTCTGCAGCATTTGGAATGATATATAGCCTAACTATCTATAATGTCTATATGTGTAAATACACAAATAATGACACAGTAGTGCCATCTCAAAAAAAGAATCAGTGACCCATGAGTTCTTAAAATCATGAATATCTGAAAAGTAATGACTTTTAAATGATTAATAATATGTTGTTTTCATTTGCCTTCCGGCTTTTGAATAAGTGCAATTCACGTTGTCAAGCAACAGTGGGAACTAGTAACTCACTGCCTCTTTTTCCTTTCCTTTTTTTATCTGCGATTTTTTTCACACTATTTCTTGATTTCAGCAGCTGAAGCTTCAGGGAAATTACCAAGAAGAATGAACACTGCAGTATAATTACAAGAGCTGGCAACACTGGTAGTAACATAACTGGAATCTGTCCAACCTACAGTGCAACATCCCAGTTACCATCAGTGGGAAATGTGCTCAGAGAATAGACCGCATTGTTTCAAAGAAGGAAAATTTATAAAAATTACAGAAAACAAGTTCCAAACATCCTTTATATTGCCAGCTAAAGCAGGCAAGGCAGACCTCTCTAATTCCTTCTTTTTTTTTTATGATGTAGCAAAATTACCACCACAATGGAAGCTCTGTTTGTACTGACAGCTAAAAGACTATGGGGCTCTTCATTACAGTGTAACAAATGGGCTTCGCTGCCTTGTGCTTGTGTGCTGGGTAGAGTTTACATCGTGAATGGGAGGAAGTTATACTCTGTTGAAAGCGCTTAACAGTTTGATATAAATCTCTCTAGCTAAAGAAGCTTGTGGTTTAGCCTTTCACAAGGCTTGTGAGCAGAGGTAACTGTCTAAAATTTGTATTTCATTGGGCCTTTAGCTTGCTAGAGGGAAAATGGTTGTAGCATCTTTAAGAACAATCAAGAAATTGCCCATAAAGCCATAATTATATGAAGAGTTATCTTTTAAACGCAAAGAAAGCACAGTTTGAATTCTGTGTTTTTTGCCTTAATTTTTTGCCTTCGTTTTATGCCTTATTTTGCATGTAAAGTGCAAAGCACTTCAATTTGTGTTTAAAAACAGAACATTACTGAACTGTGTTTAGGATAGGTCAAATCCTTTATGTTTTTTCCAATTTGTGCTTTAGAAATTAAGTTGCAATCCTACAAGTTTTGTTTCCCCCAGCTTCCCATAGAGAACAGCCCTCCTAAAACCGCTACAATTTTATGGCATCTTTGAGTGTTTTTGAAAACCTTAACCTTGGTTCTGCAGTTGTGCTTTAAAGAGGCGGAGGGAAATATTTCAACACATGGGATGTTTTTAGAAGTACTCAGCCAAACCCAGTCTGCTTCTTTTCAACGAAATTGGAGTTGAATTGACGATTATTTTAACCTAGCGCAGAGCTAGGTAAAATTAGTGTAAACAAAAAGAAAATGAGCCCATGAAGAAAGTTTCACGGGGCAAAGATTAGAGCCATGGCCCAAAGCTCACGTTTGCTTCCTCTTGGACTCAACGTTGGTGTTTCCTAGGGATTTGATCCAGGACGCAGCGATGGTCCGTGCACCTTCAGCATCAGCTGCCGGTACTCTGCTTATTTGGAGAACTGCTTACTCAAGACTGCAAGATCGAAAGGTAAATGTTAAATATTTAACAAGCTAAATGCACAGTGCTGGCCCAGAACAGTCATCTTATTTGTTGTTATAAGCTAATTTGTTTGCTGGGCAGAAAGTATTGACTTTCTGCCTTCTCTAGAACATTTATTGTGTCTTTAAGCAGCTGGTGAGTTCTCGGTAATGAATGCCCTTTTGTCCTGACCAGGTATTTTCCTGAGCGTTTGCATTTTGACAAACATTCCTTACAAAAAGGTTGTTTACCCACTTGGCACCTTTCTATTTCCCTGCCTGGTCACAAATAACCCAAAACAAGTGACTGCAAACATTGACTCAGCCTGAATTTTCTGTTTTTCTTGGGTCTGTGCTCAAAACGTGGCCTGCAGCATCCTGGGCAATGGACTGGCTGCATTTGCCCTTTTTGCCGTGTTTTTGGGTCAGATTTAGCCTCCCTGTGTACTTGCTGGCTCCTCCAGACAAAGTCTATAGAGTTTCCTCACAAACCAGCCAGCAACGTGTGTTTTTTGGGCTGAGATCAGCGGGGTTAGGGCCAGCCTTCAGGCTAAGGTAGGAGACAGGCTTGAATCCGCCCTTGGTGGCCCTGCTCGCCAAAAACACAGGGCCCTGGAACTCCAAATCTGCATCCGGGTAATAGCAGCCAATACCTCCTTACAGGAAACCCTTTTTTTACTTACAAGAAACACATTTTAAGCGCCATTTTACCTCATGGAAATTACTTCTGTGCAAACAGGCCGCAGGCTGGACACGGCCAGGCGGCCTCTGAGAGAAATGGAGGCAGCAGCGGAAGTGGGGGGGCGCGAACAGACCTGGCCGTCTCTGTGGTAAGTCATGCTGTATATCCCTTTAAAAAGAAAAATAAATGTAAAAAAGTGACACAAATTAGCTATAATTAATTTCAATCTTATATATTTCAGTCACGTTTCTCTTATC
Source organism: Crypturellus tataupa (assembly GCA_034781795.1). Taxonomy (NCBI): domain Eukaryota; kingdom Metazoa; phylum Chordata; class Aves; order Tinamiformes; family Tinamidae; genus Crypturellus; species Crypturellus tataupa. The sequence continues at coordinate 395,678 of JAWLRI010000288.1, forward strand.
TATCGTCTTTGGCTTAAAGGGAGGGCCTGGGTATAGCCGTGCACACAGATAGACACACAGACACGCAGGCATGGAGGTGTTTTAGTTGTAGCAGGAATGTTTGTAAATAAATCTGGGACAAACACAATTCCAGGCGCTACTTATCAATGGGGCCGGGAGCAGTAGTATGAAAAGTAGCAATGTGTGTTCTCCAGGGGGAAAGAAATTGACATGGCCGAGGGAAACATTTTATTTTAGTAGCGGTGACCTGCGGATTCCCCTCCCCCGGGGGGGTTACGCTAATTTAATTGTAATAATTAGTTGCAATTACCTCAGCTTTCCCGCCTTTTCCTCCTCCCTCCCCCCGCCCCTTCCAGCTCCGAGGGGGAGGGGCGGGAAGCGACGGCCTGGAGGTCCTTCCCGCCCGCGTGGCCACGCCCCTCTTTTAAATATTCATTAAGGCCACGCCCCCACACAATGAATTTCATTTCGGATGACCACGCCCCCCTCATGAATAAATAATGAGGGCCCATATTGGGCCTCCATTTCAGAGCGCGGGGGTCGGCCCCGCTCCATGGCGGCCGCAGCGCCCCGGCCAACCCGGCCTGGGGGACAAGGATGGCTGTTCGGTCCCCTCCCGCCCTGGACAGGTCGCCACGGCCTCCCGAGGCAGCGTGGCCCTTGCGGGTCCGCGTTGGTCGCGTTGTGTGGTCGGGGGCAGTGCGGAGGGACCGGGTCGCCACGGGTTATCCCGGATCGTGGATGCGGGATAATGATGGAGCGATGCTGGAAAACAAAAAAAAAGGACCCGGTACCAGCACGGGGCACGGGGCCGGTACCAGCACGGGACGTGGTGCTGCAGGTCGCAGCTGCAAATGGCCGTGCAGTCCTTGCTGCATCGCCCTGCAAACGCCCCGGGTTATTCCCATGTGCAAACGGCTCCTATTCCCCAGCAAAATATTTATTTTTTCCACATAATGTCATTTCCTTGACAAATTCCCCTTCCAAAGTAGCTGCTTGAGGACAGGGGCTGAATCCCTTGGGTCACGGTCGCTTTTGGTGGCTCCTAGGGCGGTTTTCCCATACGATGGCAGCAGAGAGCTGCAGCTGGATGGAAAGCGGTTTTCCCTGTGGATTTCTTCCTTTTTTTTATTATTATTTTTTTTTATTTTTCCAAGACTTTGTTTTGTTTTGTTGAACTTTGTTGAAGGAAGAACTTTTCTCAGTGAAAACAAAGTAGAAACAAAGCAAAAAGCAAATATAAGAATATAGCATCGTTCAATAACTGCAAATTAAATAAATGCTAATGAGAACACTGCGATGATGTAACCACGTTTGCAGAATTTTGCTTGCAAAGGTAAAATAGACAAGTGTGCAAAAATGCTGCCCATGGCATTGCTGTATAATTGACGATGCAATTTAGCCTCTTTGGATAATTTACACTATTAAAAGCAAATATATTTAGGGGATTTAATTCTTCCTAAAGCCTGGGAGCAACCAGTGGGTTCTGCAGATGGGGCATTTTAACAAGAGGCAATTGCACAGCAAAAAAGTGGAGTAAAATGGGGGAATATACAGCAAATCCTTGTCCTGGGATAACTTCCCGATTCCATAAGGGTTTAAGGACTTGCCAAGGCTGCAGCCACCTCACATTTACTCTGCACTGATGACCTAACCTACCCAAACACTTCTAACTCTCTCCTGATTGACATAATTACCGATAGCAGCAGCAGCCTGTGATTTAATTACAGCGTTGTGTGGCAAAAGTATTTTCTCGTGTTTGTTTTAAATTGGTGCAATGAGTCACAGGGTTTTGTTTTTTTTTTTTTTGCTGCCTCGGAGGTCACATAATCCAGGCGCTGTTTGTAAATAGTTTGGAGATGACGGGATGAAAGTTCATGAGGGGAAAACACACAATCGCGTCGCTATTAACGATGATGCTGATTCCACCAGAGCGCTAAGCGCTTAAATCCATGCACGAGGGCCCTGGTGTTGTGGATCTAATTTATCTCGTCCTGCCTACGCCGCCTGTGTGAGCAGCGTTACGTAAGGCTGGTAAAAATACCCCTTGTGTCTGCGCTGCCGATTGCTGCTTTCAATAATAGCAATGGTGACAACGTTTAAATAACGTTTAAATAACGATGGAGTCGGCCTGTTGATGCTCGGCGTTTGGAAGTCGGTAGTTGCTCCGGAGGTTTCCAAAAAGCTTATGGGAAAACTTACGGGAAGCTACGAGGTGGCTGCAAATGCACCAAAAGCTTAAGCGTGTTGCTGAATTCCTGTGCAATGGCAGAGTGGGCAAGATGAAACTTTAGAGCTCTTAAAAGAGCATCATTTTCAGAAATCCAAAATCATTCGTGCCTAATTTGGAGGGGAAAAGTGGTAGAACGCTGGGATAATAGCGGAAAATATATTTAAGTATAGGAGTTAAATGGGAAATGGAAGTTGTTGTGTTAGGAATTCCATAAAGGAAAACCAGGAAGGCTCCTGTGCTTCAGGGCAGGGAATGGGGGAAGCCACTGGAGGTCCCTTGCAGCCCTCATGAAGGGTCCCATGATCTGCAATGCCCAGGCAGATTGCACAGGGAAAACATTTATTTTTGCAAGGGGAGGATTGCCCCTTGCTCCCTGTTACCCTTCTCGAGCACAGATTTTATGAACTATTTTGGAATATTTCAATATTGCAGAGCTAACTTGTTCGACCTCCCCAACCTTACCTTATACCTTGCTGCTTCTTGCAGTTCCTTTCCAAATATTCCCTACAACCTCTGGAGCTAGGAGCCTCCAAAAAAAACTGGGAAGCTGTTGAGCAATCGGCAACCAGAAAACTGAGATTCTTTTGTGGCTTCTTGAGTTTTTGCTGGGGCACTAAAGGAACAGCCAATGCAGTGGGAATCCAAAGGGAATAGTGGAAAATCTGCACCATTGGGCCCACTGCTAATAAGGACAGCATCTGCTGCACATGTTACAAAATGGAAATAATAATAATAAACCACATAAGAAAGGCATAATGCATGCTAAACTTCATGTCACTTAATATGCAGTCTTAGGCAGTAAAATTTCTTCAGTATTTACTCTGTTTAAATGATTTTTTGCCCACATTTTGCCGAATGTTTATTCCCTCTCGAGGTTTCAATGAAGCTCTGAGATGTTATTAAGCGGCTTAGATGTCGCCTTTTATTTATACTTGCAGAGAGCTGCTTAGGGCTTGTTGCAAAATGATAAAAAAGGACAATTAGTGGGAGCCGGTTGACTCATCCCACGCCGGTTCTGCCGTGCGTTGTGCCAGGATATGGAGCGAATTAAGGCATTTTGTGTCCTCCTCCTTAATGAATTCTCGGGATCAAAATCACCATGTTCTCTTTGGGTTGCGTTTCTATTTAAGGCCTGAGTTAGAGGGCTGACAAACAGCCCGGCTCTAACACGTGCGATGAGACAGCGTGATGCACGAGAAGGCGATCGGCATTTTGCTAGCGCAAAGTACAATTTTTCCCATTGTTTTGCTACCGCGGAACGTGGCAATGTGGGGGAGACGCAGCCGGGGGAATTAAAAAGAAGATAATTGGGAATTTATCACGGGATAGGTAACAGAAAAGCTCGAGCGATCGCTTGATCCTTCAGTGCAAGAGTTGAGATTAACCCTGATTGCACCGATCCTCCCTGCAGTCCTGTGCTGCTGCAGTAGCCAAATACAGTTGCATCCTACTGAAACTTAGGAATTCACGAAATTATGGCAGGGATACGTGGAGTTTCCAGATGTTCTTGTTCCTTTTTGTATCTTAAGTGTCTTAGTGAGTAAGACAGAAACAGATTTAATGTCAAGATTTCCTGGATTTCTTCCCTGCTTTTCCCATATCATGTTAGACAGGGATCACCGTTGGGACAAATAAATAATACTCTGCCCTTATGGTGCATTTCCACAGAGGACCTCGAAACCTTCCTTATGCTTTTCCAGTGTTCATTTTCTCTCCATCTTCCAGTTTCACGGGCAAAATAGTGCAGAAAAAGAGAAGGGATTGCTAAAAATTCATTAGCCTCTCAAATGAAATTCCTCTGGTTTCGTGAAGAGCCCAGCGAACCTGTCAGAGTAGCTGCTGCTCGTCCTCGCTGCTGCTCTTTAAGATGCAACGTTCAGCCCCAAACAGATGGGGACCTGTCAGCACAATGTGGAGAAAATCACCCATTTGAGCCACGGGAAGCTGCACAACAGATAGAAAGTCACAGCAGCCGGTTCCTCCCTGCTTTGTGGTCTTTTTTTTGCCATTTTTTTGGCCATTTTGCCAAGCTAAGCGTTTTCGTAGACCCTGTTTTTGCATGGGACAAACCCCAGGAAAAACCTTGTTTGCAGAGGGAAGTTTGCAGGGGATTCAGGAAATGCAATGGGTTTTGGGGTTCTCCTTATTTCAAAACATAGAGATTTGACCACCATAAATATCTGGTTTTTTTTTCCAATTGTGGTTTTCCCATTGGAATTCCTGTAGCTCCAAGAAACCAGGAGGGGCTGAGGTAGGAGCATTCCTTGCTCCAGGAATCCACGTGGTATTTTGGGACCTGCGCATGGATTCGGTGCTGCAGAGCAGTGCTGGGAGCTTGTTCACTGCTGCTTTCTTTAGAAATGTAAAACCAAGAACGTGTTTACTGACTGTTAAACAGAGGATTTTTTTCCCCAGAATAGGAAACATATTCTTTTCAGTTCTTTTTTTTTTTTTTTTTTTTTAAGAAAACAAATATAAAAGGCTTTCATTTTATTTTATCAACACAACCCTGCATTTTGATGTGTTTTATGCAGAGGAAGAGGGCAACATTCTGCCAGCGCATGTTGAAGATTTTGTCAGGTTGTTAAAAAAAAAAAGAAAAAACTGTTAGTTTCTATGATTTTTTAGCTCAAATTGAGGAGGGAACCAACAAAAGAGAGCTCAGAGCTCAGCCACAGGGCAGGTGGTTGCAGCTCCCATGGGCTCAGCCCTTAATTTGGCTGTGCTGTGGGATGCCCCCTTCTACCCTCCCTATGCGCCCAAGAAAAAGAAAATTGGTAAATAATATTATTCTCCTTGCAGATGTTTGGGTGAGAGGGGTTTGTGTTTGCAGGTATTTTGCAAATACTAGCAAATTGCAATTTGCAGTTTTGGAGGAAAGAAATTATTCCCTTCCTTACTTTCCAGCTAAGGCATAAAGAAATTCAATATTCAATCAAGGGAGGCTTTCAGGAGCCCTAATTCCCTGCTCCCTGTTGTAGCCATGCCTCATTCCACAGCAGTTGATAAAAATTGCAGATTCAGAGCTCTGCATCTCTTTGAGATTTTATTCCAGCAGCCACAGGCCCTTTTGTAGCAATCTGCTCCTCACTTGCTTTCAGAGCCATTAATTATAGTTCAGCATCCTGCTGTACCTGAGGGTGCAGCTGCATTTCCACTATACAAACTCTTGTTTATTTGCATAACAGCTAATGTATTTAATTATAAGGATCCCTCTTATCTTTTCTGGGATGGGATTTAGTATGAAAGCTGTTTGTTCAAGAGATGACTTTTTTTCCCAATCTTTGCTTATTTGTGTGTTATAAAGTACTTGCTCTTCATGCAAAATAACCAATATTATTGCATGTATATATATATATATCATAGAAAAGTAAAAAAGAGAAGCAGGGTCGAGTATTGCTTATTCCACAGGGACCTGGTGCTTTTCTGCTCCAAGGAAGATCCAGAACAAGGCATTGGGTAAGTAGAATTCTTTTACTGTGTTTAAATTAATTTATCACAGTCTGTGTTAGATTAGCCCAAATCCTCCCAACCGGGGATGAACAAATTGGAAAAGGGCCATGAAGAGACAAGCAAATATATTATTTCTGTTTCTAATACTGCTACGTGGTCTTAGCTATTGAAATAAGATAGGCAAACGGTGGTGCTTGTTTATGGAAGGCAGCATGTTTTGCTTGGAAAATGATGCATTTAGCTTCCCAAGCACAAAAAAAGGCAAGGAAAATGCACGTATCCGCTACGGAATAGCCCCAGGCCAAGGAGTCTAAACAGCCCCGGGCAAACCAGTGTTTGCTGCTCCCATCTTGGAGACGCGGAGCTGAGACACCAGGAGCTTCAATGACTCCAACCACCTCGTGCCTCCCGAATCACAGCCCTGTCCTACGTGTGCGAGCATCCTTGAAACTCAGTTTTGTGTCTCTAATAAAGCTCGTACTTCCCTCTTGTAGGTGATGTGAAGCAGCAGGAAATTACCCCGTTTTCTGCATTTCTACGCGATGCAGCGGTTTGCAAGGTAAGGGCATGCAAAGGGTTAAGCGTAAGCATTGCTCTGGCCGTGTTCTTATGAGCTATTCAGGGTGTAGCACGGACACAGCTTCAGCAAAGCTCCCACTGGACTTTACGTGCTGCTTTCTGCAATAAATTGCAGGAGTGGCTTTTTACTGCAGTTCGTAACCTCCTTTCAGGTACTTTATTAGGCTGATTTGTTCATACTTTCAACGCACGATACAGCAGGATGACTAAACCAGAGAAATATACCTAGAGGTCTCCAATAACTAAGTTTAAAGTGATTTATATGCACGAAATTGATACTAGTGCAGAGATCAAAACACTCAAGTTGGCTGTAGGCAAAAAAAGTGACCCAGCCAAGTCGATAGTTTAAGCTGAAAAGTCTGCAAAAATCTTAAAAAAAAAAAAAAAAAATCAGAATAAAATTAGAAGAAAATTATAGTTCTGATTCCAACCTCAATTACATGAGTTTTTACCCTGGATCTATCCTGGGAAACTCTCCTGTTATGATGTCTTATTACTAAGGCAGAAAAGGGACACAAGGGATCTTTAGAAAAAGCTCCTTAAACGGCTTGTGTTTTTATAGTGTCATACAAGGTGAAAAGAATCCCCATTCCACAGAGAAGTTTGTGTAACACAACTGCTAATCCTTTGCATGTTTTATTTTGAAAACAAAGCAGTCCAAAAAGGAAGATTTCTTTTTTTGATATTAACAGTGTTCCATGCAGATAATACTTTGCATTAAAAGACAGTTAAAGTGCCTTTAGTTTCCCCCAAATAGTCCAACTGTGCTGTAAATTCAAGTATGCAGAAAGTAGGTCTTTATTTATTAAGAATTTGAGCCAGGTCCTGCTCCCCTTGATGGCAGAAAAGCAGGGGGTTAACCCCCCGCTTTGGCAGGAGCAGGACCGAGGCGTTGCTTGTCTCTTCGTGGTTTATTTTCACAAGTGCCAAGCGCAGACAAGTGGCCGCGGGCCAGACCGAAGCTGTCGCTTTGTGCCTGTTGACAGGCGGTTCCCTTGCACCCAAACTGCAGGCTGAGCCGTTGCCGCAGCCTGCGAGGGCTCTCTGCTTGCAAAGCCAAATCGGAATCGTAGCAATTCGTTGCACTTTGCAACCCCTCGCGAACCAGCCGAGCAAGGGACTGCTAACAGCCCAGCCTCTTTTATAGCTATAAAATACACAGGTCAATATACACACGTACATTAGTTTTCTTTGAAGGAAGCCCAGATGATCGGTTCATCTGAATCTAATGTAAAACCTCAGTATTTGGCTACAGAAGCCACATGATTAAAAGCATAATCAAAACCGTTTTATTGGCAGTTGTGTCCATGCTTTGCCACTGGAGACTAGCAAGATTAACCAGCATCTTGAAGTCAACGGTGTGGCACAGATGGGACAGGAGTATTGATTCAGATGCATTTGAATTGGTGTAGCCAGCATTAAGCGTTATACTTGAGCCTAGACTCCTCTCTGCTGTTTGCTTCAATATTAAAGCAGTGCTCGGTGGCCATAAAGATATTTTTTTCTTCCTTCTAGACATCAGCAACAGAACCATTTTCCACAACAAAGTCACGTGCAAAGAAAATCCAGAAAATATTGCTCTCTGCTGACTCGCCAGCTTCCCAGCTGTGAACATCAAGTGCCTGGGGCTAAACCTCATGAGGAAAGGTAGGACGGATTTTATTTTTTTCCAACTTGACACACAGCCTGGAAGTGCCTCGTCCCTCCAGCCTGGGCAGAGGCAGCTCCCTCACTGGTTATGCTGGGCCTGTGGGTTGAAAATATTCAGCTCAGGGCCCACACATGACTATGGGCAGTAACGTCTTAATCTGTTCTGCCACAAACAGTTAGAGCTCTTCATGAATCAGAGCTATTAACCTTGTACTCTGCCTCATGATATCCCCATACCATATCCTTTACTAAAAGGTGGACAAAACATCTCCTGGACACCCACAGAATAGTCTATCTGCTCTTTATTTTTATTTATTTTTTAAATAAAGCTCTTTAATTCCAGGCAGTGAGACCTTGGCATCTGCCCTGAAGTACAGATGCTTGATGTGCTTCAGTCATTTCTGCACTGTGGCACTGGGATGCTGTTATTCCCCACCTAAACGTCTAGTCTGTTTTATTATTTTCCCTTTTTTTTTTATTTTTTTTAATCTGTCTAAGATTCTAGCTGCAGTAACACAGCAGTGATTCACCTCAGTACACACTAGGTTAAGTCTATTTCCTTTTAACTTCGCAGCATTTTGCAATTGTTGGACACTGACTGGTATTTTGGGGGGTAGGAGGGGAAGAGAAACATCCTAAAAACTGACTATGAACCTTAAGAAAAATAGTCAAAACAAGGCCATTATTTGAAAGTATTTAAATCCAGAGCAAATTCCCTACCAGTTTATAACCCATTCAAAGCAGTTTAGATCTGAAGCAAAAACTAGATGACAGTTTGCTTGTGAATTCATTCTACTTGAGGGAAACAGGGAGAAAACAATCTGGCAGCGGAAAACTTTCCTTAGGAATAATGTTTATCTTCAAAATATCTCCAAAGAGAGACTGTGTGGGCCACAGCAACTTGGCACAATGCAGTCTGACTTACCCTGTTTGAGTGTTTTGGTGTCTTTGGGCCATAATAAGATGCAGCCAAAGTCTCCCTAGTGACTATGTAGGAAGAAGCATAATCTGGGGTCTAAATGCCACAGAGCATCCATATTTATCTTCAAAGGCTATATAAATTCAGCAGATGAGAAGGAAAACATTAATTAGACAGACCCTGCCTTTGGCAGTAATCATCCTCAGTGACAGCTGAACCAGCCAGTGGATAAAATACGTACCAAACATGATATGAGAATAAATAACTGAGGATCAAGAAGGAATTAAAAAAGAACAGGAAAAAAAAATCCCTACAGCCCACACCATTTTTTAATTTGGTGGGGGAAAGAAAACTTTACCTTACATTGGACTTTGGACACTGTCTTTTTTTTTTTTTTTTTAATACAAACTTTTCTCAGTTTAGGGCCAAATCCTGCTCCAGCCAGTGTCAGTGGAAGTAGGATAGGATATTTCTGAGGCTTAGTCGTTAATTCTGATTGTAGAAAGCCCTGAGAGGTTTAGCATTGAAATCCTTAAGGAGGGTCAAACCCTGGAATCGTGATATCAGTACAAATCTGTGCCAGGAGTCTCCTGCAGATGTAATCAAATATCCACTGATTTTAGTAAGCTTTAAACACTATGATGTTAACACAGTGATTTTTAGATTTTTAATCGTACCAGGGCATGTATGCCTTCATTCTTTATTTATGTGAATTCCCATGAAATATGAGCTTGGATTTGCTTCAAGATTTAGCCCTTGGGAGAGCACTGCTTTTGATAGTGCCCTATCTCCATCCTCTCTCATTAAAAGCTGTTCTGTTCCTGCTGGATTAGTGACAGTGCAAAAGGAATCTAAGATTTTTCACCCTCTGACTCCTTTAGATTAAGAGCCACAGTCGGTAATTTAGCAAAATAATTAGATGCTAGAAAGTGCTTCAAAGCCATTTGTTAACAAATAACCTGAAGGTGAATCTTCTGTAGGGCTTTGTCCTTAAAATGGACAAGATTTCTCCCTTCTCCTGGCACATCCAGTGCTTTGGTGCTAGACTCCAGGCAGGATCTGATGTCTCAACTCGCTGCCTTTGCTTCAGGCTCTGCCGTCTCCCGAGGAATCCAGGCAAGTGACGTCCTCGCGTCGCCCTGACTCATTCTTTTCAATGCTCCGGTGGGTCTTTTTTTTCTTCTAGTTGCCGTTTCTTTTCCAACAGGGGAAAGACTTTGCAATAGAATAGCAGAAGACTCCAACGCTTGGGACATGGGACATTAAAGAGGCAGGGGAGGAAGCGCTCAGCATTGCTCCGCTTCCACAAAGCCCTCCTTCTCCTGGCTGCCGGCCTCCACCTCGGAATACGTGGCATGGTTGGTATGATTTCGGAATTTCATGGCAGGCCAGTGATGTGGCCTTCGCTGTGGACAGAAACAAAGATCCATCAGAAGCCGCGATGGAGCCTTTCCCTGAGCCAGCTGGGAAAGTCAAAACCCGGTCCTGAAACAAAAACAGTGCTGCCTTTGTGGCAGCTCAACATTTTATTAATAAAACCACTTCATGCTTAAAGAGCATTTACAATGCATCGATCTCACTGAGCTGACCCCGCTAATAAGGCCAGAAGAAGGAGCAGAGGAAATGGAAACTGTAAGTGACTTGTCACATCAGTCTTGGAACAAGGATGGCCTGTGCCTGGCTTAATAGCCAAGGACTGCCACTGGCTTCCTGTGTCACCGCAGACAAATCATCTCTCTTTGTCTCCTTTATCAGCAAAACAAGGACTTTCTCAGTTGCTGTGGAGGGAGATGCATTAAATATTGGGAATTGTTCAGGTATTGAACTGATAGGGGCCAGATAGATCAATTCTCTGAAGCCTGACTCTTCAAATAGCCAGATGGAGGAAAGACAAGTGCTATAGGAAAAAGCCAGAGAGTGACAGGGAAAGGCTGAAGGGCTACGTGTTGCTCACTCCCTCCACAGCGGTTCCTATGCCAGGATTCAGCCCACTTCTGCCTGCCTCGGGAGCCTGTTTCAAGCCGTCTTTTGGCTCTTAACAGCAGATGGAGATTGTCAGACCCCCTATCTTTCCGAGAATTAAAATCTTGCATTTAGAGCATTCACACCACCACTTACAAATTAGCTGATGGCATAACATCTATCAGTTAACTCTGACAATTTTAGTCAACAAAATCCAGCTGGGCAATTGAAAAGGCAGCAATTTCAATTATGTCATAGCTCCAACTGAGTCCTCCAGCCAAGCTGTGTGCGCTCGCTCGTGCGGCGTGTGGAAGAGCCTGCTGTTGTCGGGGGGGAAAAGGCAGGCTGTGAAAGGGAGCATATGAAAAAGCACAAAATAAAACGTGGCTGTAGGAGGAAGAGCGATGAGGTTTGAAACGGCACCAGCAACGAGCTGCAAGCTGATGTTGTTGTGCTGGTGGCTGCGGAGGGAGAGAAAATGACCTGTGATGCGGTTCTCCACTCACCTCGATGAAGAACAGGGCGGCGTTTGAGGTGGGATGGCTGTTGATATAAATTCCGGCGAGGATGATAGCGGTAATGAGCAACACGGCCAGAACGATCCCCACGATGGTACCCGTGTGGATGGGCGATCCTGCCTTCTTTGAGGGAAGGCTGCTTCCCGTTCCTGCAAAGAGAGGATTCCCTAAGGCTGGAATCACGGCGCTCTTGGTGAAAGAAAGGACAGAAAAAGAAAAAGCTATTTTTTTTCTCTCTACATCACACATTTGGGCAACTTCACCCAATATTTGCTAGCTCGAAAGGGGAGTAAGGGATGCTCACTGGTGGGTCTAGCCATTAGCTCCCATAGTAAGAATACACATTCTAGACCAATCTTGGCCTATCATACCCAAATAATACCCAAATAATTCATGTGAGGTAAGCCCTTACCCTGAATTTATTGTCTGAGTTGCAGCATCAGATGGTCTCAATAGCTTTTTTGAAAGAAGATTAAACAACTACTACCCAGTAACCGCCTCTCCCGCCCCCTGCATCTATATTCTTTATATATTGGCTGCTCGCTCGGATGAAAGCCATTAGCCATATGCTGAGTGTGTCCTTAGCATGTCTTCCCCGCAGCCCTCCAGCTTGCCTTCAGTCCTTGGCTATGAATATTCAATCGCACAGAGCTACGGAGGGCGGATATAGCATATATTAACCGTGACATTACCAGCCATTTGGGGAGTAATTTGGCTGAAACGGGGAAGGTCATGGATTTCAAACGCCCCATGGCCGCAGAGGAGCTGCTCCTACACCCAGTTCAGCCAGTTTAACTTCTGGGAGCTGCTTTTGGTTAAGAGGGATGGGGCTTGCGGTTTGCATTTGCCCGCAGTCCTTGGGAATGTGATTTCAGAGGCAGAAGCGCTCAGATCCTGCCCATATTCTGGAATTAGGAAGAGCATTATGGTCACAGTTCCCTTCTCTGTCCTTGGGGCTGATTAACACTCGGATTGAGAAGGGATTTGCTAGAACAGAGGTGGAAAAAAACAGAGTTGGGCTCATGGAAAGGACACTTTTATATTTGGCTTTTATGATGCTCTTTGGCATAGCAGGGGAATTGAAAAGCAGCAGGACTTTGCAACTACGCGAAGAAGGAGAATTACTAAGAAAGACAAAAAGGAATCATCTTAGTTCACCTGTCAAATCTGAGAAGGTGACGAAAGCAGAAAAACAGCATCAGGCTGAAACAGATTGGTCTCACTTTTCACAGTCTGAATTGGTATTTAATCAGGGTAAGGACAAAGGATTTTCGTCTTGATTACATCCTTCAATCTCAGCCTCCCCTGTCCGCTCCGCGGTCTGATCACAACTCTCCAACACATTTGATTTCAGTGTAACATGTTCTCACTTAGGAGGAACGTGAACAGGCAAAGAGAAGATTAAGGACTTACCATCGCCTCCTGCATACTGATTGAGCTTTGTATCATCTGAAAGAAGAAAATGGGGAAAAAAATACTTAGACTTCTACAATATTCTCTGTTCTTGCCCTTCTCTGTTGTTCCTGTAGAATAGGAGGCCTTGGGCAGAACACACAGCACTTAACACCATCAGTGACAATTTCCCCTCTTGGTTTGTTGGAGGAGAAAGGCACCCAGAAAACAAAACAGTAGTGACAGCAATTTGTGGGTTTCTTTGCAAAAGAGGCACCTGAAGCATAAAAATCTGCAGAAATCAGTCATTAAATATGCCCAGTGTGCAATGCAGAATGATAAATGGATGTTGGATGGGGCCCCAACCTTGTGGGTGTCTATGTTCAGACTATGGCATTTGCTGAAACACGCTGCTAATATTGGATTTAGCCCAAATAAATCAAGGGGAATCCACAGCTGTCTTCCATGGGGGGCACGGAGTCCAATGCCATCCTTCATTCCACTCGGAGAGCACCAGGATTTATCGCACAAGGCTTTATTCTCTCTTGAAGTTCACCACAACAGAGTGCTTGAGAATGCCGCTAAAAGCCTAATCCGGAATTTCTGCTGCTCGGACACATCCCCAAACATCCCCACGAGCAGCTCCGGCAACCGGACTGGGTGGATACAGAGGGCTGAGCCCTTCGCTCTGCTTGTTCCCAAGCTGCCTTCTCCAGATAAACCTCATTGCTCGATGCAGCTGGCTGCTTTGTTTCCTTCCAAGATTACAAATTAACTTCATGCTCGAATATGTCACAAAAAGCCTCTTGTTCTTCTTCCAAGAATTGTTGACGGGTTGGAAAATAGTCTCCGTGGCGGCGTTACGCTCTCCCTTCCTTTAATTGCTCCTTTCAAAGTCAACTCTTGTCAGCCAGGCGCTCCGGTCCTCCCCCCGGCCCAACTCCTTCCCGTTGCTGAAGGACAATTACTAATGTTCCTTTCTATTTATTCTAATTAGCAGTTTGCGTTAGGGACTATTAAGCAGCAAAATTGAAGTGATACCTGCCGCTAGGATCCGAGGAGACGGCCCTGCGTTAATAGGGTTATCAAGCTGGAGAACAGGGGGGTCTCGAGGGAGAGCCGGCTCCTCGTTTGGAGCTTTTTTGGCTGGAATGAGCCCGTTCCGAAGCAGAGGACGAGCGGGACCGTGTTACTGCCAGTCATAGGGCACCAAAAGCCTCAATTCGTCGGTGAGGACATTAAAAACATAAGGCCTTATTACGGTGTCAACTTCTTTTATGGCATTAGGGAATTATTAGGGGATTGTTATTAGGGAATTATTATTATTAGGAAATTATTATCCACTGGGAAATAAGGGAGTTTGCTCTGTTATCAACTCAGGCTGCAGTGGAGCTGTAAAACTCTTCCCAGTTGAAGGTCTGAGCTTCCCCCCTTGCCACAGCATCTTCATCTCTCCTCTTCCTCCATCATTCCCAGCCCTTTCTGTCTTCTCCAGCCATCCCTGCCCTTGCGCTTCCACAACGGCATGGCCGGGAATATTAGTGCGTTTTCTTGGATATTAATTGGCTTCATTAGGCATCAAAGAGCGCTCAGGAGTAAGTGTTGAGGAGGGGTGTCCCCGCGGCAGCTGCTCGCCCCATCTGGCCCTACCTTCTGTGGTGAGGCTGCCGATGAAGAGCGGGGACGTGGAGGTGGTGACGTCCTCTCCGAACGGCGAGAAAGAGCTGTCAGGAGGCGCCGAGTAGCGGTCATCTTCCGCTAGATCCTCGCACGTCTTCTCATCTGACTGGGAGGAAAAAGGAAAAAAAATGACTTCTGTTCCTGGGGACGCTCCAGCAAGAGCTGCAGGTTAGACCCGCGATTCCCAAGCGCTTGGGGTTGGGAAGGGGGAAGGAGGGAATACGGTCCAGATGTGCTCGGAGAAGCACAGGGGGTCACCTAGCAGTGGGAAAAATAGGTGGAAAACTTTGGGAAACACTGAGGATATGGCCGTGATCTGGCAGGGTTCTCCGCTCTGGCTTCCTTGCGTGACCTTAGCGCAGGTCCCGTGACTTCCCTTCCCTCCCTCCGTCCTCTTGGTAAACACGGAACAAAGCGGAGTCTTCAGTGGGGGAAAAAAACACGAAACCCAAAGCAGAAACAGATGTTTCATTAAAACTGCTCTTTGCGAGACAAAGAGACCAGCTCAAGCAACGCAGAGGCAGTTGCACTAACAAGGACAACAATCACAAGGGCTAATTTCTTCATCCTTCAGCTTGAAAAATAGTCGTGATTCGGAAGGTGAGAGAGAAAAGACTATCCCAGCGGACACAGCTTGCACCATGACTTATTTGGCACTTCTCAACACCCATCAGCACAGGAGCAAGACCAGCAGAACAAGGACATGCAACATCAGATTAGATGGAGCATCTAATTGCAGAAAAGCAGGGGAAAATGTGCCCTGCAAGTGTGTCCTGGTCCTGCTGCAATGGGGAAGGGAGCTCTAAGGGCTCCTTGGTCTGTTCCAGAGCAGCACAGGCCAAATGGAGCTCACAGTGATTTTGGGATACATCCCAAAACTTGGGATACAGCCCCTGTCTTTAGTTCTTAGCAGCCTGTGTACAGGACGTGCAAAAAAATGGCTTTTACCATCCTTCAAGCAGCCAAAACAAACTGGAAAACAGACTGTTTGGATTATGTTTTTGCACCTGTAGCTAAATGTCTCATTGCAAGAGCTGCATCATAAGAACACGTCGTAAGCGCTGCTATTTGCCAGCAAAATCCACATTGCATTGGAATCCCATCAGCCCAAGGATGTGGATCGCTGGATCTTACCTTCTGGCCACAGCCGTAGGACAACCACTCCTCCCGGTACCGGTCAAACCCACTGGAACATCTGCAGGGATGAACAACGTGAATCTGCAGCAGAAAAATCCCTGCAAGACCCAGTAAGATGAGCACAAACGATGCCCATTTGACCCTCTACATGGGCATCATTGCTAGCGAGGATTTCCTCTGAATCCCAAACGCTGCTCAATGGGCACTGTGTCTAGATCCTTAGACAAACACATATCAGAGGACTGGGAAGATTACACACAAGTCGGTCTCCAAAGACATGCAGTTTCCAATACAGCTGTGCTGGAAGGACCCAAATGTTCCCCTTTATGGAGGAGGAAAAGGGTCAACCCTGCTGCTCCAAGGGAAACAGAGACACAGAGAAATGGGAAAAATATATAGACCGAGTTTGACTTTCCATTCTCTGGACTCTGTGCCAGAGCAAGGCCATGATCTCCGTGACTTTTTTTTCCAGCGACATCTGCACAGGAAAAGCAACATTAAAGAAATTACAGGCTGCATCGAGAAAACACCAACTAGCCCAATCTCTGCAAAAACCGAGGGAATGAACCAAAACCCTGACCTTTGCAAAGCCCCTGGGACTACCAAGGGATGAATCAGGGGTTCAGCTCGTCCATGCAGTCATTTACCCAAGTACCGGCCAACAAACGGGGTGAAGCCACGAGATCTTGAGGTCCTGCTGAGTCACCGAGCGCTTTTGTGCTGACGCAGAGCAATCAGGGGCTCAGCAGAGCGACATTGCAAACCGCACGGCTAAAAACAAGCTCAAAGGAAAATCTGGGGTTAAAGCATTGAGCTGGGCTCAGGATTTGAGTTCAAATCCTAGCAGCCTCCTCGGAAAAATCACGTTGGCTTTGCAAAAGCGGCCGAGCTGAAAGGCAGCAAGATGGCAATGGACTTGCTCAACTGCTGCTGCTACGCCCAGCCTCCCCAGTGGGTAAAACTCTTGCCGTTTGTATGTGCCATCCACGTTCTTTGCTGCCTACGTGCGCTTACGGCCGCGGGAAGCAGGTATTCCAGCCAAAGCATCCAGGAGGAACCACAACGCACGCGCTAAGCGCAAACACAAGCAGCTGGGTCCTCCGAGCTGGAGCTGCCTGTGCCGCGAATGTGGAATAAGGACGTTCTGGAACACCTGGGTTTCGGCGCAAACAAGATCCAGACCGACGCGCTGCATCCCGCGCTTGGTTTTGGCTACCAAAGCCACATCTGGTTTCGCACATCTCAGCTGCAGGAACATAATATCCTCTCATCTGAGGCCACCAGCTGAGCGGCTGTCACTGAAAAATGATGTTCCCCTGGCTCTGGTGATATTCCAGCCCCGGCCCACTGAGAGGCAATGAATCAACGCTGATTTATAGGGCAGCGTCGCCGATGGCTCGGGATCTTTCTCCTCTCCAGCTGCCACGGCCCTACCTGCTGAGGCCTCGCTGGGATTGTTGCATGCAAGACAAGAGCATAAAGGTCTGGAGCGAGGCGACGGGGACAGCAGCAAAGTAGGTGCCCTGGGGAAGGACTGGGAGGATTCCCGAAGCGGGGACGTGGCTGGGAGGATCTGTGTTACTGGGTCCTCTCCCCTGCCGCCAGCTCCAAATAAATATTTCAGCAAAAAAGACAGACCTCATTAAACCCTCACGTGCTCCCCTTGAGCTGAAGGAGGAGAGAGACCAGACCATCCCCTCCTGGGGATGACAAAGTGGCTCCAAGTTCTCCGTTTGCCCCAAAACTCAGCCCAGACCGGCGCCTACGAGCCTGTCTAACATCCCCCCAAATAAAAGCCCTAAGGGCACGAAACGGGGCCGGTTACCTCTGCAGGACGTGGCACCAGCTGCAGTTGAAGGTCAGCTCGGAACTCTCGCAGGTTTCGCAGCTCTGGTGCTGCAGGCAGGCTGCAAAAGAGAGAGGAGACGCGGGGCAGCCGGGAGCGCCGGGAGCGCCGGGCACATCCCGCTCCGTCTGGGCGACGGCTTTGGAAGAGGAGTCCAGCAGGATGGACTTGGGGACCTCTATGACACCTTGGAAAGAGCCGTTTCCCAGCGGTTTTAATGTGTCCCCATAGGGAGACCCCGATGGCCGGGTCCAGGTCTGTGCAGCCAAGACCTCGTTTTCAACCACCCCAGCTGCCATGGAGCGGAAAAAAAGCACCTCTTAAGGGAAACCCCCTATATCCTGCACACTCGTATTTATGATCTGCCTCGCAGTAACCCTGCTGGCTGTTAAAATGGTCATAAAACACCCTGGGGACCGCAGAAATGCCAGGGGCACCCCAGCAGATTTACTCTGCTGCACATCTGCACGTGCTGATGTGTCCCGCGTGTGCATGTCCTCAATGCACCCGGTTAGCAGGATCCTCCGGAATTACATCCCAGGACTGACCGTGGGGGCTTGCAAACACCAGGCGGTGACGCGTGGCAGCGCCGGGGCTGTCCCCTTCCAAGGGACAAGGGACGGGGGTGACAACGGCCCCACTTACTGGGCAGGGGGGTGAACTCCACGGCCGCCCGGCTGCTGATCTTGCTGGTGTCCAGCTCCACGCGGTGGTACTCGTAGATGGTCCGGCGGCGCGACTCTGCAGCGGGGATGCACAGAGACAGCGCTCCCGTTTCCCAAGGAGAAGCCTGCAGGGAGCTCCCGCTGCCTCCTCTGCTTCCCGGATGGATTCTCCCCGCATGGATGTGCCCAGGCCTCGCAAAGAGCACATTGCCTGGCCCTCATTTACAGCCTGGAGCCTCCCCTGGACCGAAATCCTGCCCGGTTTTCCTGCTGCAATTCCCGGCCCTTCCAAAGCCGCCTGCTTTCCCAGCTCCCGCCGGACCAGGGGGCCAGAGGGTCCATCCCGCACTCAAGTCCTCCCGGTTTCTCTCCCTCTGCCACTACTTTATTGCTGGCAGCAGCCGCGATGCTTCCCTGGCTCCGCGCCCCGAGGGGGATGATCCAAGCGGTGCTTCCAGGTGGCTCCAAGGCGCTCGGCACCGGGGCAGGGGCAGCACAACAGGCTCTTCCCTCTCCTATCCGAGCACCTCGTCCTTCCCCTCCTTGGGATTTGGCTCTGGCACCTCCGCATTGGAGCAGGCGCGGGGATGGGGACAGGGACATTGAGGGGCTGCTCAATCCACCCTGCTCGAGGGTTTACCCGAACGGGCCATAAACGAGGGCCAGATGGTCGGCGCCGTAAATAACGAGCGAAAGAAGCAGCACCAGGTGCCGCGCAGGAGGCAAGAGCGAAGGCAGCGGCAGGAGTGTCCCCTGTGTCCCTACTACATCCCTGGAGCACCCGTGTCCATGGGGAAACCCATGGGTGCCAACCCCGTCCCACCGGGATGCAGCGCAGGGAAGCGCACGGCATCGCACAGGGCTGGTGCTCGGAGCATGCGGGATGCATTTGGGACTTGCATGGGCTTCTTGATTAAAAAAAGAAGGAAAAAACAGCCAGACGCCCCAAACTGGTGCACGGGAGCCCAAACCCGCCGCTCGCTCACCGGGCACGTCCGGAGCCGGGTTGAGGATCATGAAGGCGTCGGAGAGGCCGGCCTTGACGGGGTGCTGCGTGGCGCTGATCCGCAGCACCGGCACCGGGATCTGCAGCGGGAGAGCAGGTGACGTGGGCCCGTGTGTCCCCCAGGGGCTGCAGCCCATGGCCATGTCCGTGCACGTGCATGGTATCCGTATGCACTATATCCATATGCACTATATCCATACATGGATTATATCCATGCACGTGCACTATTTCCGTATGCACTATATCCATACATGCACTATATCCATGCATGTGCACGGTATCCATATGCACTATATCCATACATGGACTATATCCATGCACATGCACTATATCCATACATGGACTATATCCATACATGGACTATATCCATGCATATGCACTATATCCGTATGCACTCTATCCATATGCACTATATCCATACATGGACTGTATCCATGCACATGCACTCTATCCGTATGCACTCTATCCATACATGGTCATATCCATGCACGTGCACTATATCCATATGTGCTAGATCCATACGTGGGCTGTATCCATGCATGTGCACTATATCCATATGCACTATATCCATACACACCATATCCATACATGCACTGTATCCATGCACTCTATCCATATGCACTATATCCATACATGGATTGTATCCGTGTGCATGCACTATATCCTATGCACTCTATCCATACACGGAGTATCCATGCGCATGCACTATATCCAGGGGACCCCCTCCAGGCCAGGGGGTCATTTTGGGGGCTCCGTCTCCCACCTCCTTGTAGCCGAACACGATCCTGCCGGTGCGGTGCAGGGCGGCCTGGAAGGTGAAGCTGCCCACGTCCTCCTTGCCCTGCAGATAGACCTTGTCCCACTGCACCACGAAAACGGTCCCTGGGGAGACACCGGGGACATCGGTCCCGCTCGCCCTCCTCGTGTCCCTGCATCTCCCGCAATGGGAGCAATGGAGCTCATGCACGGGGCTCCTCGTCCTTGGAGCGAGCTCCATCCGCGCATGGGGCATCCCGGCACCGCCAGGCTCCAGCATCCCGGCCGCTCCGGAGGTTTTCCCGGCTGGAGCGCGCGGCGGGGCTCACCGTTGTCCCAGTACTGCACCGTGGAGTTGCGCGAGTAGCTGGGGTTGAAGTTGGCCATGAGCGGCGCGACGTACTGCGTGGCCGTGAGCATGCGGTGGATGACGTCGCCCATGAAGATGAAGCCTGCGCGGGCCGAAAGGGACGCGGATGCCATGGAAAGGGGGTCCCCGCGTGTCCCCGACGAGCGCCCCGCGCGTCCCCGCTCACCTCCCGTGGCGATGGTGACCTGGCGCACGAGGTGGCCGTAGAAGGGGAAGTCAAAGGAGAGGACGACGCGCTACAGGGTGAGATGGTGTGAGACACCCCCGGGGACCCCCAAAGGGCCCGTGGGGACACGGAGAGCGTGGGGAGGTGGCATCGCCCGGCGGCTCCGCTGTCCCTTTGGAGCAAGCCCGTGGCGAGACCGGAGGAGTCGCATCCCCTTGGATGCTCCGGTGGCTCCGCTGTCCCTTTGGAGCAAGCCCATGGCAACACCGGAGGAGTCGCATCCCCTTGGATGCTCCGGTGGCTCCGCTGTCCCTTTGGAGCAAGCCCGTGGCGAGCCCAGAGGAGCCAGGATGCTCCATGGACGCACGGAGCTTGGGGAAGGCAACGCTCTTCCCAAACCCCCAGGGCATCCTGGCAGCGGCCTCGGAGAGGCGGGATGCGCGCGCGCCGGGCCGGGATGCGCCGCGGGGCTCACCGAGGCCTGCCGGTGCGTGTTGGAGAGGATCCCGTGGATCTTCGCTTGGCTCCCGTTGCCCGCGGCCAGGTCCACCCAGAGGCGCCGGGCGGCCGCGTCGCCCGGCCCGTAGCTCCGCGACACGTAGTAGCTGTGATCGTCCTCCTGCCGCCACGGGAAGGGCTCGGAGCGGAGCCGGGCGCCCCGGCATCCTCCCCGCGCCCCCTTCCCAACGCGTTCCCAATAAGACGCGGCCGGGCGCGGAGGCGCTGCCTGCCGAGCCCCTGACCTCAGCGCTGACTCATGGGGATGTCCCGATCCCGAGGCGTCGGATCTCCCGATCCCGAGGCGTCGCCGCTGCCTCTGGGAGCCGCGCGCTGCCTTTTGAGGCCGGTTTGGCTTTTTGGGCACTTCCACATCAGGGACCTTTCAGCTCCGGCCCCTTCTCCCACCAAACACGACTTGCTGGGGATCATCCCAGTTATTCCTGCCTCCTCCTTTCCCACCTTTTTACCTGTCCCAAACTGCTCTTTCCTGCTCGTTTTCCATAATTTATCCTCCCTCATCCTTCCCATACCCACATTACACCCCGTTATCCAACGCTCCTTGCGCAAACCCAGCTCCAGGCAGATCCGCGGAGCAACCCCCCCGCCCCGACCCCGGCTGCTCCGGAATTCCTGGGAGCCGCCGCGTATTCCCGGGAAAGCCGGGGGCGGCCGCTCACCACGACGCGGGTGCCGTTGCGGGGCAGCGTGTCGATGGCCGGGCTGCCGCCCCCCAGCTCCGGGCTCGGGCGGCTCCCGGCGCTCTCCCGCTCCGGGTGCTGCTCCTCCCCGGACGCCGGGGCCCCGGGCGGGCGTCCTGGGGGCACAAGGAGGAAGGGGGGGGGTCTCCAGGCTCCGCTCCGGGGGGTCCCAAGTGGGGATTAACCCCCCCCCCGCTGTTGCCAGATGCAAAATCCGCCCCAGGGGCTGCCCCAAGGCAGGTCCTACCCACGTGAGTTGAGTTTGGGGGGTCTCAGCCCCTGCGCAGCTGCAGATGCGGGTAAAGGCGATCGGGGTGCAGCAAAGACGGAGGAAAACAGGGAAAAACGTGCACCCCCCCGGCGCGAAAGCAGCCCCCGGCCCGGCCTGGACAGGGACAGCGGTGTCACTTGGAACGGGGCATTCCCGGAATGGGGCATCCCCGGAATGGGGCATTCCCGGCCGAGGCGGGAGGAATGGAACTGTCGACTCCGGGCGCTGGCAGTGGGGTGTCCCCGGCCACCGGTGTCCCCACAGCATCGCCTCCCCGCGGCTGGGGACACGTCCCCCCCGCTGGTGGGGCTGGGGACAAGCATGTGCTGAGCACGCCAGGTCTCAGCAAGGAGGTCTCAGCCTCTTCCCTTGGGGACGGAGCAGGAGCCGGAGCTACGGGCGGCTCCGGATCCCTCCCCACGTCCTCCCCGGATCGCGGATCTCGCTGCTCCGGCACAGCCAGGGCTGGACACGGCGAGGGCGCCGGGACGGGGCAGCAAAGGGAGTCACGGATGCATTAAGGGGACAGGGACACAGCCAGGAAGCCCCAGGCATGGAGAGGGGCTCCTGGGACAAGCACAGCCAGGGGGTCCCGGGGCAGCCAGGGGGTCCCAGGGGCAGTGAGGGGATCCCGGGCACAACCAGAGACATCCCGGGTGCATCAAGGAGGGGTCCTGGAACAAGCACAACCGGAGGGTCCCCAGTGCATTAAGGAGGGGGGTCCCGGGACAGGCACAACCAGGGGGTCCCGGGTGCAGCCGGGGGTCCCAGGTGCATTAAGGCAGGGGGGGCCCTGGGACAGGCACAACGAGAGGGTCCCGGGTGCAGCCGCGAGGTCCTGGGTGCATCAAAGGGGGGGTGTCCCAGGACAGGTACAACCAGGGGGTCCCCCGTGCAGCCAGGGGGTCCTGAGTGCATTAAGGGGGGGGGGGGTCCCGGGACAGGCACACCCGGGAG
>JAWLRI010000288.1:442530-475726 GCA_034781795.1 Crypturellus tataupa
GGCCGCCGCCACGGCCGCCGTCTCGCCCGCCGGCACCGCGGCCAGGGCGTCCCCCGCCTGCACGGCCACCTCCAGCTTCTCCTCCTCGATGTCCTCCAGGACCTGCCGGGGGACACAGGGACGGGGGCGTCGCGGGCACTGAGGTGGACGGGACGCTGCTCCCGCGCGCGCTTCGGGCGGCTCCTCACCAAATCCATGTCCGCTGGTGCCGTCCTCGCCGCCCCGGGCACGGCTCTGGGGATGTCAATGCTGCAGGGATGGGACAGGATGAGATGGGGGGGACCCCACAGCACTCCCCCACAAACCCAGGGGGGTCTCTAGGCTGTGCCCCCCACCCCAGGGCACAGGGCTGAGACCTCCCCGCTCATCGCACGGGTGACAGGCTGCCCCTGCGCTCACCGCCGAGCCCCGGCCCCGTCTGCTGCCGCCGGCGGCGCTGCCCCCGCGTCACAAAGCGGAGGGGACCACGGCGGCCCAGGGGGGACAACGGGGGGAACCAAGGGGACACTGCGGGGCGGGGGGGACACGGAGCTGGGGGGTTCCAAGGGCAGCCCAGATTCCTACAGACAGACCCAGGGCGTTTCCTTGGGCCTTTAAAATAAATAAATGCACTGAAACACCCCGAACTCCACAGGGATCAAGGCCGGCAGCTGCTGGCACCGGCGCCGAGAGGGGCAGGAGACGGAGCGTGCAGGGAGCCCAGGATACCCGTGGATCGCTCCCCTGGCCACACTCATCCTCCCACCACCAAAAACCCCCAAACTCTCCCCAAAATCCCGACACCAGGGGCCAGTCACGAGCGAGTGGCAAAGCCAGACCTGGTCACCGCAAATCCCATTTCTTTGGGCCCGACACCCTGCACTGGCTCCCACTGGGCCCATTGGGAGAGCCCCCCTTTCGCCCCACATCCCGGCACAGCAGACACTCCTCCGGGGACCATTCCCGAATCCCGGTGGCCCATGGAGCCACCGCACTCCCATGGGGCTCTTCCATGCCGAGCGCGCACGGACACTGCGGAGCCGGAGCGGAGCCGCGTCCCGGCGGGCCGCGCTCCGCACACGGAGTCCCCGGGAAAGACACGGCTTGGAAAATGGTTGTTTATTGGTATTTATAAATACAAACATAAGGAAGAAGTCCATTTAAAGACGGATAATTTGACTTAAAAGGACACTGTCAAATAGTCTTGAGCTACCTTATGCTGTTACCCTGTGCAGGGAAAAATAAAATAAAACAAAATAATGCTTTGGGTTCTGTATTTCTTGAGTTTTCCCTTGAAAACTGCTTTGTTACAAAGAGATCAGTCAACTCTACCCCAGCTTACAAACCAATCCCCGCTCTCCCCTGCCACGATCTCACTAACCGACGTGTTTCTTTGTGCAAATACTGTGACTGCCGCCCGGTACCGGGGGAAGGAGTCCTGCAAACGGAGAACGGGAGAGGGAACCGCAGCGCCGCAGAGGGGGTCAATAAATAGACTGGATTCAGAGCAATCCAGGAGAGGAATTGACAGTATCCTTTGAAACGCAGCCTCCCGGGGGCCTTCCCGGCACAATCGGCATCTGCAAGACGTTGTTGAGCGCGTATCGACGGGGGGATTGCTGCAGGTGGAGGGGAGGCAGCTCCTGTGGGGCTCAATAACCCTTCTGGCGCAGGGAGCTGCGAGGGTGGATGTGACACGCGGCCCTGGGTGCGAACGCAACGGAGAAGGGAAATCCCGGGAAGGGGAGCGCGGCGACGCTCTTCCCGGCGCCCGGACTCGCTCCCCGCGCTCTCCCATCCCGCATGAGCTCCCGGCGCCTCCGGGATTGTGGGTCCTCGACGGCGGCGCCGCTCCCGCCATCCCGCGCATTCCCGGTATCCACGGCTGCCTCGGATGCACCCGGATCACCATGGCTCCAAACGCCTCCGAGCGGCTCCTCCGAACGCGTCCCGCGCCAGCCAGGACGCACTTACCTGGGCAAGGGGCAGCAGGCAGCAAAACGACCCCGAGCGCCGCGAGGGCGTTTGCAGCCCCTGGCCCTGCTGCTTCAATTATCATTCATTATCTCCTGACCGGGGCAATCAGCAAAAAATAATAAAAAATAAAAAAAATCCTACTTTGCTGTTCCTTCGGAAGTGGGAGGGAAAGGTGGGAAGAGCCGCTGGGAGAGAGACTAATTTGCCCTCTGTATCAAGGGTTATGTTCTCATCGCTGGGGGGGATTCTGCAACGTGAAAGAAATTTGGAGCCCTGGACAAGCACAGGCCAAGCCTAGGGGAGCCCGGCCTGCAGTTCAGCTCACTTTCTGTTTAAGATCCTCTTAAAAGGTCAGCTCGGGCTCCTAATGGCGAAGAATACCCTTTAATTGTTGATTGGTAACTTGTTTGGTAAATTAAAAAAAAAAAAGAATTAGAAACCTGTTAAAAAAAAAAAGAGCAGGATGTGGGAAGGGTAAAAAACTGAGCCTGACATTAGAGATTTCAAGCTATATCACAACAACCTAGGAAGCCTCCGAGCCGAACGCTACGAACACAGAAGAAACGGGTGAACCTTCAATGTGAGCATGCTCAGGGCAGCGGGGAACGGGACACGGGGACGTCACGTCTCACAACGGCTGCCGTTTCGTTCCCTCGCTGCAAACGGACACAAAGCACGTTTCTTTATGGGTTTTTTTTTTTTGTTTTCCTGAACAGTGGACGTACGGTTAAAGCATGTTTCCTTTCTCTCCCTCTCCCCATTGCAAAGGATTTCGGTTACTAATCCCAACTCTCGACAGCAGCAACAGGCGTTTCGGGTTTGCAAAACCCTCCTTACGGCGGTGATTCCGGCTGAGCATGCCCAGTGGGAATGGTTCAGAATTAGACCAATTCCACCTACAGAGGAAGCCAACGCAGCTCCAGCTCCCACACCACAGAGTCCATCAGTCTGCTGGAACGGGTGGGGTGTGTATATGTATGTGTATGGGTGGCTACAGGGCCTGGCACCACAGGCCCTTTCACTGGCCCTCGCAAACGACACCGGTACCGCTTTCCTCGAGGATACCGGCGCCCACCGTAACTCTACAAGTGTAATTAAATACTCAGTTTGCAGGGACGGCCGCTTCCAGTGTCATAGGATGATGCAGCATCTGCAGAAGCGCTGTCTGCTGCCCCCGACCGAAGGAGGTGGAGTCACGGGAGCGAAGTAGGCATGGACTTTAATGTTGGGTAAATGGGTCTGCAAAGACAAACACAGCGGGTGAAGCAGCAACAACAGCAACAGTGCAAGAGTCACGTTAAGAGAGGCTGAGGGGGCCTGGTTTACCTGCACTGCAGGGGTTTGTGTGCTCCCTGCAGTTCAGAGGGTGTCATTACCTCCTTACCCTTCTTTTCAGATGCAGAAACTAAGGAAGGAATCGCTTGGGACGCAGGTGTCTTAACACGATCGCAGTGACAAAGCTGCTCTGGCTCTGTATCCCATCCGCAGGGGCCATATGGGCCCCTCTGCATCAAACTGATTGCATTACAGCTCCATTTTTTTTTATATAAATGGGAAGTATCAGTATAAAGCACTCTAAATTTACAGAGCACTCAAGAGGAGGTGCCGTTCTACACGTTGCTGTGGCACTAATTCTTGATTACAGCTTTAATGAGCACCATCAAGCCTAAGTGCACGTGAAGCCGGCACGTGCACGCTGGCTCTCCCGCTCTCCTTCCTGCTCCTACGTGGTGGGCCCAGCAATTACATTTCTTCCCTACCAGCTAGTGTGCAGCCCCATGCCATCTTCTCTCGAGTGGAGGAAGCTATTAATTTTATAGGTGACTGTTCTGGTAAAATACTCGAGTGCCAGATTATGGGAGATCTGGAACTCAGCCCTCCTGCTTCCCCATCACACACAGTGTTCAAGCCAGAGCCTCGACGTCTTATTGTGCTTTTTACCCTGAGTCTCTTGATCCCCGCTCGCGTGATCTGCTGACAGTCGTACAGTTCTATCCTCTCCAGGCTGTGGCAGCTTTTCAGGTGCTCCAGGGAGGCGTCCGTGATCAAGGGGCAGTTGTCCAGCTCGATCACCTCCAGGCGGTCGTGCGCGCAGGCTCCGTTTCCCAAGTGGCGGATCCCGTCGTCCGTGATGAGTTCACAGTGGGATAAGCTCTGCATCCAAACGGAGCTGGTTAGCAGCCTCTGGCACCATCAGATAAGACGCCAGCACCACTGCCTATTGCACTGCCCTATAATTCATTTCCAGGCAGCTCTGGGCGCCTGGCATATGATTCATGCTAGCAGTAGGGGAGGGACAATAGGTTCTTCAGGGTCAAGTTTCTAACTGAATTTTTCTAGGTCTTCACAACACAACTATGAGGTCAGAGACATAAATCCCCACGGGCAGCATTAGAAATCCTGTTGTTTATAGAAGGAAAATGCTGAATATCTCACTCAGAATACTCACCAGAACCTGAAGCCGTGGACAGTGTATGGAAAGCTGGATTAGTGTACTGTCTGTTATCTGCAGAGGGAAAAAGAAAAAAAGGAGAAGCCCTTTCATGCTGGATGCTTTGCACAAAGCCTGTTTTTCCCTCTATATTTTTGCCTAAACAGTCACTCCTCAGGAACTTAACCCCTAAAAACCAAACCAGAACTCAACCGAAGTGCCTGAAGGACTGCTAAGGTCCAGGGTCTGCATCATAGTCGCTTCCTTAGGGAGCTGCCATGGAACAGGCTCCCAGCTGAGACACGAGCAGACAGCAATAGCCCAACTTGCCCTAAAGCCCTGGAGTGTTAAAACCTCCTTCCACCAGCTCTGGAGAATTGTTCTTCAGGAAGAAAGAGAGACTCAACACAATGGAAATCTAATCTACAAGCGGTCAGGAGGGAACTTGTTGTGCTATCTTGGCTCAGAGCAGTCCAGGGACACAGCCCCGTTTTTCCTTTTTCCTTTTTGGGCTACTTTTTTAAATCACTTCCTGTCTGGACCATTTTAAGTTCCTCCCGTGATCTCCTGAATTTCTGCCCTGTAAACACCAGGAAGTGCAGAATACCGGGGTCAAACTGTTCTCATAGCAGGAAGCAAAATCCTATTATCTCCACCGTCTTTATCTTATTCCAATCTGTCCTTAGGGTTGGCAGATTTTTCCATAGGATCTTGAGTAGATGCAATCCTTTCTAAGCTGGAAAAAACAGTCTGCCAGCTTCTTATTGCTGCTGCAGTGCTAGAGGTGTGGAAGTTTCCATCACAAACCAGCTTCCCACAGCCCCAGGACTTCGTGCTAAAAAAAGTTTAACAGCCACAGGTGGCACCTCCTACCTGGACGCACTCTTCCAGGTCCATTTTTTCAAGCTCGTGGCAGTTCTAGGAAAAAGCAGAAGAGCGAGTGCAAAGCTAAGTGCAAAGTTCAGACAGCAAATATAAACATATCTAGAGCAAAGACAGCTCTTTCTTAGAAGGGAAGGTTTTTCTCCACGAAAATGTCATCATTGAAAGGAAATTTTGCTGCTTCTTTAAGCAGCAAATCAAATATACTGGATAAAATCAAGGATATTAAAGACAATCTAGCATTTTTTCCTCACTTATAGGCACCAAGTTTCCTTTATTCAGAGAAAGTAAAGGAAATTAAATTAAAGGTCAGTTGTACTGGTTGCAGATTAAACTAATATAAATATTATGAGATCATAATTCCAAGTACTAGACATCTCAATTTATCTGCATGTCCTCCTAGATGGGTGAGTCAGGACAACCCTGAAGACGTCAGGTATTTTTACAGCCCATTTTACATCATTTAAGTTCCACGCAAGCTTCAAAACCAAAAACATGACAAGAATCTGCATGCAGGACAGAAAACTACTGTTAGTTTAGATCTATCGAGAAAATAAAGCAGAGATACTTGGTGAACGAGTGGAAATCAGCACTTACCCTAGCTAGAGTAGTAAAGCCCACGTCTGTTAGTTGAGAACACCTTGCAACTTCTAATATTCTGCACAGAAAGAATTTATAATAACCATGGTGGAGTCATTTTTGCTTTTTCAGAGTGTTTCATTAAAAGCTTCCAGCAACCCAGAAAAGTTTGACCCGGTTTAGGCTGTGCTCTCTGAGAGGATAATGTGCACAGAGCATCCACCCTCTATACCTGAGTGCAGGTCACAGGAGAGAACACAGAAGAAGAAGTCAGGCTAAAAGGGAACTCCAAAGGCCATCAAGTTGTACCCTGCTTCAAGGCAGGACGGTTCTAAGCTCTCTCTTCTAACAAACGTTGTCTTAAAATGTTTTAAAAAAATTTTTTTTTGCAATTTCCCCCAGCAATCTCCTTTGGTGCCCTCCCTGAGCACAGAGCTCATAGGGAAAATGGGTTTAATACAAGACAGTGTGCATGGACCCTGGAGGATGGACATGATAGAATAAATATTTAATGCCACAACAGAAGGCTCTGAAGTCCTCTAGGAGGCAAACTTGCTTCTGTGATGACGGATAAACTTTCTGCCAACGGCTACTGCAGTTCTAAAGGTGTTTAATTCCTGGCATTAATGTATTTATCTACCTTTATGGAAAAGAAAGGCAACTTTCCGAAATGCATCTTCATTCTGTTTTATGAAACTTAATACTGTTAAACTGCAGTTAAACATAAGCACAGAAACCCCCTGGAACTGAAGTTTTACCTTCCTCTTTGGTTTCCATACACTTGTATGCTGCACTTTGGACCCGTAATTCTTTAAATGGGCTTTTATCACAGAAAAAAAAGGATTTTTTTTTCCCCTGGAAGACACTGTATCTTATGCCATATAATTCAGGCCACATCGCTGTTACAGATGCCAGATAATAGCTCTATCTTCTTTCTGCACCTGGCCATTTTCTGAATTACGGCAAAATGTTCCTGAAGAAACTTGTCCTAATAAAAATAAGCATCTTAACAAAAATAATAAAAAAGCAAGCACCTGCAGAGATGATGCTGGAAGCCCACTCTTTCAAGCACAGTCAAAATAAACACAATTCCATCTGCTATATAATCATTAAAACCTGTTAAAAATCACCTATTAAGAGGAAAAATTGTTCATTAAATGTGTTTTCAGTTCTCAGTACAAGGGCAACCTAACCTGAACAGTTTTCCGTTATAAAAAAATAGACGTACAAATGGTTTAGAAGAACACTGTTACGAAGTGAGTCTGTTGGCAGTACACACCACCACAGCAGGGAGCTCCTTTATCACTGTTCTGCTTGCACCGAGTTTAGAAACCAAAGTTTGTGCACACCTGCTATCACCTCACAGCACAAAAAATGAAAATAAATTCAGAAATAAAGCACTGTTTCAGGCTAGAGAAACCTTCAGAGCTTAAGCAGCTCGATATTGTAAAACCATGTAATACCATCCTATGCTCAAATATGCCATAGGTCACCGAAATCTAGGTAACCCTGCACCAAAAACTTACCTAAGCCTTGGACAGTTCTGTCCCAGGGCATTCAGGATGGCATCTGTAATGTTAGAGCAGCCTGAAGCACACAAGGATTGTAACTTGTGGCATCCTCTGCATATTGTAATGAGACCATCATCTGTTATTTGCTACAAGAAAAACAACAACAACATCACAAGCCATAACAACGTAGGCGGAGGTGCAATGCACTGCATAGCTTGCCCTCAGACCTCCAAGCAGGTGCTTCACTCGGGCCAAGTTATGCCTCTTTCAAGCAGCAAAAAGATAAAAATGCGTTCAAATATTTCATGGGAGCAGCTGGACAGGATAAGCTGCTCTGCAGCGATATTCTGGAAGGGATTCCACACGCTGGGCTACTACTGCATTGGGGAAAGATGGGGCAACAGAAGCAGCCTCCTGGCTTCCCTTGCAACACTTGCTAGGAAAGAGCAAAGGAAAAGATGAGAAAAGGTACCTGTAAAGCCACAGTTTCACAGAGAGTAAGTTTTGTTTTCCTTTTTCCTTACAAACAGCCTTTTAAAATTATATCTCAATGGTTGGGGACCAAAATCTCAGCGCAAGACACTGGGTTTAGCCTAGACCATGGCAAACTCTGGCCAGGGCCCTAGTGACTCCATCAATCTGGCTGCAGCCCTGGATACAAAGGGGTCATTCCAGTCCTCTGCTAACGAGTCCTGGGTGCCAACAGTGCTCAAATCTGTTCCAGATGTTACCCTGCAAGTGCAGAAGGTCCCGGGACTCGGCACAGCTGTGCTAAGGAGCTGCTGGGACCACGAGTGACGCAGGCAGTGGGAGAATCATAGACTGAGCTTGGAAGAATGAGCCAAGAATGAGCTTGGAAGGGACCTCTAGGGATTATCTAGTCCAACCTGATGAAGGGAAGGACAGAAGCAGCCCAGGCTTAACCTGCGTCTGCCTGAGGCCCAGGTTAAGCCTCACTCACTCCCCAGTTTCCAAGAAATGTAAAAAAATCCTTCCCAGATTTCAGCTGCAGCTCTGGCATTTGCTACTAGCAGTCTGCACCTTCCTTGCAAGTACCCAGGCTTAGGTGGACGGACACCAAATCTCTACTCAGTTTGGTATTTGCTAACACTACTCCTTACACTGGAGAGAAAAAAAGAACAATCCTGCAGCCTTGGAAGCCTTTTTCATTCCAGTGGGAAAGGAAGGGAGTGTCTAGTCATTCACTGTGTCGACTAAATGCATGAGAGTATAAAAAGCTCATTACAATTTTTGTCCTGGCTTAAACATATATTTTTGGCACTGCAGAATAATTGGTTTACAGTCCTTCTGTGCATGGCAACTGCACTTCTTGGTTCAGTTTTAAAAAGAGACTGCAGTGAATCTGGCTAGAACAAACATTCCAGCTCTATGGAAAGAATTTTTCCAGCTAGTCCTGCAAAAGAGTTTACGAGCCCTGTGGGCAGAGCAGAGAGACAAGCAGCTCGGACAAGCTGAATGCTAAAACACAATTTTGGGGGCTTATTCAACATTACCAAATGCTACCAAAAAGCTGGGGTTTTTTTCTCCTTAATTTTTGCCCTGTCTGCACAGATGATGATGTTTCTGGGACAAAGGACATTCTGCAAGGTTGTGTTTAAGGATGGTCCAAAATGCACAGTGGTTGAACAGGGAAATCATAAGCAGGTTTACTTACTAAGCATGTTTGAAGGTTTAAAGTCACCAGTTCGGGACAATGTGCGCCAATGTACTTGAGAGCTTCATCTTCAAGCTGGAAAGAAAAGTAGCAGAGATTGAAGCAACCTGTTAACACTTTGAATAATCTTTAAAGGAAACTTTGAGAACAACAAAACACCCATGGCTGGGATATCTATAGGGACGGAGGGTAACACAGAAGTCTCAAAATACACAGCAATGAGTGCACATCACTCCTTACCACCTCAGGGGCAGAGTTCAAAGACCCATAGCACTTAGTTACTGATTTAAAGAAACGCTGATCTGATCCAACACGCGTGACAAAGCAAGCAAGAAGCGAAACCAGAAACTATTTACAGAAATTAAGGTAATTCTTCATTAAGATCCAGTGAGGGCCTACAAATAACATGTTTTTTATACTGCAGGAGTTGAAGTCTCACTCTCAAATAAAGTGTTATTTCATCAAAAATCATCCACGAAGCTTTCTGAAAATAAGAAAGCCTGTGATTCTTAAATCTGTAAGAACAGATGGCAAATAATTGATAACAAGGATACACTGACATCAATATTTCTCAGGACTCCATAAATTGCTAGCAGCTCAAGCTGTTTCTATAATGTAAACTCCAAAAATAGTTTGAGATTGTTATGTCTCTGATCAAGTCCTCTTTTTATAGCCACATACTCATCTTAAAAATGACTGAAAAATGACTATAGCCCCTACAGCTAAGCTTGTTTGCACACAAAATGTGTGTTATTGGTTTATATACATAACAAGTGTATTCTGCTTTGGTTATTGTAACCTTTTAGGGCTTTCAGTGTGCATGCACAGGAGAAAGGTGCTTTTTGCAAAATAAAAATATACATCTGTTTTCCTACATAGCATTGGAGAAAAGGGTATATCCTGATTCCTGCTTAAGAGATCTCTGCCTCTCAAGGTAAAAAAAATCCAAAATACACAAGTACTTTCAGGCTTTGGGGTGTAAGCACCAGAGACCAAGGAAATCCGTTTCCAGGTCTATCTTGAGGTCTCATTCATCAAATACTCATAGTAGATGTTCTCCCTGCCCTAGTTCATAATTGACACTGCTACTTGGTAAAGCTGCAATACAGGGAAGCATTCAACATATTAAACTTTTCAATGATTCAACAAGTAAAACAGTAAGAGCAAGGTTAAAAGGAAGTTAATAACAGAAGGAGTGAGGAGGAAGGAAGACAAGTGTCAGTTGTAGGAGTCAGTGCAGACTCTTCTCATGGAGTCTCTTCAACATGTACTATCATACAGCTCAAGAGCTATATAATGAACTGAAGGGAACGGGATAATGTTTCTATCTGGCTGCAGAGAAGTCTTCACAGAGTCACGTACACTGTGATTCTCTTCGACTAGCTAAAAATCCAAGAGACGTGAGGAGAAAATTCTCTCCCAAGGTTACAGATCAAAGTACCCCCAGGCTCTCTAAAACTTTGAGCCTTCCAAAGATGGGTCCAGCCATGAACAACCAAGTTATCTTATCTTAAAAACAAAATACACTCCAAACTCTTGAAGTGTGTTCCCATAGGGGAAAAAAAAGGAAGAAGGATTTCACAGCTAGGTATGTGATTTGTTCACTGTCCTGCTATTCATGCTGAGCTTAAAGCTATTAAGAAATTTCAGAAAAAAAGTACTTAATCTCCAGCCAGCCAGACTGTGAATAATTTCAGTAACAGAATACTTCTGGAAATAGGAAAAAAAATAAAAGTACAATACTTTATGCCCATACTTTCTGTTCCAGGAGTTCCCAGTGCCCTGGAGCGCGCTCCGCAGAGCCGTACCTGTGTGCAGCCTCTCAGGAACAGGGCTTTGAGCCCCCCGCAGCCTCTCACCAGGGCCTGGATGCCATCCTTGGTCACTTGGTCGCACCAGGAGATATTCAGCTGTTCCAGCAGTGGACATCCCTCGCTTGGGAGGCAAACGGAAAAGTGGGGGCAAGCGTATTTATTTTTTCTCTGAAAGAAGTGCTGTTTCAAGGCAGAATCTAGGAAACTCCCATTTGTGGGACCCCCATGCACACAGGATGCATGTCCCCACCCCACAGGGAACTTGGCCTTGCGAAACACCATCTCCAGATGTGCAGAGCTCTCCAAAGGAAGGAGCAGGAGCTTCAGTCTCCTTACAGTCCAGCAGAGGATTAATTCATCCCGTCTTGGACATCTCCCAACTCTCACACCAGTACAAAGTTATGAGCTTTCTGGATCTGCACACAGCAAACCACCCTCATCCCAACGCAAAAAGAGGGATGACTTCTGCTGTGCTGCTCCTAACTTCCCAGCTGTAACTTTGCATTGACAAACAGCTGCCAGGAGCAGTAAGATTCCCACACGTGACTGGCAGCCGTGCAGAGGTTCACATGTCCTCGTGGATTTGAGATAACAGCAGCACAAATTTGATCATGTGAAATTAGGGACAAATATGAAAACCCTGGAGGGGAGAAATATCATACTCTAAAATTAATGTAATCACTTATTTGCTTTTTCAAATCTATGTTATTCCTCCAGCTGCACCCTCCTCGGTATTATCCGTGATACAGCTGGGACACTACTAAAATTCTTTTTAATAGCTCAGCCCCTATTACCTTTAGTGTTTTTTTGCCTTCTTTTCTCTGTCCCAATCTCTTCCCACCAATGTCTGATTTTCCCTTCCTTTTCTAGATTACTTGGCAATTCCATTTAGCAGAGTTAAGTAGTTATGTGTCTCCTAAGCAGTTTAAAAAGACAAATAGTCACATGCCAATGTTCAGCTGTGCAACACTAGCCAAATATGCACTTTCAATCCAGAAGCTGTTACTAAGCAAGCACCTAAAAAATTCGCAGTGTGTCTTTTTCTTTCCTTTTCCTCCCCCTAAAATCCCTTCTCTAAAGCCAAAATACCATATAATTATTCTTCTACTGCTAACAGCCACCAGGATGGATAACAGTGATCTTGAGGGCAGCTTTTGCTGAGTCTTCTTTTCTCTCTCTGCAAACTTGAAGGGGTAACAGGTGAATGCTGAGCTCTCCTGGCAACACCTAGATTCCAAGGACCTCATCCCATTTCAGTGTCTGCAGAGGCGCACGAGACCCATGGGGCAGGTCAAACTACCTGGAGTCAAGGGGCAAATGTCAGCGTTGTCAGCTCCTACCTCAGTGCTTTCAGAGACAAGTTGGTTATGGAGGTGCAGGAAGCCAAATCAAGGTGCCTGAGTTTAGAGCAGAACTTACTGAGACTGGTACATGTACTGCAAGAGAACATACAACAGTTTCATGTGATAAGTTTGTTCAAAGTCATACGTGTTTCACGTGACATGCATTATATTGCCCACTACACACCGAATCGAGTCTTCCCTTACACAGGAGATAGAGAAAACAACACTGGGCAGGCAGCAGAGAGGATGAGAGGGAAAAGAGAACTTTACTCACGCATCTGTGATCTTCGTGCAGCCATTTAGGTTCAGAACTTCAATATTTCTGCAGTTTTGTGCAAATGTCCTTCATAAAGAAAAGACAAAACAGCTTTTTTTAGGTGA
The DNA here is from genome assembly GCA_034781795.1 of Crypturellus tataupa. Classification (NCBI taxonomy): domain Eukaryota; kingdom Metazoa; phylum Chordata; class Aves; order Tinamiformes; family Tinamidae; genus Crypturellus; species Crypturellus tataupa. Next base: position 455,103 of record JAWLRI010000288.1, read on the forward strand.
CGGATTTCCCTGTGTTCTAAAACATTTGCTTTAACCTCGATGCACCAGAAAGTTTTAGGCAATTGTCTCAAGGGAAAATAAAAGAAAAATGACTTGGGTTGCCCTGTATCCTGTATAGGGACTTTCCAGACTAAAGGCAAAAGTGTGATTCAGCGTCAATTACTACTTATCCTGTAGTAGCAGCTGGTAAATGATTTAAACTGATGAAAATAGCTACTGTGTTAAGCTAAAAATGATAAATTAAAAAGGCTTATATGTTACTGCTTTTGAGGTCTGAAGTTAGGCAAACATCCTCAAGATCTCAGCCCCAAAGTATTCCCAAATTATTTGAGTCCTTTGTGATGGGACAGAAAGGGAGTCATTGTCTGCACTGTATTTAGGAGCAAAAGAGGCCATACCACTACCTTAACGCGTTGTCTCCCACTCCTTGACAGCCCCGCAGGCTCAACTTCCGCAAGAAACCCCCACATCGTTTAGAAATATTCTCGACTACTCGACCCTGGGAGAGAAAGAAAATTTTACATGAAAAATAGTAATAAAAAAGCCGACCTCAGCATTGACAAGGTTGAATGCAAAACTTTGTAGATTAACAACAGTTTGTTATTCTAGGTAAAACAGTGCTAAGACAACAAAAATGCCATCATAACAATCTAAGACAGGGAGAGGGGGAATTATTCAGCTTCTGAAGATGGAGAGACATGGAGCGATTCCCCAAGGCCAGAGCATGCAAGCTCAGGCTGGTGCATGAGGAATATCCTGCAATCCAGAGCTCCTGGACATTGATACGTTACTACCTAAGAAGGGTGAAAGCAGAAACACCTCTGCTGCACAATGGCAGGGGGATCTGCAAATAAATACAGTAAATGTACTAGAAATGGTTAGATTTCTACTCAAAAGACAGAATGAGGCAGAACTAGCCCATCAGTTTTACTCTCAAAGAGATCCAAAACTCTTTTTCCCCCCTCAAGAGATCTAGGGCAATTCCGTTGAAGTGCACATTTCTCAAATATTTACTATTTCAAACTAAGTGCAGAAGGAAAAAGTACTGCTGAGAGCTGCACTGCCTAGAGGCTGACAGAAGCCTGAAAGCTCCACCTGCATTTCAGGATAGCAAGGTTGGAGAACCTGGAATTCTCTGTGTCCTCCTGCAGTTCCTCTAGCATGATTATGATTCACGTGCTTGGGCTAGAGGATTCACATACACTCACACAATATATGGGATTTACATTGATTGCTGGGTCTGTGGTCCTTTAAAGCAAACAACATTTAGGACCCAAGAAAGTCTAAGCAGGTTCTTTTAGGTTAGGTACAACATATTAAAGCACTTTGTTTCAAAAGGGGAAGTCAATGTTTAAGAACAAATGTGTTTTGATGTAGAGTGATGTTAGAGAACATGGAGATGTCCAAACCATGCAGAAGCCACCCAAGAATGGGGAAAAACTGTTTATATTCACAGCATTCCTCCCTCTCTCTCCTGCACAGCCCAGGGAAATGGCATGGCAGAGCAGCTTCCCAGATCAAGCACCATTAATAACCTCACTGTATCCCTACGAAAGCAAATTACCTGGGCCCAGAACTTCTAGAACATGTCAAGAAATAAAGTATTTATTACTGAGAACAAAACCCACATGGTTTACTTTCATCAAGGAATCTCAGACCCCTGCAAACACACAGAAATCCTATCCTGTCCCAGGCACATCCTTTGCTCGTGTATCTCAGCTGCCCAGAGAGATGGCTGGCAGAGAGAGAGATTTTAAGTCTTTTCTCCATAAATATTATGAACATTTCCCACCAGGTGTGAATCTTCAGGGATCCTCTGGTTTGTGTCTGTCTAATGAATTAAAAATGATGCGCTCCCTGCTTCAAATTGCTTTAAATATAAACATTTTGCTAAGAAACTTCAGGTTTGCCTCTTCTATTTAACGCAATTTGAAGTTTCCCAACAGCATGACAGCACCATCCACTCCAATCTGAGCCGGGTGGTCCAAAACTAACATACAAAGAGGCAGTCCCAAAGCAACATCTTTTAGGGGCAATTTTGATCTAGGGTCCCTCTGCATCATCTTCATTTACACTTCAATTTTAATATTAAAGACAGACAGGAAAAGAGGCATGAGGAAGATCATGTTTGAAAGCATGTTCCCACTCTTCATGGTCTACGTTGAGTTTATGTCAGCATTTTTGAGGGAAAGGAAAGGTAGCTTAAGTTCTGCTATACATAAGTAGTAATTTTCACAAGAATTTCCCTTCCCTCTTTATTTATTTTCAGAATCCCCATAAAAATACTCTCCTTCCATCACTACCTTTAAGTCTTGATGAAGGTATGTAATTCTGTCCATTTTCAAAAGCTGAATGGATTGTAAAGGCTTTAAAGACTCCCTGAAGCTAAGAAGAACTGAAATTAATGATTTCTATCTCCAGGGAAGGAAAAAAAGGGTCACAGTGGGAGTATTAATCCATTCTAGGCTGTAATTACATTTTAACAAAAAAAAAAAAAGGGTTTGTATGTCACTTAATTATACCTCAATATCCCTCTGGAAATTGAACAGGTCAATTCGCTGCCAGTTACTGCCATCCAGGGCCAGAACATTCCATGCCTTTATCGGGGGAAAAAATGTAAACGTGTTGTTAATATGAAAAAAAACGCCAGTGGGGACCTAGTTACACTTCGTTCCTTTTAGAAACAACATTCTGCCTAGACGGAAAAGCAACAAGGAAATGCAGCCAACAAGGAAAACTGCTCCGCTACCAGCATCGCTTGTTCCCCCATGGCCATGAGGCAACCCAGAGCCCTGGAATAGGCTGTCCAGAGGGGTCGTGGAGGCTCCTTCTCTGGAAATCTTCAAATCCCACCTGGATGCCACCCTGTGCCATGTGTCCCAGTGTCCCTGCTGGAGCAGGGGGTTGGACTAGATGATCCCTAGAGGTCCCTTCCATCTGTGACTCTGTGAGATGCCTCTGTGGCCATGTTGAGGCTATCACAAGTTTCTGATATTGCCAAATTCATACGGGGCACTAAATAATCGCAAGTGAAATAATCATTGCACAGAGTTTACTATTAATTCTCCCCATTTTAAATGCAAGGAAGTCTGGAAGTGTGAAAACTGCAGCACAAGTACAATAAAATGTCAAATTCCACCAGCGACAACAAGAATTCTTACCCTGGAAACTTGAGCACAACGACAGAGAGTGACCACATCCAGGAAAGAGAAAATTCTGTAACAAAGGCAAAATATATATATATATTTGGTTATTTGCATTTAAAACAAAGAGAACACACAAAACTTAAAGGAAAAAAAAAAAAAAAAAGAGTGGAAAACCAGCAGAGCTTCATAATTCAGCTCAAAGCTTGATTACAAAAAGAAGTGCAGATCAAACAATAAGTGAAAGTAGAAGCTACAGACACTGAACTACTGCAAAATACTAATCTCACACCTTGTAGTATTTACTGACAGTAAACAGAATGATTATTTATCTAAAAATCAAATGCTTACAGATACCACATAGCCTGGCTGTCAAACAAGCAATTAGGTGATGGTATGGCCAAATAAACAGGTATTTGACACAAGAGTAAAGCTGTACCCAGCACTGCTCAACTAAGATGTGGGCTTCTTTTTAACAACCTCATTCCCAAGCAGGTAGCAAAACAATTAAGAAACCAAGGTAAAACCACAGCCTGATTTCAGTTTCTGGCTTAATTCTGATTTTTCACTGCTAAGGCAGCGGTAGGAGGAATATTTCGCTTTGAAACACTGCAGAGCAACTTGCCCAGCGAGGTGGTTTATTAGCGTGTGTCAGCACCGTGCGTCCCGCAGAGACGCAGCCGGGATTAAGCCGATCCGGTCACTCCTCTGCGGAATGTCATTCCAGTGCCAGGGCACACCCAGGTAACACCCTGGCCTTGCTGCCCTATTTACTGGGATAAAGGAATTAGACAGTAATGCTTTGCAGTGTTATAGTGGGCTAGGACTCTGTGTTTTCAATTCATGCACACATTCCCTTACCTGTGAACATGTGGATTACCAAATTCAATCAAAACTCCCAAGTCTACAAGCAATTAATCAGTATATTTTATGATTTCTGGTCATTTGAACAATTACATGTCACAAATGGAGATGATGGAGCAGATACTGAAACACGGTGAGGTCTCGCTGTTGGGGTAATTATCCACAGAAGGAGAAGTTTTTTGCAAACAGAACACAAGGGTTTAACTCCAAGAAACCATCTGCACATTTTCCTCAATATTTTAAAACTAATGATCATCGGAGAGAGGATGCTGCTGTCACCAGATGCAAACGTGAAAGATCCGGGACAAGGCACAGGGTTCCAATGCAATATCTTATAAAATACTCTCCTCAGACAACATGTACCTGGCTGTCTCGTTACCTGCATCTCTTGCTTTAACTCCTCACAAGTCTGTGGACTTGAAGGGGAATCTGTAATAAACTCCCCTGTATCCTCAACAGATCTGCCTGTGCTGGAAGAGACTTAGATATGAGAAGATGCTGCTACCAGGGTGATTTTTGTGTTCATGCAACTTATAGACCTGACAAACACGCTGTGTACCAATGCCTTGCTGAAACTCTTACATAAAACTGTGATGTACTCATCTCCTCCGGTAAGTGCAAGGAATATATTTGAATAAACAGCACAACCACTGATAAAACTGGGGGAAGAGGTGCTGAGGACAAGAGCACCATGGATAAACTGCACCTTGTCCCCAAGACAAACAGCGAGAGGTTATCCAAGCTTTTATTATCCCACTCTAAATGTAATGCACACCATCTCCATGCACAGATATACCTCTATTTGCACGTTGCTATATGCAAGGATTCAGAAGAGAATTCCCTAATTACTCTTGACTTAATTCAAGGGAAAACTTGCTCATAAGAAGTTACTTATGCACATATATGTGTGTGCACTGAGGGTTTAGTTAGTGCAACACCAGCGAGCAGCAATCCAAGGAAAGGCTAAGCACGTGACGGAAGCTCGGGAATACTCCTACTTTCCCTCTGAATTCTTGTCATAGGACCAAAAAATACCCAACTCCATAGGAACAGTAGCTAAGTCAATAAGCAGGCAGAGTTGCTATATTTTCATTAAACTCCTGCATTCTCCATGGAAATCCCAGGCTCTCATCCCTCTCTCAGGGCTGGCAGGTCTCTGCCAAATTCCTTCCACCTCCCGCTCCTCCCTTCCAGCCATGGGCACAGCAGAAGGGAAGCAGAAAAGCTCCCCTCTCACCTCGGAGGGCGACGCAAGGGCCCGGGAGTTCCCAGCTCCCTGAATGCTCCAGGGGCCATGGGCTGCACAGATCAACTCATTCTTTACACCCACTCTCTGCAATTGCTGCAAATAATGGAGGATTGGGCTAAAACATGCTGCAAAACAGCAGTCGGAGCATTGCTTAGCTCTCCTAACCACTCTAGATTTTCTAATACACTCCTCACTTCATCACTGCCACTGCTTGCTCTGTTGCATCCTTGGTGTGAAGCAAATTGAAACTCCTGGGGAATGGATCAACAAGGGGACTGAGGTGGGACAGCAAAGCCACCACCGAGGGTAGATGTGCCAGAACTGGGCTAAAAGGCAGCACAGAGTCAAAGCCAGTAAACCCAGGGGAGAACTGCAAACTGCTCGACCTGCCCGTGCACCAGCCAGGAAAAGACAACCGGCTTTGGGAGAGAGCCCTGCTCTTAGGGAAGGAGGCTACGGATAATCCCATCTCCTGCTTTATCCGTGGGAATGCACAACAAACTACTGCTTTTCAGCGACACAGTAGAACATGATGGGAATCTGAAGCACGGACACGCTTTGAAGGAGAGTTTGAGGACCTCCTGGGCACTCCACACATCCTCGGCCACACAATTCTCCATCTCGGCCCATGACAGATGCTGTTCTTCTCCCCTCCTACCCTTGGTTGCCCTCGAGGGCAGCTTTCCACCTCGCAGGCACACGCAGGAGCCACCAAGGCCACCTTCAGAAGGGACAAGCCCAGGAACAAGGTGCAAACACTCAAGTCTTTGTCTTGCAGAGAGTGACGCTCACTTACAGGAGATTCCTGGAGATAAATGCATCCAAGTTTCTCTTTCAAAGGCTGCACTGTCAATCCACACTCATTAACTTTCCCAGTATGCTAACAGTGAACTCCAGCTCCCCAGACCATTACTTATGAACTTTAACATTTATAGACTCCATCTCCTGATTTTTCCCCAGATCCTCACAACCCCAAACACAAACTCATGCCTCCAGCAGGTTGGGATCATTACTTAAAGACAAAATAGATATTTCCCTGCATCAAAAACGTGCAGGGCTGAGAACTCAGCTACACCATGGCTGTAATGAGAAAAATTCCCTAGCTGGGACAGGTCACTCCCCCTGCATCCCAAATCCTATTCTCCAGCAAATTCCTCCGTTCCTCGACACTTCAAATTCCCCCTTTGCTACAACACCTCCATGCCAGCCACTGTGGGCAAGGGCTGGGTGAGGACAAGCGCCGTCACCTGCAAAAAGCTGCACTCACAAAGCAACCCAGGCTGCAGTTGGGGACACCAAGCCCTGTCCCCACAGCTTGGAGTCCTCCCCGCCGCTCGATGCTGCTCTTTTACCCAGTAGGCTCTGCATGGCATGGGCAATCACCTGCCTATGTGCCAGGCTCCAAAAGCAAATCCCTGGGATTTGGAAGCCACATATTTGTAAGAAGAAACTTATTTCAATAAGATTGCGCTCGAATGAATAACATTGGAGTTAAAAAAAAAAAAAAAAAATTGAACCAGATTGGAGATGCCACTGGAGAGAATAAAGGAGAGAGTACTGTCGACAAAAAGGAGTCATTCTCAACTGGTAAGTTTTTTTTTATTCACTTTATTTCACAAGTCAGTGAGGAGTTGTTCCATGTACCAGACATTCTCTCCTTAGACTTTTTATTGGCAATAAATGCTGACAGATTTGCACAGTGTAAGAGTTTTGTTCATTTTAATAATCCAAGCTGCCCCCTACAATCGCCTGTCACTGTTTGGAGTCGAACATTTCCACTTAAACCACTGACCGTGTTGAACTTAACAGGCATCAAACAGAGGACCGAGGCGCAATCACACCCGCTGGCACTAGAATTGCCCTGGGAAAGGCAAATTCCAGAACGCGGCAGTGGAAGGGCAGCATGGGGAAAGGGCAGAGACGCAGAGCAAGATCCATTTGATCTCTGCCAACATCACCATCCTGCCAGGTGCTGAGCATCTGGTTCCTGTTTACCAGGAGCAGGACAAAGTTTGCTCAGGCTTAACAGCAGCAAGAGAATTCCCCTGGATTGTTATTTTTTTTTAATGGAACTTTTTATAGAAGACAGGCAGAATCCTATTCTGCATATTCGCCTCTACTTACCATTTATTTTCATTAAGGACTCGTTTAGTCCTACAGTTCTTCATCTATAAAACAGGCAACCATTTAAAAGAAATAAAATCTAACAATATTTAGCATAAACTGCTACTGATGTAGACCTTTGATCTGCTTCCATCTTTTTTATGACTTGGTAAGTGAAACAGTCCAAGCTCCTGATTTGTGAGCAAACCAGCAAAGCCTGGCTGGGAGGCACAACACACAACAGGCTCCAAAAAGGCACCCGAGAAAGCAGCTTACCGAAGCAGCAGCTCTTTGGGGAGTTTTTTGTTGATCACAGCTTCATCGTTGTTTGAGAACATCTGTAAAGAGAAACAATTTAAACCATTTAGCCTTATATATTCATTAAGAAAAATCAGACTTAGTCTACTCCAGGGAAGCAACTGCAGGTTATGAGGGCTGTTTCAAGAGATGCCTCTGGTCCTGTAAAATCAAAAGATAAAATTGGTGCTTAAGTTTTTGAACTGGAGTAGGGTTGGATGGAATCTAACCCCTCATATAGCTTTAATCCAGGGCTGGTTTGTGGATTGACAGAATATACAGGGGGATATTTACTTATGGAAGCAAGTGGCAGTTGGCAGGTGTTTATGGGCTGGTTCTGCCCGCAGGAAGGATCACAGAGCGCAGGATGGCAGCACCAAAGCACAGACGGGTCTGAATGCACGGTTGTACCTTCCCATCAAACCAGCAAAGGGCAGGAGGGAAAAGCTGCAACAAGAAGGATCGAGCAGCCCCAGTGCCCAGCAAACAGAGACCAAGCCCAGGGGCATTCCAGGCTGGGTTTCCATAAGGGAAAGGGTAAGTGAGGAGCGCCGGCACACAGAAACCCAACAAAAAAAGTACTTCAGTGACAAATGCCTTTGCCCGGGAGCCATAAGGAAATCAGAAGCCAATCTCGTGTATTTCTTGGGAAATATCTACATATATTGAAAAGGCCTAGCAAAGTCTTGCCACAGCAATAAAGCTAACCCTGAAAACTTATGCCAGTGGGAGGAGTGAATAGAGTTGTCCATCTGTGAGCCTTCAACATCACAAAATATGGTAGAGTGAACAAGCACAAGGAGCTTGTTTCATTCATAAAGTTCCTCAACCTCCTAGGGCAACTGGGAGTTGCTTACGTACCTGGTCAGAGCTACTAACCCAAACGGCAGTCGAAAAAGGTTGATTCTCACCGGTTGATTAAGCGGTCTGAACCGATTTAGCTGTCCCCATGTAAAGCAAGGAACATCAGCATCAGCCAGGTGGCTTAGGCGGCACAGGATCAGATTAGGAGTTAAAAAAGGAAAGTAAGATCGGAGGGGCTTAGGAAGCCACGCGCGAGGCCGCACTCGGAGCCTCGCCAGGACGCACACTGGCCCTCTCCAATGCCCATCCTGCCTCATCACCGGTCAGAGAAACCATCAGAGCTTAACGGGGTGTCTGCAGTGCTGCCCTCAGCGCCCAGGTCTCTCAATGCGCCCCTGCACAGACAACAAACCTGCGATGGGGTAACACATCACGGGAGAACACCGGGAAAACAGCACTGTGGAACACGAGGGCTGCGTTTCCAGACGGGAAGGGAGCAGGCGAGTGTTAAAATAGAGCCCAGAGGCAGCCAGGCCTTCTCCATCCTCCCTGCGCCGATCAGAAATGCCTCTTCCAATTTCTAGTTTTACTGGGGGAATCCAGGCAGTCGTCACCATCTCCTGTTAAGGGAAATTCTACAGCAAGGACATTCGGACACAGAGCAGAACGCAGATAACTCCTTGACTTCACCTTCTCCCCATGGTCCACTCACTGCCCTGCTCGGCAGACAAACTTATCTCACGTTCAGTGCAAACCAGAGCCTTAAACCTGTTCTCTACAGAAATTACCCTTTGACTAGCACTATACTAATGCAAGGTTTGTTTTCTTTATCTTCTTAAAGTCCTTGGACTTAAAGGCAATGGGGCAGAGGCAGGACAAGCTCAGAGGGAACTTCAGCTCTGGAATTGAGCCTCAACTGGAAGACTGTGCAGTGCCAGGGGCCATGGCCAGACCTAAGTATTTTCTCAAGATTCCTCCCAAACTTGGTGCTCAGACAGAGGCTGGGCAAACACAGGCTGGAGTTTGGATGTGTTTGACATGCAGTTTGGGAGCAGAGTGCTGCATGAAGAGCCAAAATGCAAAGTCCTCGGCATGAGGAATCCTTCCATTCTCCCCAGCTGAAATTCAGATGAAAGAGGAAAAACCCAATGCAAAGAACACGTGTGACAGAGCAAACCTGGACCTCGCTGATTTTCTTTCCTAAGCTGAGATCATAGCAACAAGCAGAGTATTTAAATATGCTAACGGGCTGCAGACTTTTTGGCAAGCCCATGCAAAAAAAAACAAAACTAATCTAATTAAAAATAATAATAAAAGGGAGGTCACTTTAAACTTCAACGGCAGAAGGGTTGGAAGGGGCCGCGTGAGACCATCCAGCCCAAGCCCTGCTCAAGCAGGGCCACCAGGACTGCGTCCCGGGAATGTCTCCGAGGACGGTGACTCCGCAGCCTCCAGCCGGCTCCAGGCCCCGCTGCTCCCAGGGAAGAGGTTTTTCCTCCAGCTCAGACGGAGCTTCCTGTGTTTCTGCTCACGCCCGTCGTCTTTCATCCTGTCCCGGGCTCCTCGCAGAGCCCATCCCCTTCACACACTGCCACAATCTGGGAAAATCCCGAATCCCTCTTCCCTTCTCCAGTCCCAGTTTTCTCAGCCTGTCCTCATAGGAGAGCTCCAGGTCCTAAATCATCTCAGCTCCTGCAGAGTCAACTTTGCATTGAAGTCACTTAGCAGAACGTGCAAGTGTTTATTGGTTTTCACTCGTCTTTCCCTGCCTTTCGGAACACCAGCAGCTGTGCAAACCGCTCCAAGAGGCCAACAGCACTTTACAAGTGTCCTGTGCAGCGCTAATACAAACACATTTATCTGCTGCTCATCACCAGCCCTTCAGAGAGCAGGGCTGCTATTGAGGCACCGGCTGCACCAGCCGGTCATTACAGGGCCCAGTAACCCAAACTGGGTCACGTTTCCTGACAGCAGCCCCGGATGCGGGTGCTGGCCGCTGCACGCGCAGGGATCACGGGGTGTAATTACCATCCCTGCACGAGCAGCACCTACCTGCACGCACCCATGCAAAGAGGGACGGGAACAACAGCTGATGCAAGCGAGGTGAGGCAACTCGCAATGAGCATGCATGGCTTGAGTGCAAATATAAAGCAAATGTTGTGTCATTATTGCAGCCATTCATTTAAAGCCTCCCGCGCTAGACTTGTGGAGTCAGGGACCAGGTTGCAGACGCCAGGCGAGCACGGAGACTTGTCTCAGTTGCCTCCTTCAGGTCTGTGTGTTGCCTCGAACCAGGCTGTTTTGCCCAGAGTTAACTGAAACGTTCAATATTTGGCATAAGCTGGATGGATTCAGGGAACAACTGCGCAATTCCTGCTCGCTACGCGACACAAACCCATCTCGGTGTTACTACGAGATGGCACAGGCAGCACCTCTCAGTAAAACCAGACGTAACATGGAACATTTTGTCGTATTTTAAAACACAGTTTCCATCTGAAAAACAAACGCTGTTTTAAGATGGAAGTGTTGATATCAGGTTGATTTATCTGCTCCACAGCGACAACCAAAAGCTTCTCCGCCGAGAAGGGTGTTTCCTCGTGGGTTTCTGCAGAATTTGTCTTTGCTCCAAGGCGGCTCCACTGCAGCTCCATGCGACTCCACACGAAGCCCTGGCACGGAATGGCCCTGCCAAGCGCACGGAGAGGCCCCTCCTGAGCATCCCGCTCCGGGCTGGGGCTGCGGAATCCGAGCGGTTGGAGGGAGAGGGACAGGATCACAGGCAATTCGTTCCCGTAAACGTCCCATCTGGAAAGGGTTTGGATTTCAGCGCTGAGGAAGGGCTGCAGGGGGGTTCCTACGAGGAACAAAGTTCTGTTTTTCACTTTTCTGTGTTTGGGAAATACACAGCCGGGAAGTTTCTTAATGAGGTATTTCAAAATTTACAGTTTACTGGCAATCATTAGGAACATTAACATACAAATACAAAGGATGAGCTGCATTTTACATTACCTCAAATACCCTGCACTTAAGTGAACAACACTTCACTAGTCTGACACGCCAGAAAGACTTTCCACTGTAACAGCAGCTTAGACAAAGACACATCAGGCTGCCTTGTCCATATGGGAGAAGATATGGAACAACATTGTTATTCCCAGCATTTCCCTCCCCAGTTTTGTCCTCCAGAAGATGAGGAAAAGGAAATATATGGTCTTCAATGCAGCATGGGTGGGTTACAAGGCAAGAGTCTCCACAAAGGGCACAGGTATGGTTTAGGAAGCTGAGAAACACACAGGGCTACCTCATAGCACAACCCAAATCCTACTGAGCCGACCAACAGGACAGAATTTACCAGCATAAGATTTCAAAGTAACCACAAAAAAAAGATTCCTTCATCCCTGTGTGTGCAGGAGGTTGGTCTAGATGATCCCTAGAGGTCCCTTCCAGCCTTAAGGATTCTGTGATTTTCAGTCTGACTGAAGAGACGTCCAAGCAAGATTCACGTCCACACACCAGGCACCTCATTCCCCATCCGCAGAACTCGTTTGTACGTGAAGTTCATTGCCACCCAGGACACCCAGGAGGCAGGGAGCATCCTCCTCGCACAGACCGAGGACGCTGCCGCGCATCGCGGGAAGGCAGCCGGGCTTTCCCAGGCTTCCATCATCCCGGGAAGAACTGCAGAACCCCTGTGTTCAACCAACAGCAGGATGTTCAGCCGGATAAGCAGCACGTTCCCATTAGCATCAATGGGCAGGGAGCAATTGTCCGTGTTTACACCTGATGCAAGTTAAACACGGGGCAGTTGACAGGGCAATACAGCTGCGGCACAGACTAAGTGGCTGGGAGTATTTCCTGCACTGTGGCAAAGACAACTGGTTTCAACTGCAAATGCACCTGGTTTTACCATGGGGGAATAGATGGGCAGCTTAAAAAAAAAGAAAAGAAAAAGGAATCACACAGGCCTGAAGATTAGAGGAATCTGCGCCAAACCCTGCAACCGAGCACAGTGTTAGCCTAGATGGGGACTTTGAACCCAAACTTTTTTTTTTTTCTTCTAACACAGAAAATTCAAAGCCTAGTGGAGAAAAAGGACTCAGTTTCTTTGGGGCTTTCCAGAGTTAAGAGCTAAAAGGGCAGCAAAAGAATCCGTGTAAATTATCACTGATAGTCGCGGTTATTCACCGTGACACTCGTACGCGGCAGGCGCACAGATAACAACCATCACGACCATAGGAAATGGGACATGCACACAGGTGGGCAACAGGAAATGAGGAATAACTATAAATATTGCTGCAAGTATAGCTATTTTTTCAGTACTGTCTTACTATAAAGCAAATCTAACACTTTTTAGACTTGCATTGTCTGTTTTGTACCCTATCAATATTGTTTTAAAATACTTTATCTTGTTTACTTGCACAACAAACTGAGCAAGATAAGTTCAACCATGAACCACATTGTTGGCTAAGGTTAAAATTTTAGCTGTTTGGACCAGGAGCTCCTTGATCCTCAAGCAAAAGCTGACCAGACCCTTCACAGTCAAATATAATCACAGGAAATTAAGAAAAGGAACTGCAGTCCCCCAGAGTCAATAATGCTTTGGAATAATCGGGAAATTGTTGCTTTCAAGATAGGAAAGGTGAGGAATTGGCAGCTGCCACCATAAATTGAGAATCACAAATGTAAATGATAGATTGTGTCAGTTTACATCCCCAGCTGGTCTGCATTGTTGGGACACTTCACAGATTAACTTTCAGAGCTATTAAAAAAAAGAACAATTAATCAACCAACCAAAAAGTAGAAAAGAAGGAAAGAGATCTGTGCAAACTCATTCAAGGCACAGAGTTTAAACGCAGATGAGATAAAGACGCTCTGTGAGGTGCTGTTCAGCTTTACGCTGCTGGCTGACATCCAAACCCCTCATGTTACTAGCAGGGTTCACACCACCTTTATCTGCTATTTCCCAACATGGAATAAATAAATGTGCCCAGCAGAGTCATTGAAACAAGACAAATCACACACTGAGCTTAACTCACAGCACACAGCCCAAATCTAGTAAAAAGATGCACATGAAAAACAAACAAAATAAATAAATATGAAATGCAGAATGCATTTTCTTTGTGGTAAAGGCCCAGGGAAGCTTTGATGCGCTTCCTACAAATGCTCAGGATATACTCACACCTTGCCTCCAGTCCTGCTCGTTTTGGAAGAGGTTTCTGCATTCCTGAAGCGCAGTATCACCGCTACAGGGATAAAGTCACTTGAATGGAAATGAGGTGCTCGGAGGGGCTGTTTGGAGGCTCTCGGCAGCGCAGGATTCAGGCAAAGCTGCAGTTCAAACAGGCGGCACTGCTGCCTGCTCGGAGGCGATGGACATAATTACACAGCAAAGCGAAGTCGCACAAGTGACAGTGAAAGGCACGCGACAGAGCAGAGCCGTTTACACACACGAGCACTTCCGACCGGGTGAATTTTCCTTTCAGCCTTTAGTTACACAGGGACTTCTGTTTTTTTATCCCCTCCAGATTAATCTGCATTAAGTCTCCTAGGAAAATGGCTGTCTCCTGACTAAAGCTGCTGCCGTGACGAGCTCTGGCATTAGCAGCTCGATGCTCTCCGTGCCGGTGGAAGCAGGAATGAGGAGCTCCCTCGTCCCTGTGTTCGCAGCCTCGTTCGCCCAGGGAGCAGCCTGGCCCCGGCCCAGAGCGCCACTGAAATGCCAAGCACAAAACCATGACTAAGCAGGACAAAAACGATACAAAATAGACCCTGGCCAACAAGGCTTATTATAGGCTTAATATTCCTAAAAATAGCCCCATACGCAAGTTAGTCAACATGCCTCCTTCCTCGTCTGCTTGTCAGGGTTTAGGAAAGCTCAGGTTTCTGCTCGAGATAAAGAACACCTGGATGTGCAGAGCTGGGCCTGCAGCCTGAGCGTATCCTGCAGTCAGCAGCAAAGTTAGAAAACCCATTTGGCCAATGTTTCCTTTGGGCAGTAATGCTAAAAGCATGAAAGTGAACAAAATTAGTGAAGCCCTGCAAAAATCTACCCCACGGTAAAGCTTTTCCTACTGTTGGTTATGCTTCCAACCAGCACAAAGCAGAATATATCACAGAGAAGAAATTAAACAAGTGTTTTAGTAAGTGAATTTGCAAGGTCGTGTCACTAAAGCACCAAAGACAGATAGGGAGTGAAGCCCTGCTAGACTACTCCTGACTTGAGAAATACAGATCCACCTAAAAAATACCACAGGTGCTTTAGTTATATTCTATTTTTTCAAACTAGAAGCTGCTGTGAGATACCGAAAGGGCACTTTGATATGTTTTTCTGCTCATCTGTTTTGCTATTCCTATTTCCACAAAGCATCCTGCAACGGCACCCCCCAGCCTCAGCAGGATCATTTGGAAATTCCACGTTAAAAAACAACACAACACCAGCCGTTCTCAGCAATTTCAGCTACCCGACGTTTCCCAGCTGACACAGGCTGCAGGGATGCACATCTGAATAGTTTCCACGGGCTGGTCCTGGCACGGATACAGGCTCCAACCCGCAGCAGCTTGGTGGCAGATTGGGGAGGCAGAAGCTCGCAGTTAATCGGCTTTGGCTTTACCAGAAGTTGTAGCTGGTGCTGAATGAAAAACACGCTCTGAAAACGTCCAAGACAGCTAACACCCAAGAACTGCAGAGGTCAAAGGGAGCTGGTATTGGATATTAAACACGGTGGGGAAAGCAGCGAGAAGCACGGATACTGCAGTCGCCGTCATCCAAGCTGGTTTTGGGCGTCCACTTATTTTTTTTTAGCTCCATTAAAAACCTCAACATCCTACGAGTGGTCATCTGGGTATTTTATGACCTCTTACATATATCTGATTCACAGCGATGCTGCTTTCTCACCCACACCCTGAGAAGTTTTAAAAATATATCGTTGCCCCAGGAAGACAATATCCAAAAACAACACAAGGGGAGTATAAATACAACGAGGACTTCCCAACTCACAGGGACACGACCACGACCTGCGCTCAGGACACCTTCCACACACTCATTCTTTTTTCCTCCAGTATTTTTAAAGCTTCCTGCAGCAGCGTAACGATTTACAACAAATATTCTTCACGTGGATGTTTTTTGTCTTTAAAAGGAGACGTGCTTCAGTGCTTACAGGTCAAAACTGAAACTCCTGCTGCTCTGCAATACATGCAGTTGCTCATCAGTACTCAAATGAACCTATTTGGTAAACAAATTACACCTCTGCCCACCTCCAAAGCCTGTAGTTTTATGTCAGTGACCAGCAAGTTCTTCACTAGTTTGTATTTTACTATTGCTCAAGATATGATATTATCCATATATGTACTTGGAAATGAAGTCTAACAACGGTTTGTTTGAATAATCCTGTCTGCAATGGAACTGGAGGGAAGATCCTGGTAAAGGAAAGAGAAGAATTCAGCTAGATTTGGAAGGGAATTCCAAATCCAGGGGATTCTGCCACGTGCAGAGGGATGATCTACCTGGAAGCACAACCCGGGCGAGCAGGGTAGACACACGCAGCCACCAGCCGCACGGAGATGAGGTCCCTACACACTGTGGTTAAGTGTCTCATCCCCTCTCTCCATGGCTACTACATTCATCGAGTTGACTTTCATAATGGCATGAGTCAAAGGAAATAACCAGCAAGGCAACCCAATAGTGAAAACAATAATTACCTCCTGCATCCCAGGCCTCCAATTAATAGGGGTATCTAAAGTAAAATGAGCCACATCCTTGCACAAGGGCTCTGCGGCTCGCGCTCCTGTTATGCAAGTTGCCCTCCAAGAGCCCAGCCCTGCCCAGGCAGCCGAATGCCACATCCATGAACCAGCATCGGCTGCTCCGACCGGCGCTTCCAAGGGAAGCTGTTCCGGGGAGCCCGGCTCATTGCAGGAGGAGGGTTTGACTCAGCAGCAGGCAAGAAAGGACCTCCCTGCTAACCCAGAGCAGCCAGCCAAGCACCAGCCACGCTGCTGTTAAGATAACCATTTCCCACATATCTCAGGCCAAATTAATGAGAAAAATTACCAGCACGTGCTGCTCAGAAGGCCTCACTGCACATGTGGAGCAAGAAGCAGGGACAGGAAATATTCCTTTCTTGGGGTTTCCACTTGTATTTCATGCTGAAATTGCTGTTTGCCAGGGTCAGTATCTCCACCGTTGCCCAACTTGCTCCTTCTCCTCAAGGAATCTACTTGCAAGGAGAGAATCCATTTGGACACAAAGAACCAAAGGACGTTGACCCTTCTCTGACAAAAAAAAGCCATTTCCTATTTAATCCTTCCTAGTCTTTCTACAGCTGGGCTCAGGTATTTTTAGCTCATCTAAACTGACTTTTCCTTCCAAATCTAGCTGAATTCTTCTCTTTTCTTCACCAGTGTGGAGCACCACAGTGGCTGTATGACACAGGTTACAAGTCACCTCTCCCACTGCATTAAATTTTCAATAATCCATTTATACACAACAGTTAAGTAAGATCTTACTATGCATCTGCCAACAGAATGTCACTGCTCTGGGAAGTGCTGGCTTCAAAAATATTGCACATAAGTATGGCACGAAATAACACCAAATAAAATAATAAATGAGGGGAGAAGACAAGTGTATGGTAAAGACATTGGCTTCAAAAGGAAAAAAACACTAAAAAAAGATATTGCCATTATTTCTTATTATTTTTGAGCCATGTTGTTAGATACCTGCCAAAGAAAACTGGTTTGATTCAGCTGTACCATGTAATGACGCTCTGTCAGACCTGCAGTAATTTCTCTTGTCTCCTCTTGCTATAAAACAAAATGCCACTTTAAGAATTACACCCATTTTTGCAGGATTCTGGGATGCAAAGAGTTATCAAGACTCCCTGTCCGCTTTGTTTGTGCCCATCTGTTTACACAACCTCCAGCGCTTGAAACAACAAAGGCCTCCCCAGAGCAGCAGAAGGGAGCACAGGGGCAGCCTGCAAAGTGAACAAAGAGAAACCCCAAAGAACCAACCCGGCATCCACAGAGCGATCCCGGAATACGGAAAGAGTATTTGAGATGGGAACCACGCAGATTCGGATGCGGGATTAGCATAACTGAGATTATTCAGTTCAGCTTTCAGAACACAGGATTTATTACTAGAAGGCAACTAGATTTTGAGGCATTTTTCAGTATATCGTTTTTCTTTCAGCTCAGGGATAGCTTAAAAACTACAAAATTCATTTGTGCTGCAAATGTGGAGTGCAAGGTCTGAACATTTGGCCCAATACCCAAGACATCCCCGAAGCCCCTGCTTGCTGGAGGCGACTCCGTGTCGGACGGGCACCGCGCTCGTGGCCACGCGGGCACCAACAGCCTCCTTGCATTGTGCCCTCGGCCCCAGGACACGCCAAGGGGCATTAACTCCTTGAATCGCGATGTGGTTTATGACAGTAGTTTTGCAGATGTGGGGTTCACAACAAGAATAAGGCAAGGAAGGACCAGAACAACGGCACAATTTTGTCTTCAGGTGACACATGGGACCAAAGAAAACCAATTTATGAGAATCCAGAAGGTCAGCAAGCTCTAACACCTAGAGCACAACTTAATCCAAAGCACCAGGAAATGGTACCCTCTCCTCCTCTATTTTTTTTTTTTCACCAGGTATCAACCTATTTTGTACTAGAGGAAGCAAAGAAACCCCAAGTACAACTCAGGGCTGTGATGCGCCAGGGCACGTTTCACACCAAAAATCAATACCGCAGAAAATTAGGAGTCAACCTGGGGAGTGTTTCCCTTTTTTGTTTGCTTTGCAACAGCAAGTGGTTATTTTCTCTGCGGTGGCCACACCTCCACAAAAGGGCCCTATTTAGAGCACACGCTTGTTTGGCTGGGCACGGGAGCTCGTTCAGTCATTTAAAATAAAAAGTTCCATTATTGCTGCAATAGCTGCCTGCCTATACATACGGAAGCATCGCAGATCCATAGGAAAACCCCTGTTTTATTCTGGAAGGAGTGATTATTAAACTTGAGCAAAATCAGATTCAAAAGAGTCACCCGGCAATAGTCAGAAATCTGTTTATGGAGCTTAGTGAAAGACAACAAACCAAGGATGAATAACTGAACCGAACATCCCCTCACTAATTCACCTGTTGTTTGAAGTCTGAGAGACGCAATACATATATTAGTCATAATTCTGCATCCCGGTTCTCTTTTCCCCCCAGGAGGAGACCCTGGGCACGTAAAGGCCCTACTTACCCCTCGTTACTCAGGCAAATCTGCAGGTGTCGAGCAGGGCTCCGTGGGAGGAGGACTCATCACGGAGCTCTCAATCCAGGGCTGTCTTCGTTGATCTTATGATACTCAACAACTCTGAATAGCAGCTTCCAGGCTCAACATATTTTTGCATAATTGTCCTTATGTCACATAAAACATGAACTATTACACTGCGAAGTGTGTTCTTGTCAATGAACAGGAATTCTACTTTTAAGGTAGCTGTGTTACAAGCTGGTTTTTATAGAAAGCATCACTGAACTTCCATCCTTATTTCCCCCTTCCAAAATGAATCTGTTTAAAACATAAATATGCTAAACAAAAAACAAAGTCTCACTAGAAAACAGTATATTAAAAGCAGATATAAACGGCGCACTGAAACAAAACTCGTGCTTTCCAAGATGTATAGGTGAGTGGGTCAGAGATACCAGGCATTACGGCTAACAAAAGCACATCAGTGTGTCCACATCCTCAGTTTACCAAGAAAAATATATCCCAGACCAGTGCAGTGTTTAAAGGCATTTCTTGTAGCTCAAAATAAGCAAGCCTTCCTATAACGATGACTTCCTGCACAAATATAGAGGAAAAAAACACAGCTGCAACAGAGGAGGGCTTTTTTTGGATGCTAGGTGTTAATTTAGTTCTCAAGAATTTGGAGAATTTTGACTGTTTTCAACTTGTCCATTTTTAGCTATAGGAAGAGGGTAACATACAATTCCAGGAAGAAAAAAAAAAATCCAGAACAAAAACCGAGACTTCCCCATTCTGCTCTTCAACAAATTGGGTTAATCTTGTTTCGGTCTAACCCTGGATCAACAGTTCACCCACACGGGCACCAATTCTAGTACTTGGAGACAAAGGATCAGCAAGCAAAAAAGGTCACTGCAGCATCGGCCGGGTTTCCCCACAGCAGACCACAGCCGGAGCGGTTTTATTCTCCACTCTCCTGGACAACAAGCCACTCTGCAGCAACCAAAAAAGGCAAAACAAACCACCACCACTCCCCGAAAATTCGGTGCGTCCAGGAACGGACCAGAACGTTAAAAACAACCACGGCGGATAAGGCGCTTCCTGCACGAGGCCCCAGAGCTGCCAGTGTTAATGCAGCCGCCGCAGCCCTTTGGCTGCTGCAAACGCAGAGACCTGCGCGCGGCTCCGAGCGGACCTGCGGCCGCCGCTTGTTTGCGACGGCCGGGAAGGGGTTTGATGGGGGGATGAAGTTGCTCTGTGGGCGATATTGGAATCGCCTGTGCCGAATCGGTACCTCCTGCACCTTGCTCAGCTCCGTGGGCAGTTACCTGCCAAAATCTGTGTCATCTGTCTCCG
Source organism: Crypturellus tataupa (assembly GCA_034781795.1). Classification (NCBI taxonomy): domain Eukaryota; kingdom Metazoa; phylum Chordata; class Aves; order Tinamiformes; family Tinamidae; genus Crypturellus; species Crypturellus tataupa. The sequence continues at coordinate 475,134 of JAWLRI010000288.1, forward strand.
TGCATAGGGAACAGCTGCTCCGCGCTTTACCGTGAATCCATATTTTCCTCTGACGGCCGCTCCGTCCCCTCTCGGAGGGGGTCGCAGCGGCACCCGCTCCCGCCTGGCGCTCCGGCAGGGCCTCCTTTCCCCCCTGCTCCGCTCTCGCATCCCGAGGGATGCAATTCCCCCAGGCGAACGCGGCGGTTCCCCCCCCTAGAACAGCTGCCACAACAATGCGGAGCTGGAGGCCTCCCCGGCTCCGGAGGCCGCTTTGTGCCGCGGCCTTTGAATAGATCCTATTGTTCATCCCCCCCACCCGGCTCCTTCCGTCCTCTCCAGCGTCCACGAGCGAAAATAATTCCCGGCACGGGGCAGGTACCCCTTCCCGAGCGCCCAGCGAGGCGATTGGGGCGGATTTCCCCCTATTTCTCCTCTCTTTTCCAGTTTTTGCACATGCCGGGTCCGCGCTGCAGGGCAACACGTGAGGGGTCCCCCCCCCGGCCCCATAGGGGAGTTCGGGCGGGACATGGACGCGCAGGGGGGGACACGGGGACGCGGCGACACCCCCCCCCGCCCGCCGTGGGGTGCGCGGCGAGGCCTGCGCCCTCGCC
>JAWLRI010000288.1:475774-490604 GCA_034781795.1 Crypturellus tataupa
GATGGCTTTAAACTTCCTAGTCACCAGCGGATTTAACGAAAACCTTACTTTAAAAGCTCAGATTATGGGAGCAAGATGGGTTTACACGGCCTCGGAGCCGGCACAGTAAACCCTGCGTGATGAGAGCTCAAGGTCCCTGCCCTGAGTCCACTGGTCCTGCAGAGACATACACGCCCGCGCACACACGTACACGCACACCCTCCCGACACCTCCCTGGCGGGTTTCTCCAGGTGAGCTGCTGCTGTTGGGTGGGATGTGCCCTTCGCTGCCCGCCCTTGTCCATGGGGACTCCAGACACGAGGTCGCCGCTCCCGCCGCGGCTCCTTGGGCTCGCCGCGCTCCCCACCCACCCGTGCCCCCGGGTGGGCGGGCGCGGGGCCTCCCCCTGCCCGGGATATCCGGGGGAGGGGGGGGCGCCCCTTCCCCGTGAGGCTGCGTGAGGCGCGTGCGCCCCGCCCCCTCCCCCCGGTGTAACGGGGAGCGGGGCCCGGTGCCCCCCCCCCCCGCGTTATACCCGGGGAGCCCCCACCCCCCTATACCGCGGAGGGGGGAGGTCTCTCCCTCTCCTTCGCGCCCTTTCCGGCCGACGCCGGCCAATCGCGGGCGCGGCGCCTCGGTGACGTCATTCTGGCGGGAAAACCAAGCGTTGAAGCGCCGCTTCCCGGGGCCGACCCGGGACTGGGATCCGGGACACGCGGGAGCCGCTTCCTGGGGCCGATCCGGGACTGGGATCCGGGACACGCGGGCACCGCTTCCTGGGGCCGATCCGGGACACGCGGGCGCCGCTTCCCGGGGCGGATCCGGCACGGGAATCCGGGACACGCGGGGCGCCGCTTCCCGGGGCTGACCCGGGACACACAGGACGCCGCTTCCCAGGGCGGATCCAGGACAGCCTCTTCCCCTCTCCACACGCTGCCCACCAGCGCCTTTTCCAGGGATGCGCTCGTCCGCCGGCTCTAGGGGAGCAGAGGGGCTTCCAGAAAGCAGAAAACCTCTTTACCAAAGAGATTTATTTGCATGTAAATAAACATGTTCTTTGCAATATTTCCAAAAAAGTTGAAAGTACACTCTACATCAAAAAAGAATGAAAAAAGTAGCTGCAATTATTTACATGGTTGCCCACAAAAAAAGCAAATTTCGAGACACATATTTACATAATGACCATTTAGGAAAGAACCATTTTCTTTTAATCTCAATTCCTCTACCTGAGATTAAAAGGTTTGGCTTTTTATTTTGTTTACACGTTTATCTTTCCAATACTGAAAGATGTAAAATATCATAGAGAATAAGCAAAAATATTTAAAAAATAAAACATTTGTAAGAGACCAAGCATTTACATGTAAAATGTGTTATATTGACAGGTGTACCTCATCTCTAATCAATGCAATAGAAGCATCATGCAACCGTTGCCTGGCTCTGATATATCTTTTTTCTCACATGATATAAAACGAATGGGGTACAAAGGGGATAGGGTACAGTGCATCAAAATGGATCAAAAAGCTTATTACCTGCTATGACCACAGTTCAGGACTCAGTTTCTCTTGTAGCACTTGGTGTCACAGAGGCTTAGAGAGGATGAGACTTTGTTCCCTGTACTTCTGTAGGTGTTCGTGATGCCCACCTTTTGCAGGAGAAATTTAGAATATTGAACTTTGGTCTTGGGCAAGCAGAGAAGGAAACATGTTCAGCTCTTTCATTTAAAATGCATTTATGTGTTAATTACGAAGCCGAACAGTATTCACTCTTTAACTTTCAATGTATGTTTCATATTGGCAAAAACACCACTCCGATTAACGCCACGTATCCAGCAAACCATTCCTTGAAATCCCCAGTCCTGATCCAGCTTTGTAAGAGCGCTGCTTTGGAAGGCTCTTTACGCCTTCGCGCGACCCACAACGCTTCAACGGGCTCTTTCAAAACAAAACAACTTAAAAGGAGAGGGACAGGATTAAAACAGATGACAACCTGTTGGAGGCTGAACAGGTATTTCCGAGATGCAGCCGCTGTAGCAGGGTCTCAAGATAAAGTCATCTGGTGCTGTATTTCTTACATCCTCTTCACAGACACCCCACAGTCATACGATTCTGATGCTGCATAAGATAATGTCATTTGCTCCAGGTTTAGACTTTTATTTACTTCTTTTCTACCATCTCAGCACGTGAAGATGGGAACATTTGTGAGAGGGAAGCTACTGTACGCAGACCACTAGGAGCACAGGATGAAGGTTGGAAAATACATCTGGGAGGGATCTGGAGAATTTCATGGCTCCTGCACTGCACAGGAATCTTGTAATTAAGCCGAAGTCTGGAAGATGGTGTGAAAAATCCCTACAGTTAATTGAACAGTTGCTGTCTTGCTATGGCTTTTAAGAGCCGGGGAAGAAACTGCTTGTCCGGAGTATTCCTGGGGTTGGGTTGTTAGCAGGACTGGGAATTTCAGTGGTTTAAAGAAACTCCTGGTCCCCAAGAGTCAACATCAAGACTCAACGGGAGCAGGATTCCACCCAGCACAGAACTCAAAGGAGTCGGGTTCACGGAACATTCTCCATTTCCTATTTTTCCTCTTAGGCAAAAGAGCTTTAATTGCTTTTAAAATAAAGCACCTTCCTCCTCAGGCTCTTTCCTTTCAGGGACCAAGATAAAACTACAGAGGAAGGGAAAATCCACCATTTAAGGGAAATACTGCTTCTGCTGCAACCTGTACCCAGCCGGAGCAGTTAGGTCTGTTTTTCCAGCAGTGTAAGTGTGCGCTAGCACCAGCGTAGGAATGAATCCCACCCGGGAAGAGCTGCTATTTGGGCAATGTGCTGCAAGCCAAAAGAAAAGGCAAACCCAATGGTAAGCACTACAGCAACAGAAACAGATCGAGCAAGAAAGGCCCATTTTTTTAACCATGAGTGCACACGAGTTGTCCTATCAATATTAATGCATGTACTCACGGCAGGTAAATTACGCATCGTTCTACAGCGTTTGCAGAACTGGGTCTTGTGTGCAGCTTATAAAGTCTGTCTCTTTACAAATGCAGCATCAGGCAATTCTGGGGAAATCCTGTTTGCTAGGCTTTCGAGGAAGCAACGCTCAGGTTAAGCCAGTGGTGTCCCTTCTGCAATTTAGTTTTGCTCCAACGCATGCCGGAATTTTACCAACTTCACCAAAGCTACAGCGGCTGCACGAGTGCAGAGCTTTCCAAAACCATAGGTTCTACCCAAACTGCCAAGTCCCTGTGGGCTCTGCATCGTACAATTAAAACAGAGACTGCATGAAAACAAGCAGCACGAGGCATTCAAACATGGACATAAGTAAAATAGCTAAAATGAAAAGAAAGGCAAACATAAGACAGCGTCCTTCATCACTTTGACCTGGAATAAAATGCTGATATACATCAGAATGCAGTGCCTGATTCTGCAGAGCGGCCCCAGCAGAGGAAGATCAAGTTCCTCAGCACCACTTCGAATCAGGCACCGAATGAAGAAATGCCATAAAAGTAAAAACAATTTAAAAGCTTTTTTTTTTTTTTTCCTCCAACCACCCTTATAAAAAGAATAAAACCCAACCCCAAAACATGCCCTAAAATAATTAGCTTAAAATTTCCTAAAAATAAGATCAACTTATTCTGGAGGGGCAGAGGGGGCAGAGGAAGTCAGATTCTCCTAGAATCACCTATGTTTCTGTTTGCACCGTTTGGGGGTCTGCTCACACACTTACACTCATACTTAGTCTTACGCCGTTATTTTTTAACGGGACTATTAATACTTCTAAATTAAGGATGAGTGTAAGTGTCTGCAGGACCAAGGCCACAGTCAGGAACCTGGCTTGCCATATGGAGCTGCTGACACAGCCAGAGGTCGGCACTCACACGTGTCCTGTTCAGAGTTTTGAGATCCTTGGAAATACTTTTCTTTCTCTTAAAATTCAGTGTGGTGGGTGTGTAGTGAATGGTTCTTTTCTTTCCACCTCTAGAACCCGCAGGTCCTGCGTACGGCTCATCTTTTAAAGATAGTAAGAAAATCAATTCCCAATTAGAGCAACATCCATGAGATCATCATCTTCTTCCCCAATCAAAAACTCGGGGCTAGCTCGGGACGGTCGCTCGGCTGAAATGATAGCACTGCTTGTCATGGAGAGAGACTGATCAGCCGAAATTGGGGATTTAGACCAGCTCTCTGGCTTAATGCTGTGAGATTTCTTCTTGTCTCTGTCTTTATCGCGATCCCGATCTCTGTCCCTGTCTTTGTCTTTCACTTTTTTCTTCTCCTTTTTGTGCTTCTTGTGTTTTTCTGAGCTATATTCAGGCAAGGGCCTGATGCCGTCATCGGAGCTGGGGCTGTTCTGATAGGATTTCTCTGCTATGGAAGAGCCCGACTCGCTCTCGCTGTCTATGTTTTGGGGAGTGTATGCTGGTGACTTACTGTGGCTGGGCGAGCAGCGCTCGTGCTTGGGCGTAGAGCCACTGATCAGAGGGGACCCGTAGCTTTTGGAAGAAGCCATCTGAGGCCTTAAGCCATCCCCACCTCCTTCCCCGGGTTTCTGCAAAGTTACTTTGGCTTTAATACTAGGGGAGCCACCATCATGCTTGCTGATGATAATTTTGGCCACTCCAGTGCTTCCAACGTTTTTGGAATCCGAAGTCTTCTTGGAAGATTCAACAGACCCTCCAGAAACAGAGACTTTCGATTTCTCTTTGTCACTCTTCTCGCGTTTGCCCTGGAATTCACCTCCAGACATATTATGTTTGGAGGACATAGTATGGCTTGAGGAATTGGAATTCGGCCCCATTTGTCCATCCATGGGGTCCTCACCACCAGGCCCGCTAGTGACAACCCCATGTTTAAGTTTGTCTATGACTGCAGTCAGAGATGGCTTCTTGTTTCTGCTAGGAGACTTCCCTTTGGAACTTCCATGCTGGTTTTGGGATGAAGACATGGAAGACCCACTAGATGAGAAGGAAGATGAAGATGCTGTAGAAGAGTTGGATGAAGGAGGCGGTTTCTGAGACATAGACCCAGAGGAACCCATTCCTGAAGAGGACTTCATGCTTGAGCTCGAGCCAGTTCCAGATATGTGGGAGCCGCCAGAACCTGAACTTATAGGTGACTTCGCTTTAGATGATGGAGGAGTACCTGGAACGGGTTTCATGGGAGAGGCTAGCTTGTCAGAACCTCCTGAGGGTCTCGAATGAGATGGGGAAATGTTTGGTTTGCTCATAGAAGGGTTCATAAGCGACGATGGCTTTCCTTGGGGCTTCATCTTGGTACTTCCAGACCCGCTGCTGAGGCCGTGCTTGGTGATGGGGGAGGATCCAGGCTTTCCCACAGACTGAGCGGAGCTTTTCGACTGACCTGAACTTGAGCCGCCCTGGCTCGAGTAGAGGCTGCTGCTCATCTTCGAGCCAGAAGACCCTTCTGACTTGCTGCTTTTGATTTTGCCTGAGGTTGAAGAGGAGGAGGAAGAGGAGGAGGAGGAAGAATGGCTATGATGGCTTTTGCTGCTGGAGGAGGTGACAGAGCCACTACTCGTGTACTGGCCGTGGGAGGATGGTTTGCCAACAGTCACGGTTCCTTTTGGAATCTGAATTGTAATTTTTGGAATAGGAGGAGTAGCTACACCAGGAGGAGTCTGAGATCTGCCTGAACTCCCGGGAGACTTGGACCCACCTGTGCTTGCAGGTGGAGTAAAAGGCCTGTTGGACGAACTATGAGAGGGAGATTTCCCATCCGTTTCCTGCTTCTTCCGCTTTGGAAGCTTCTCTTTACTTTTACCATCGCTGGATGGAGTCCGGCTGCGCTTCCCTGGCTTCCCGTCAAGCCCAGGACCTGCCATGTTACTTCCAGAACCATTGCCTTCTTTTACCCGTTTCTGAGACTTTTCTTTTGCCAAATCCCCTGTATTTAGTAAAGGGCTCTGACCTCCACTGTGATGCTCCATGATGTCAGAGGACCCCAGTGCTTTGCTTGCAGCTGCAATAATACTAAAATCCACCGTATCCGACTGACTGCTCCCCTTAAATTTATTTTCTCCCCCATCACCCCCTAACACTTGCACCCCCAAAGTACTTAGAGCCTGGGGTGCGTAGCCCTTGAAGTCATCAGTGTCTCCACTCTGACTACTCTCATCAAAGTATTCCTCCCCAAAGCCACTCTGACTCTGACTGTTCAACAAGTCAGGATTGAAATCTACTCCATCTGGAAAAAAATGGTTTGAAGAATCACTGTTGGGGCTCACGGCAGCATCTGCTATCAGGTCTGCCGGATCCGTGTACGGATTCTCGCTATTGCTCGTCTGAAAAACATCTGGGTCAAAGAGGGCACTTTGTGAATGTCCTGAACTGGAAGAGTCTCTTACTGGAGTACCAATAGGTGGACAGTCTTCGTTAGCGGTGGGGAGCTTGGAAGCCTCCTCTGCTATATCCGAAAGGATATCCGTGACATCGGCTCCAATGCTGTCCGAACTAGAGAGTCGAACCATTCTCTGAATACTGGGCTGGGAGTGAGGTATAGGCTGGGGGTATGTAGTAGGAGGAGTGCTGCATTGGCTAGGAGCTGGAGTAATGTGAGGGGTGTCCAGGGTATCTGCAGTCATGTTGACATCAAAAATAGGATTCTGGGAGTCAACATCCATTGAAAAGAGCTCCCTCTGGAAATCGTCCTCAGTCTGATGCTTGGGCTTGTCTGCTGACACGCGGGATTTTTTTTTCTTTTGCTTATTCACCCCAGGGCCCATTTCCATTCTGGGGGAGCCAGAGGAAGAGTTCTGCCTTTCGAGAGGGCTGCTCCCATACAGAGTGGAGAAATCCTGAGGGGGATTCTCCTTAAGGAGGTTCATGAGCATGGGGTGGTTCTTGGTGTTGCTGGCTGGTGAGGATACTGGTGGTGGTGTGTGATGGGGAGGGGTTGGACTTGAGCCAATGGTAGACCCCATATTCCCTGTGATCTGCAACAAACTAGTGAGAATAGGGTTCTGAGACACTTTGCTGAAGTCCTCCCCATGGCCCACTGAGTCATGCCTCTCTTTCATGCTTATGCTCATATTAAACAAAGTAGTGATGGGCCCCCCAGGAAAAGTGTTGGTTGGGGTAGTGGTACCACTCATTGGATTGCTGCCTGTGGTCATGCCATACCCTGGGCTGCTGGCTGGGGGAAGGTTTTTCTTCACCATGTCTTCTACTGTCTCTGCAATGAGGGACAAGGCTGGGGTGTCTGCCTGAATCGTTTCTGCTTTTCTACGGATTGCTCTCATGGTCACAGGAATGGACATACACCTGCAAAACACAAAGCACAAGGTTTAGCTCGCATTTTGCTGCACTAAGCAATGGTCACTAAGGTAATTTTAACAACTTTAGGGAAGAGAACTGCCAGGATGAAAGGCTTAGTGAAGGGTTAGGCATGCATAGTTACTAGGAGCACACATGAGCCACTATGGTTTATAAACAACACTTGAACACTGAGCGGTATCACAAAAAAATCTGGCTCACCTTTGAACAACTTTGGCAATGAAGTCATCTGTACAGATAAGAGCATCAGAAAGCCCTTTGTACAGCTTACAGTTCACATGCGTAGAATCCTGCACATCCATAACCACTGAAAAACAGGAGGCGTTTGGAAGAGATCAACATCCTGGTTACAGGTGGAAAAAAAAAAACCTGCCATTCTTTTCAGAATTACCTACATGCTTTTACTGTGTCCACTTACCACACACTAGGGAGTCATTCACAGGGTGCTGAAAGGACACACTAAAACAGGAGTCAGAGAGAGGACAAACTTCAAACTGAAGGATCCCAGGGGAATCTGGAAGACAACGGATCTATTCAAGATCATGGGAAATGAACTAGAAGGCAAATTCTCAATACCTCCATATAGAAAAAAATAAAAGGCTGAGAGAAAAGTATTTCCTATTCTGTTCTGATTTCTTATTACCAAACTTGAGGAAATTATCCAGTGTTCCCTATCAACTATACATTATTTTCCACTTGATGTGGTACCTACCTTCTTTTAAAACTGTTCGCTTGACGCAGCTCCCAATCAGTGTGTTGTAAGCCACCTGATGTCTGATCAAATTGAGGATGAGAGGAACCCGTCCAGGGTGCTGGAAGGCGATCTTACTAATGAGAGTTCCTTGAAGACTTCTTCCATCTGGGAGAGGAGCATCCTTGTTCAGAAAGTAACAGTGCTGCTGTCCTGGAAGAGCCTGACAAACAATTCCTGCTTTACTCCAACTAACGCTGGATACAAGGCAAAACCAGACATCTAGGAAGGAAAGAGCAGGCTCCAAATCCAAGCAATGGCAAATCACTTTTCTGGCTGGAAATGACAAGTAATAAACACACTTTCCTTTTACTAAATGACAAGCAGAGTTGAATAAACAAAACAGCACTCAGGGTCCTCAGAAACAGACAGTATTCACTTCTCCCACTAAACTAGTTTCATACAGTATAGCATCTCTTTTGAGGAAACAGAAATCGTCTGAAATCAACAAGTTCTATCACTAAGGCAAGTTTTCTCTCAAAGTGATGTGATTTTGCTTTATTCAGTCACAACTTAAGATCACAGCAAGAAGGGACAGAACCTGGGAAGGCTAAATCCCATATTCTCTGCTGTCACTACTGCAGCAGAGTCAGCAGCCATACCTTAACTGCTAATATCATCCATCCAGGAGGATAATCTCACTATTTACATTAGCTTCTCCTGGAATGATATCTGAAACACGCATCTGAAACTCTAACGTCCTGGCTGTAAAATATACTTACTGCATAAAAGCGCATATTGTGGTTTAAAGGTAGAGGATCGGCCTCCTTGGATAACTCAAACTGAGTGATCAGCTCATACAAGGGCACAAACGTTGGTGTTGTGTCAAACAACGGAATACCTGAGGAAACAAAACGGCACAGACTGGTAGCACTGGGACCTGGAAAGAGCTGGTGAGACACGAGTTACCACCTAGCAAATGAAATCTATCCAGTTCTTACCAAAATCGGGCCACAAGAACTTGAGTAGCTATTCTGGCATTCTCTATAAACAGATTAGTAAAAATCGAGGAAATATATGACATATCTGCAACTCACCTGTACAGCCCTGCAGCTTCTGAATGAAAGCTCGAGATACTGGAATGGGTCGTGGGAATTTCAAGAAGAAACAAGCGGGAAGGTCCACACTGTTTGCACTGGTGATTGATGAGAAGGATGGTGTCCTGAAATATTGAGTTAGTAAAATCTTTATTAGCTGCAGAACACAACGCTCGCTTCTGTTTTGAGGACTAGACACACATTTTACTGTTTACTCAAATACAAGTAGATTGTTTATGCATTCTGAAAAATAAAAGCGGTCATGTACAGCATTAAACCTCTCTGAAATGCGTGTGTCTCAGCTTAAAGACAGCATAAAAGTCACTTTATGATGCTGTAACACCATGCAGTCACCTCCGCACTCTGACTTTAAAAACAACTGAATATTGAATGTGCATTTAAATAAGGTCACCCAGAAGGGCCTGGCAGTTATATTCTTCACTTACCCTTTGCTGTCAACAGGATGAGACCCCATAATCAATGGTGCAATTGGAAGTTTGTACATTGCCATGGTTCCCTCAACTGTTACTGACACATTCATACCTAAAGCCCGAGGAACTGAAAGAGGAAGGAAGAAAAAAAAAAGAACATAAGCTTAAAAAAATACATGTTTGATGAGTTAAATTGAACTTGTGGAAATATATAACTTCCCCAGTCAGTAAAAAAAAGTTTTCAATGTTCGCTGCTAACACCTAAAGGGACTACAATCAAACCATACTGTTGTTACAATATCGTATGTTTTTTGTATTTGTTGTTGCATAATTCTTAGAATATGTTTCAAACAGATTTACAAGTTTGTCTCTTCCGCAGAAAGCAAAGGAATTAATGATTTTGGACAATTTCACCCTCTCTCCATTTTAATAGGTGCTTGGTTTTGTCAAATTCCACAACAGCCAGTAGGTTCAAGAACAGCGCCAGCTGAGCCAGCATTTACACATGTGCTTCCTAAACCCACGTTCTCCGTAACGCACAGTTTTCCTGTATTTGAGCTGACAGCGGAGGGGAGTCAAACTGCTGGAGTTTGGCTTTCTACTCTGCTCCAAGCAGGAGTGCACCAGCTTTCAAAGGCGACCTACCATTGTTCTCGTGCAAAACAATGGGGGCTCCAGTGCCTTCTTCAAATAAATCATATGGCGAGACGTAATACTTGAGATTCATCAGGAGACCTGTGCGAGAGAACCTTGTCAACAAGCATCCTGGTGACACAAGTTACCTGACTATTATTAACCATGTAACCGCAGAACATCCGCAATGTAACATATTGGGCAGAGCTACCAGAATCCCTTAAAGGGGATACTGAACAAAGATGCTTTTATAGACAAAATCTGCATTTTTTTTCTTTTTAAATGTATTAATCAAAGATACCTCCACTCCTGGGGGTGAGATAGCCAACACTGCCGTGAAGAATCTTGTCGAGGGGATTTGCATTGGTGGCTTGCCTGCAAGAGAGGCAGTCACAGGTCTGTAACGAGCCAGAGCCACAGCTGAAGCCAAAATTCATGGGTTGTTGACATTCTAAGATTCTAGCTCAACACACACACACAGAGCTCAGTAAACACAGAGTGATTATCTACAGATTAGCTAGATAAAACTGTCTTAAGTCTCACATGGCAATGGACAAAATAGAAGGTATTTTGTTTCCCCCCACATATATATATATATATATATTTTTTTTTTTAATTGAACCATGCAGTTAAAGTAAATTCCTGGTAAATTCCAGGAAGCTCTGGGCAATTTTTATATCACTCTATATCACTCTCTGGCTTGCACAGGCCTTCTGCAACCTCAGCACTGAACTTCTTAGCAATAAGAATGTGTCATGACAACAGGGGATAATTCTCTGTGGTTAGAACCACTCAACATGACCTAGTATAAATAAGAGAAGACAAAGTAACAAACACCAACAATACAGATGGTCTTACCAATACATCCCTGCCATTTTTGAGAGATCCAGCTCCAAGGACTGTAGAGCCAAATACATTTTAGTTTTAAGTTTGCTGGAGAAAGACAACAATACAGGAAAAATTAAACATTAAAAGGAACTGTGCGATGAAATCCAACTATAGAAATACTGGTTGGTAAGCTACAATACTTAAAAGTTTTAACTTTTCATTCCACATTCCAATTTCAGAATAAATCACCCCTACCCAATGCATACACACACATATCATGTTGATGGAGTCAGGAATCTCACACATAAGGAAAAAATATAAGCATAGAACCAAGAGCTTGTAGAACTATTTAATTTCATATACGTGGACATAAACAAATAAAGCTCCTGTTTTAGACTTACTTGTCTCCTGGTAACTTATACAGGTTCACAAGTCCTCTTAGATGCTTAGAAAATTCATCAAAATTCTTCTCTCTGAAAGGTGGAGAAAAACATTAACATGAATTTATATTCATACCAGATGTGAATGCTGCAAATAGAAACCTGTCTGAAAATACAACTGTTGCTACTCACCTCAGATGTTGCACCAATTCTGGACAACTCTAGGAAGGGAAGAACAGAGAACTGTATGAGTGTCAAATGTTGTCATCTCAGACTTTGTGCAGCACTGTCACTGCAAGCATTAGGACAGTGACAATTCTAAGCACTAGTTTTTGATAAGAAACATCTACAGCTATAAAACGCTACAATTCTAGATCTGCTTGACAACCTCCTCTGGGAGAAAATCAAGCAATATCATATCCTATTAAAAGAATTACTTGAAATAAAGTTTTAAAATAGTCTTATGTTGAAAACTTCTATCTTACATAAACATAACAAAAATGGTCTCATTTTTAGAAAAGTGGCTATGCCAACAGGAAATGCAAGGGCAAATTCCCATATATGTGGAGGATGGAAGTAAAGCTATTTTCTTTCAGGATGTTAGCTGCATGCTTTTCAGTTCTAGCATTTTCCATGCACAGAACAAAACCTTTTAAGATGAATTTCCTAAGCAACTTGCTCACTCCTCAAGAAATAAAATTCCCTCAAACAAAATGAATACATTTATAATTTTGCCAGTTAAAATACTACTCAGAAGAAAATAGGGAAGAAAATGGTCCTTGCACGCATGCACTGCATTGATCATCAGACCAAATCACAAGAACAGACTGCCCCAAGGAGGTTTTTACCTTCCACTAAAAGGAGCAGCAACGTTGTCAGGCCTAGATGAACATTCAGTGTAATCCATTTCTTTTGCTCGTATAGAAGGGAAGCAAAACGGCAGTTCCCAAGACAAAACAGTATCGCTCCCAGGTTTTCAGTAATACATACCACAGGATTTTCTCCATGGTGAGCCACCTTGACATCACACAGCAGCCCTGTAGGATCTAACTGGACTTCCACATAGAACATGTCTGAAGTGATGTAACATTCAGTGCCATTTGCACTAAGGTGAGATCCAAGGCTTACATACAAAACAAAACAAAAATTGCTATGAGATGCACACAAAAAACAATCGAACCAGCAGTGAGATTACGATGTGTACGGATGCACAAGAAATGCCTTTGCCATAAAATAAGGAAGACAACCTACCCATTCTGTCTAGCTATAGACTCTAAGCGATCTGTCATGGCAGGCAGAGAAGACACTAGATGGAGAAAGCAAAGAGCAAGGCTTAGTGAACAGGGCCAGCATTTCCCCAGGAACGAGCATCAGCAGTAAGAGCCAGCTCACTCCTAGGTGTTCTCATACCTTTACACATGCACTTACACACATCATCAACACCCCCAAATTCAGGCAGAACAATTTACACAGGAAAAATAAACATTCTCGGGAATATAGAGAGTGGATCTTTGTGCACAATCAAGTAGAATTCAAGCATGGACGTTTACAATAAAAATAACAGGCAATCCTGAGCGGTACGGAATAGTAACAGGCAAGTACGCTTGCATGAACGTGGCTACACAGAGGCAGGTGCCAGCAACAACCTTGCAATGTGCAGCATTTCCATAGCTATCGCCACTCAGCAGCACGCAAAGCGCATGCACAGAACATACCAACCTTTTAGGGCCTTCTGCAAAGTCTCCAAACAGCTCACCAGATGTTGGTGCCCCCCAGAGTTCATCACAACTCGCTTTTCCTTAGTCAGAAAGGAGAAAAATGACCTTTTGATGTAGCATTCACTGAGAGAGAGTTACTGCAATTTTTGTTCAGTCAAGTGAGGTTTATTCAGTTAATTAAAGGCAGATTAGATTTCATCCCCAAATTACATCCATGTTTTGATTTTTATATGACAACTATCCATTTCGGAAGCAGGTAACAAAGGCATGGTTGGAACCCTGGAATTGATTTTTTTCTTTAAGCAACTTGCTCATCTGGAAGAACAGACCGCAATAACTTTTTAATAGGCATAAGCTGAGAGTTATACAGGAAGAGACAGAGAAATAACCAGATGAGCAAACCTTTAGCACCTCAGAACAATATATGTAGAAACCTTCCATGCAGCTTTCCCTGCATTCTTTTCCTTCCTCCCTCCCTCCACCCGGAAATCTATGTTTCAAACACAAATTTGATCAAACCCACAGTGATCTCTGAGTAGCACTGAAAGGGGAGCAAATTGCTTAACAAAATAAAACAATAACTTGAAAAAGCAAGTGGCAGAATGCACAAGGCTTCTCCTGGCAGCCCAAATGCCAGGTCTGACCCTCTTCCTGGGCTCCCTCTTCCATGAGGCTGTGAGCAGAACACAAGCTCTCCAGACACACACATCACTCCCAAAATCGGGATCTCTCAACCACGGCAGCCCAGCGGGAAGCTGAGGCTTGGCCAAAAAATTAAAATACTCTGAAGAGACCTGACAAACCACCAATAAAATCATTACAGAAGATGCTCCTGAAACCCTCCTGCTCAGATCCCAACAATCCTCACCATGACTTGACGGACTAGCTTCATGGTTTCTGTCCAAGGTCTGTTTTGGTTAAACTTTGCATGAAGTCTTTCTAAGAGGGAACTCATCTTATTCAGCTTCTCCGCCTCTATAAGACAAATCATAGAAGAATATTCAGCAAAGGGAAGTGTCATGTTTAAAGCTTTACCAATGGAACAAGTGGACAGTTGTAATGGAAACACACCAAGGACTGGTGTCGTCGTGCTGTTCTGGAACCTGCCAAGGCTCCCTACACTGCAGTGTCAACAGTCAACTTTGCTCTGCCTTCAGGAGTGCCTCGCAGATCAGATTCTGGTCAATCCTTATGAAATGCTTGTCACGTCCCACGGACACCCGTTGTAGTTGTACAAAACCAATTTTATTGTATTTTAGAAACCTGAAGTATCTCCCTGAGGACTACCTGGCACATTCATCCCCAGAACATAACAGAACACACGTAGATAAAAAAGAACGGTAGTTTCCAGGGCACCATAACTTGCCGTTTCTACTGCCGCCCAATGACAGCTTCTCCCACAGGGCCACCCTTCGCCCAGCCCCACAGCCACGGCTGCCAAAACAAACCCCCGGCTGCCAGGACAGCGCGTGGGGCAAACGCGATGGGTGCGAAGGGGAGTGCAGCCCGGTGGGGCCTCCCGTGAGCTTCACCCTGCCAGGGGGCACGGTTAAACGCGTTAGACGCTCCCAGACGCTGTAACTCTCGGCTGCGCTGGCGGAGGGGGCGGCAGGATAAAGCTCCGCTCGGATATTCGTCTTTATTATAAACGGAACGGGCCCTGCAGCGCACGGGGAGCCGCCTGCGGCCACGACGGCGCGGGGAGCCCACACAGCGCCAACGGCCGCGGGGTCTCGCGAGGGCCCAACCCGCGCCGGAGCCGCCCCCCTCGCGCCGGGCCGGC
>JAWLRI010000288.1:491678-516710 GCA_034781795.1 Crypturellus tataupa
CTGCCCGCCCCGCGGATGCGGCGCTGAGGCGGCGCGGGCCCTTCCGCCTCCCCCCATGTAGGAGCGGGGGGCGCCGGCGGGGCGGGAAGGGGGCGACGCGGCCCTGAATGGTGCGAGGGGAGGAGGAGGGCGGCGGGCGCTGAGGGAGGTTATTTTGGGCGAAGGGGGGGGTCGCTCCCCCTCTCTCGAGCGCTGTGGGGGAGGAATGCCCAACCCGGAGAGACATGGGGGCAAGAAGGAGGGCGGCGGGGCCTCGCAGCGCGCGCCCGGCGCCTCCAACAGCAAGGAGCGGCACCGCGCCGCCTCCCGCCACAAGCGCCACAAGTCCCGGCACTCCAAGGAGGCGCCGGCGGCGGCCGCCGCGGAGAGCGCGGCGCCCGTGGGCGCGGTGATCAAGCCGCTCGTGGAGTACGACGACATCAGCTCCGACTCGGACACCTTCTCGGACGACGTGGCCCTCAAGCTGGACAGGAGGGAGAACGAGGACAGGAAGGCGGAGAGGAGCGAGAGGGCCCAGAAGCACCGGCACCACCAGCACAAGCGCGTTCGCGAGCTCCTGAAGAGCAAGCAGGAGAAGGAGAGGAGGCTGGAAAAGAGCCTGGAGGCGTCTGGCAGGTCAGGGTCCACCAAGGACAGAATATCGGGATCATCCAAGAGGCTCCTCGATGACAACGAGGAGCACCCCAAGTCGCTCTCCTCCAAGAGCAGCAACAAGGAGTCCCGGTCGGCCAAAGCGCACAAGGAGAAATCCAGGAAGGACCGGGAGCTCAAATCCAGCCACAAGGAGCGCAGCAAAAGCCACCGGAAAAGGGATGCTCCGAAAAGTTACAAAACCCTTGACAGTCCCAAGCGGAAATCCAGGAGTCCCCACAGAAAGTGGTCGGACAGCCCCAAACTGGACGACAGCCCCTCGGGAGCCTCCTACATCCAGGAGTACGACCTCAGCCCGCCGCGCTCTCACACCTCCAGCACCTACGACTCGTACAAGAAGAGCCCGGGCGGCTCCTCGCGCCGCCAGTCGGTGAGCCCGCCGTACAAGGAGCCCGCGGCCTACCAGTCGAGCACGCGCTCCCCCAGCCCCTACGGCCGCCGGCAGCGCTCCGTGAGCCCCTACAGCCGCCGGCGCTCCTCGAGCTACGAGCGGGGCAGCGGCTCGTACGGCGGCAGGTCGCCCAGCCCCTACGGCCGCCGGCGCTCGAGCAGCCCCTTCGCGCCCAAGCGCTCCGTGAGCCGAAGCCCCATCGCCAGGTGCGTGACCGTGCGGCGCCGCCGCGGGCCGGGAAGGTGGAAGGGTGGGGATGAGGAAGCATCTCGGGACGAGCAGCTCTGGGCATGTGGAAGTCGCCCCCTTCGTAATCGCGCTCTGTCCCGTGGTGCCTTGTTGGGCTGTGCCGATGCGTGTGGTGTTGCTTTGGGAAGGTTTCCCGCGGTTCTCTTGGAAAATGGAGTTCACACCTTGGAAAACACCTCCCTGAGTGGCACTGGGCAGCCTCCATGTTGGCTCCCAGCAGAGAGCCCTGGGGCCGAATGAGCTCCCGGGATTAAGTTTCACTCTGCTCTGGAGGTGGCCCCTGCGGGGGGGATCCGCAGTGTCCGTGGGGATGGAGCCCTCCCCTCCCGAGGCCCTTCACGGGTGGGAATTTCCATTGGGAAAAATCTTCCCTCCTATTTCTAGAATCCTTTTTCTTTCTGCTAGATGTGGAGACTTGCTCACGTTTTTAAGGAGGGCAGCCCTTGGTTTGAGTGCATTTTACTGTTTATACACTGACTTGTTTCTTTTCTTCCCTTGAATGAGAGATGACCACGTGTAAACTGCATCTTTCTAGCCCAAACTTTCTCCGTAATCGAGTTACTTGCTTCCATATCCAGAAATCAGGGCCTTCTGGAAAGGCAAATAGGAAGCAGTTGTATTTTGGCTTAATTATAATTTTTCTCTCTCATTTTCCTCTGCACCCAGTCAGAAATACAAGCTCTCCCTTACTTGGAAGTGGTGCTAACTGTGTTTTATTTCAGGTGTTTATTAACACGAGTCCTGAGCGCGTCTCCGGTTGTTGCTGTGTGTGCTGTGGAGCTCCGGTGGTAGCTCCATGGCAATTAAGATCTGACCTGGAATGCAATAACTATTGAAATGCTCTGTGCTGTGCTGGCAGCGCTGCATCCCTCGCTCCAAGCAGGAGTTGTGGGAAGAATCTGCCTCTAGGGTTTACTTTAGTGATCGGGAGTTGCCAGAGAACTTGGTGGCTTTGGAATTTCTCTGTTGTTGGAATTGCTGTTGTCTCTTTGCTGTATCCTGGGCTTGAAACATCCTCCCTGCAAGAGCTGCAGTGTGGAGCGGCCTGGAAGCTCCTATGGGAAGCCCGCTGTACGAAATGGTGGAGCAAACAAGCAGGAATTACCCTGTCTTCCCTTCACCCTCTGACTCCTGGCTTGTTTCTCCTTCTCCCTGTTCTCTGCACATATATCTGAGAGGTGCTGAGGGAGCCAAGTCCTTCCTGGTTTTCTTTTCCCTCCCCTCACCCTTCTTTGCCCTCGTGGCAGGGCTTTTGCAAGCTATTTAGGAATGCCTTGTGCAAGGGCAAGTTAGAGTAGTAGAAAATTAGGTGTGATATGTGAGCTAATGATGCCATGGGTCTGCCAAGCGGCCGTGCTCAGCTGTAGCCAGGGAGAGCCCTACGCTAAATGGGGTCTTTTCCCGCAGTTGCTCCTGCCCCAGGAAATCAATGTTTTCCTCCTCCTAAGGGGCCTCCAAAGCACTTGGTGCTTCCCTGAGCTTACCCATGTAGGAGCCTTTTTAAAGGCATCTTTGACTCGCTGACAAAAAGCTAAACCCAAACCAAAATAGATTTCAAAGGTTACTTATTGTTTACGCTCTGCTTGTACTAAAGTCTTTGAATCTGTGACTTCAGTTGATAACCTGTCACTCTTTTCTCCTCTCTTGAAAGATAACTTACTGACTTTGATGTATTTTCTTCAGATCCCAACACAAAGCATGGATTATGCCTTCAGAAAGCATCTGCCTTAGGTGATTATGTCCAAGGGATGGAGAGAATTGAATGTATTTTCCATATATTAGGCAAATTTTAGGTTATAATTAATATGTTGGTTTTGCTTCATTAAGCTTGCAGTCAGTACAATGTGGAAGTCAATTTACATTTATGGTCCAACATCTGCTGCGTAAGGCAGAGATGTCCCCCGGCCGCGCGCTGCCCAAGAGCCCGCCCGGAGCGGCCTCTCCGGCTCCATAGAGCAGTCGACAACGATGAGGGTTGAAGGGAGGCACCTGGGTAGCACCAGCCGGTGCAATGC
Source organism: Crypturellus tataupa (assembly GCA_034781795.1). Lineage (NCBI taxonomy): Eukaryota > Metazoa > Chordata > Aves > Tinamiformes > Tinamidae > Crypturellus > Crypturellus tataupa. The sequence continues at coordinate 494,985 of JAWLRI010000288.1, forward strand.
CCTCCCCTGGCTCATGCAGAGGAACAATAACAATTTGGGAGAGAAATCATCTTAAACTCCTACCCTTGCTTCTGTCCTAAGCGTGTGACCGTGGCTTAAATTCTTCAGAAGAGGTAACAGGCTTTTCTGGGATGCTGAATTATTTCCCCTCCCTAGAAATGTTGTGGGGTTTTGTTTTTTAAGTGCATTCTGCTTTAATCTGTATGTCCAAAATACAGTTCTAGGAAACTAAATCAACATGTGCTGATTGGAGCAAATGCAGAATGCGTGTGTTTCAAATGCTCGTGCCAAGCAACTTGCTTTGCATTCAGGAGGAAATGGGGATGATTTGGTCAGTAGGGAAAATAACAGATGCGACTTGTAGCAACTGTTGTTATTGCAGCAAAAACTAGAAGAAATTCCAGAGTCGTTCAGCTTGAAGGTGGGTTGTGCTCTGTGCTCAGTGTAACATCTAAGTGCGAGTGTCCACACGTGCTGTAGCAGTGGCTGCTGTTGCACAGATCCGTGCCGTGCTGCATAAGTAAGAAACAGGGCTCTTCTGCTTGAGCTTTTCATGAGAAATTGGGGCAGGGATGTGCAGTCAAACTGCCCAGATGCTCCTCTCCTTTGCTGTTCGCCTCCGCTGTGGTTTGGAGCACGTGTGATACTTTAACATTGGTAGATGTGGTAGATGTTCTCAAGAATTTGTATGGTGGCTGATGTGGAAGGCCCTAAGCGGGGACTGCTCCAGGTTGACCCCTGCCAAAAGTTCTTGGCAGTAGCTGCTCCTGCAACATGAGGAGGTCTGGAGACTTCCAGCATTTCCTCCTCTAAAGACCATTCTGATTCTATCTGGTTGTTTAATGCTGCTTTTTGCACCCTAGGGCACTTTTATCCAGAAAAAAGGAAGGTGTGTAGGACAGATAGCCTTCTTTTCCCCAAAACTTCTGTTAATTACAGAGGAAGCCTTTGGGGGCTGTTAGTTCATGTAAGGCTGAGAAGGGGTAAAAGTACCAATGTGTTGGCTGCTGGTAAAGCCAGAAAGGATTGTCCCGAATGGGAAGAATTTCTCTACAAACAAAATCTGCTTCTGCATTTTCCCTCTTATTGTGGGAACTGGGAAGAGATTATCTGCAAGGGGAAGGAGAGAAGGCTGGGAACAAGGAACTGAGTTCAGACTATCTTAAACAGGATCTCTCCTGAAGGAGAGGAAGAGAATGCTGAAGGATAACCCTAAAACTATTTGTGGTTGCAGTAAACTACAACCTGCAGGGTTCACTCGGAATGTTTTCTTAGCCTGCGAATGCTGTCACTGCACAGAGTGGTGATGTTTTTTCAGCTCCTGGCAACTTTGTGGTGGGATGTGGCAGGTGAATTGCTATCTGAATGGCAAAGTGGGACAATTAACTCATTAACAAGAACCCGTGGAAAAGGGCATGATCTTGAGGCAGCACTCCCATCAAAGACCGATTTACTGAAGAGGAAAAAAACAGGTCTCTTGCCAATAACTTTGACATATAGGCTGGATATAGGTTTCCAATTCTATTTTTTAATAGTTTCCAAATTGGTCTCCAGTGAGTCTGAAGTTATTGTAGTTTTCTGACTTGGGTTGTACTGTGTTTATCCTGCGAGCCCTAATGGTGTTGGACACTTCCTGCCTTGTATTGCAGTGCAGGCTTATCAGTAAGTCCTGCACATATTACTGGTTTAGAGCCATTTATTGTAAGTGACGATGGACACCTGAATATACAAAATTAAAATTCCCGTTTCTTTTTTTCCCCTGAATCCCAATATGCAAATTTGAGTTCTGATGATAGTAAAGGAACCAGGGGAAAAATTAGCTTGAAGTGAGCTGTTTCCTGAGGCGGGATTCCCGTGAGGGCAGTCGCGTTTTCTCCGTTGTTTCCTCCAAAGCTGCACGTAATTACAGTGAAAGATTCATAAACTGCCGGCTCATCCTCTCAGCTGAAGTCGGCTGCTCGGCTCATGCATCTGCGATCTCATCTTTACCTTGAGGCTTGTCCAGTCTTCAGGCTTCATTTCTATTTTAATTGTATGATGTAAGGACAGCGTTGACCCTGGAAGCTGGATGTTGACTACTGTAATGTGTTTCGGGTCCCAAAGTAGGTTTGGGTAACTTGAGTCTCTCTTGGCAGGTGTTCGGGACTCTTTAAACTTTGCTGACAAATAAGGAATTTGAATTATTTTCGGAGAGTGCCTTTAATGATGGTGAGTAGCTCAGAGGTTGAGACTTGCTTCATTTGACTTGTCTTCCCGTTCTCTCCACAGGAAATCTGTGAAATCCCGAAGTCGAAGTCCTGGGTATTCAAGACACTCATCATCTCACAGTAAAAAGCAGAGGTCTGGGTCACGTAGTCGCCATTCCAGTATATCCCCTACCAGGCTGCCACTGAATTCGAGTCTGGGGGCCGAACTCAGCAGAAAGAAAAAGGAACGAGCGGCGGCAGCAGCGGCTGCAGCAAAGGTGGATGGAAAGGAGGCAAAGGGCTCACCTGTTTTCCTTTCTAGAAAGGAGAACAGCTCAACTGAACTTAAGGAGTCTGGAACAGAGTCTAAAAAGGTCACCAAAACTGTTAAATCTGAAAAGTCGTCTTCAGATACAGAGTTAGTTAATTTACTGTATACAAATGCAGAGACTAAAGCATCTGCAGACACAATAAAAGTCAAAGCAGAAGAGAACTCTGAAAAGAAACATCCTGTTCCAGTTAAAGATGCAAAACAAATGGGAACAAAAGACTTGAAGCCTGTAGTAGTGAAAGAGGAGCTACGGTCTCCAAAAGAGACAGAGGCAGCAGAGAAGGAGATTCCACCCCCATTGCCCTCAATCAAATCGCCTCCTCCGCCTCTGCCGACAACCACGCCGCCACCTCCAACTCCACCGTTACCGCCTTTGCCTCCATCGCCTGCTGTTCCTCCTCTACCACCATCCCTACCCACTCCTGTTCAGGTCCCTGCTTCAGTCCCGACATCTTTGTCATCTTCCTCCCATCCAAGGACGTCTACTTTATCCTCTCAGGTGAACTCTCAGTCTTCTGTCCAAGTCGCTACAAAAACCCAAGTGTCTGTGACGGCTGCTATCCCACACCTGAAAACTTCGACGTTGCCTCCGCTCCCGCTCCCCCCTATTTTAGTTGGGGAAGATGACTTGGATAGGTAAGGTCACACGAAACGGCGTCCTTCAGTTTGTATTTGAATGCAAAACACTGAAAGGAAGAGCAAATTTGATTAGTTTTGTGGTTGCTAGCTTATCCAGCCAGCAGTGGAGGTTATGCTGGTGGCTAATGAATATCATGTTGTGTGGCCATTCCTGTGCCTTTGGCCCTATTGGCTCTACAGGGAAAGTTTTCTGGCCTGTGTGATGGGTATGTGTGATCTCGGTAAGGAAGAGTGGCTTGGCTACTGTTTTAATGCTGATTGCTAGAAATTCCAAATCGTGCCTAGTTCATGTTTGTAATGATAATGACCTGTGAATCCAGAATTATGCAGCCCTTTGCACTGCAGCCTTTTGCAAAAGCTTATTTTGAAACTGTAGGTTTTATTTCTTTGGAATGCAAGTGTGTCAATGTTAGGAGCAAAACTGAACTTCAATTTTCTGAGCCTGAAAAAAGAAAAAGTTACGCAAATTACTCTCTCTGCTGTCAAAGAGCTGATCAGAGCAGAGCTGTAGTGGTGACAAGTGTAATGTGCCATCCTCCTTGGCATGCACCGTGTCCTTGTGCTCCTCCTGTCCCGCTGCGCTTCCACGGAGCCATGGGATGCACGGAAACCCTCTCTCCTTCCACCTCCAACTCAGGTTCACTGGGTCTGCCTTGTGTAGCTGCTCTTCTGCTCAGCCTGCAACACAAACCTGTCCACAGGAGATGCTGGATTTTAATCTTTTTTTTTTTTTTTTTTCTTTTTTTCCCTTTGGGACAGGGGGATGGCAGAGGGTCACTACAGAATACCAGAAGTACAAAAGGAGAGGAAAAAATACTGTTTTTCCTCTCCCTTTTTGTAGCTGGTTAATATTTTAGGGTAAGGCTGTTATTTCAGCCTTATAGACAATCACTGGTCTTAGCCTGTAGTTTTCTTACAGCTTCTGTCTCTTTCTAGCCCTCACTAAAGGATGTATTTGGTGTCTCAGTGAAATTGTGTTGTTTTTTTTTTTTTTTTTACACTTCTAACAGAGTTTTGCATGACAATTAAAATGTCATATAGTTACCCTCCTGTCAAAAAAAACCCAGTATGTTACATATTCTCTGATTCCGTTAATTGATTTTCATGGGTTGCCCTGGTATCGATGTCAATCAGGGCAACACTGTCACCATAATAATCATAAAAGTTACTTGCACATGTTTGTGTTGCCCTCTCCAAGCTGTTTAACATTGTGTTGTTCAGCAAGTATCTATTTAGTTCAAATTCATCAGAGAGGAGCAGTAGCTTTTAACAGATTGCAGATTCTTTTCCCTATTCAAGTGCCAGTTTAAGCAAGATTCTTACCTCTGTTTTCACCCATCTCCAGTCGTAGAAATAATGCTGCAAATGCAATATTTCATTTTCCACACTTGTGTGGCTCAATCTTTGTTCCACCTCTGCCAACCCAATGAACTTGGGAGCATGGGTAACAGCACAGCTGGTTACTAGAGTTCCCAGTACTGTTTCCCCCAATAAAAAGAGGGGAAATCTCACTTCAGCTGTTGAGTCTAATGCTGGTTTCAAGTGACACTGACCATATGCGGAAGCTCTCTCTTAATCAACTGACTCTGTGAGTAAATTCTTTAAGCAGATTTTTTTCCCCTATGCTGAGACTAGAAAATCACTCCTGCAGAGTTCTAAGAGTGTGGTAAGCACAGGATTTGAAAATATGCTTTGAAATGTCCAAGTACAAAATGCATCTCGCTTGGCTAGACTCTCCTTGACCTTTTCTCGTGCTTGCCAATGTTTCGAGCTGTTTTTGGTCTGTGACTCTCAGTCATTTCAGCAATCAGGGTGTCCTGGGGTTGCTTCCCTGGCCAGAAGAGCAGCAGGAGGGGAAGGTGATGGCCGAGTCCAGTGGTCCAGACTGGTCCTGACGGAGGTTGTCCCAGCAGTGCTGTAGCTTGCCCAGGTTCTTGGGAACATCTGGTCAGCAGGTGATAGTGTTAACATGGTTTAAAACTGGAGCTGATTGAAACGTGCCCTTTTTCAGGGAAGGAAGAGAAGGGAGGTGACTTCCAGGAGACTTGCCAGGCAGTTGGTGATGAGTTTGTCACTGTTTTTGCTTGGGCAAAAAAGTGTTTGTTTACATTTCTCATTTAAAAAAAAAAAATCCAAGTGTCCAAATGTTCTGGCAGCACTTAAACTTGGAGCAACCATCTAGTAACATTAATGTTAACATACAAATAGATTAACTAAGCACAGATAACAGCATGTCAGCAAGAGAAGAACTATTTGAGAGGTGGTTCTTGTCTCTTAATAGACTTTTTTTTTTCTGGTGAAACAGGTTTTCATGGAGAAGAATTGCTTTACTATTCAGACCTAGGAATTCTCCCTGCCACATACAAGCAGAGAGGAGGAATTAGATTCTGCTTATAAGACTTTTGCTAGTCTAAACCAAGCTCTACTGATGCCACTGATATTTTAAAACAAATAAATCCCATTGGTTTCTCAGCAATAGGCAAAATTCGGTAATGCTTTGGTCCTTGCTCAGATCATGTGGGGAATTAATTCTGAGTGTCTGTGTGTGCTTATGATGATCCTTAACAGGTCATGCATTTAATTACATTATAATAAATGGGCCTGGTAGTGGAGTAAGGGTCTGCAGGAGGTAACCTGATGATAATCTGAATTTTGAATTCTGTATTTTCTGGGAACTTGAGAAAAATTGTTTATTTGTATAAACTAAGAGAGTTCTAGGTGCAAAGAGCAATGTGTTTATTTGAAGTGATCCAAACTTAATATTTTTCTTCACTGACTTTTTAGCTATGTAAAACCTGATTATTCTTTGCTTTATACTTATGCTCATTTTGTCCCTTAAACTTGGGCTCCTAACTTTGCGCTCAAACACAGAGCCTTTGGCCTTCAGTAGTGCGTTTTTTTTGGTTTGCTTTTAATTGGCTGCTAAGTCTGACCTTTTTGTTATATTAACTTTGCGGAGTTTAGTCCAAAAGAGATTCTTCCTCCGAAGCCTGTGAAGAAAGATAGAGAGCAGAGACCACGACACTTACTCACGGACCTCCCGCTCCCTCCAGAGCTCCCTGGAGGGGACCCATCTCCTCCTGACTCCCCAGAACCAAAGGCAGCCACACCACCTCAGCAACCGTTCAAAAAGAGACCAAAGTAAGGCTGATTTCTTCTTTTTTTTGGCTTTTTTTTTGGGTTATTAGGTTTTCTGTATATCCCTGTGTGAGAGATTGTTGCTCAAAGTGCAGGCAATTCTAAAGCTGAATCTGGCACCTGCTTTGCTTTCTCTTAGCATCTTCCCCACAATCTGTAGGATGAGGAGAACTTTTTATATATCCTTATTTATAAATCTTCAGCCAGACTTAGTTCCATTTTACTGAATATCTTATGTTCTCAGGTTGGTGTTTGGATAAAACAAGTTCCTGTTTTTTTTTTTTTTTTCTTTTTTTTTTTTTTTTCCCCTTGATAATGTTCTATCTATTCCCGGTGGAAATTGAAAGCTACTTACCAACAATTTGAGAATGAAGAGTTCAGCAGTTGCAGCTTGTGAAGAGCAGGAGGGTGTGCGTATTGTGCATCAAGTGGAGGCTGCAGCTTAGACTTAATGTCCAAGTTGCCACAGCCTCCGTTGTCCTTCCCTTTGGTCCTTTCAACATCAGGGATGGTTGGAGTGTGAAACATTTGGTCTTCAACCACATCTGCCCTGAGACTTCCTTCATCTTTTTATGTTATGGCTTTTAGACCAAAGAAATCTCCTGATAAATATCCCTATAACTGTCCCTTTTAGTGCTTTTAAGAAGAGGTTATGTAGGAAAGGAGCCAGGTGCCTTATCTTCATGCACGACTGCAGTATGGGTCGTGTTGCGAGGTGTTTGCAGCTTCCTGCATAGCAAAATTCATGCAGTTGTCAAGCGTTAGTAAACTCCTGCATACGCAGGGCCTTTCCGTATGTGCATTGCTAGCTGCACTTTGTTTAAAACAAAGACAGATCAAATGTCCAGTGTTTGTGCAGAAGACTTCGAACACTGCTTTTTTGTGCTACTGTAATATAATTCTTTGAGTTATTTTGATACGCTTCTTCTTCAAACTGCTTTGTTGTATTGAGATCTTTGAAAAATCAGTGTAGCTGTTTACATGTCCAAAGAGGCTATGACGAAGTAATTTTGCCGTATCAAAGCCTGTGGGTTTGAGGTGTCATAATACTCTTGTCTTCTCTGTTTTGATTTGTATGCCTTATTTGCCCCGTAGAAGAAAGCCATCATTCAACTTTAAGTTGAAAACTGAAGGGAAAAGATCTGATAGCCACACAGTGCTTTTTGCTGGAGTGCCTTAATGTGTGACTGCAGAAAAGGGATAACATTATTGTGTAGCAGCGCCTGTATCTGGAGTAGCTGAGATTGTGCGAGCAGCATGAAATAAACCCTCAGTTGCTGGGGAGCAGGACAGGGCGCCCGAGCTCTGCCCTTGTTCTTAGGGAAAGGTTTGCCTGCAGGGTTGTGGGCGAGGTGGAGCCCTTGAGAGTCTAACGGGTCTTTTTCCTCTTTCAGAATCTGTTGTCCTCGGTATGGGGAAAGGAGACAGACGGAAAGCGACTGGGGGAAGCGTTGTGTGGACAAATTTGATATCATTGGGATTATTGGAGAAGGGACGTATGGGCAAGTGTACAAAGCCAAGGACAAGGATACAGGTAAAGATACCAAGTGACTTCGGGTCAATTCTGCCTCTTTATGTCCTAGTTCTGTTAGTGTAGGTGTGCTTAAAGCCCTCTCCAGGCTTGGTGCTGGTTAATGACAAATACCAGAAGTCTGGAGCCATTAACCAGAAATGGCTCCAGACTTAGAATGAACATTGGGGGTTTTCAAAAAGGGCTTAAAGTGGGGAGCAAAGCACAGTGTCACATAAATCCTGTTATCCATGAGCTGGTGGCCAGCTGTGCTCTGCATATACCGCTTGCTACCTGCAAGTTACAGCCCCAAAGATGCCCTCTGAGTGCTCCTTTTGAAGCAACCCTTTGCCAGGTTTATAGCAGCAGAGCTTGTGAGAAGGGCTGCAGCAGTTTCCAGGGCAGGTTCTCATTTACGTATGTCCCTTCCCACTGAAACAGAGCAGCAGCACCAGTGTCACTGCTCCTGATGGGGTGGCTTGGGTGCCAACCTCTGGCAGAGCAGTGCTAATAAAAGGCAGAGGGTGGTAGCTTGAGCTGCCTCTGCTCTTTTCTTGGCGGGTATTGGTGTGCCCATAGGAGCTTTGAGCTTCCCCTTGGAGGCCCACAGAGCTCTTAGCGGGGCTCTGCGGTGCTCTGACACTGGTCTGTCGTGGCAGGTGAGCTGGTCGCGCTCAAGAAGGTGCGGCTGGACAACGAGAAGGAAGGCTTCCCCATCACCGCCATCCGCGAGATCAAGATCCTCCGGCAGCTCATCCACCGCAGTGTTGTCAACATGAAGGAAATTGTCACGGACAAACAAGATGCACTGGATTTCAAGAAGGACAAAGGTATTATTTACTGCAGGGTGTGGTTTCAGTTAGCTGAAGAGGTGACACAATCTTTGTTATCCTTATTGTAAAGCTAGAAAGCCAAGTCCTGCTGTGTGTAGGTTTTCTGTATGTTCTTTCTTGATGTAGCAGTTCCAGCAAAAGTTTATTGTCTGGATTTGACTTTACATCAAATAATAGGTTCCAATTAATGAGTCATCACACCACATAGCTGAGGGGGACTTAAAAGGGTGCATTGCATTTGTTCCTGCAGAGTCAGAAAATACTTTTTTCCTAAAACTTTTACAAAACACTTATAACTGATTGGTGCTGACAGAATAGCTGATAGTATGAAAAGTCTTTGATCCCCCATCACTGTAGGAGAAAGGTGCTCTAACACCTCGTGAGGTTTTCTTGCCTTGGGACTTTTCTCAACGATTAATTGTTTTTCTCATCAATTTCTACTTTTCCTTTGTGTCTCTTTCTCTATTTTACCAGGTGCCTTTTACCTTGTGTTTGAGTACATGGACCATGACCTAATGGGGCTGCTAGAATCCGGGTTGGTACATTTCTCAGAGGACCATATCAAGTCTTTCATGAAACAGTTAATGGAAGGTCTGGATTATTGTCACAAAAAGAACTTCCTTCATCGAGATATCAAGTGCTCCAACATCTTATTGAACAACAGGTAATTTAGGACTAGATAGAACTCAAGGTGATCTGCTTGTGGCAATCTCTCCATGTGAGATCAAAGTGCTTAGATTTGCAGCACTTTTTAGTTGTGTTTCTTTCATGGTGACTTTTATTGTACTGTTTACTGTAAGTGCTTGTATGCAGAGAAAGCATTGAAGGTTAAAGTGGGAAGTAGCAGCTCTCCATTAATTTTCACTTTTTCATATACTATATTTTGCCATAGAACACACTATAAATTTGGTATATACTGTTAATTCTCAAGTCTTTATCAGAGTATCCATAAGAAGAGTTTGAGCGAGTAAGACTAATACTGCACATAATTGCATTTGCATGTTAATACCTGTGTAAAAGGTATTAGACTGTGTAAAAGGCAAAAGGCTTCACTGGAATGTTGGTCCACTGGACAGATTTTGTGGTGGAGAGAAGACTGAGTTATTGCAGGTATTCTCGTTTCTTGGAGGGATCAAGCAGGGTCTGAAAAACTGACTGACTTTGCCAAAATACTGCAAACCTTGCCTTGCTAGAGCTGCCTACTGGGTTGGGGAGTTCTCTTTCTTTTTACTGCTTTTACTGCTGTGATTGGAACTAGTGACTGCTTTTGTCTTTCAGTGGGCAAATCAAACTCGCAGATTTTGGACTCGCCCGACTCTACAGCTCGGAGGAGAGGTGAGACGTGATGGGGTGAAAGAAGGGAGAAATGTCTAACATAAGTGGGACAAGCTTTTTTGATCTTAATGTCCCCATTTCGCTTTGACCTGATGAGGTCAATCACTGTTCAGTAGTGGCAGCCTGTTGCGGGCCAGGGAGGGCTAGGTACTTGGGAGCCCCCACTTCTATTTAAATGCTACGTTTTGGAAGTAATGATTGCAATCTGTAAGCATTTTGTAGCACTTAATTTACTTACCTATATCTTATATTACAGCCGTCCATATACAAATAAAGTCATTACATTATGGTATCGACCTCCAGAATTGCTGCTAGGTGAGGAGCGTTACACACCAGCCATAGATGTGTGGAGCTGCGGGTAAGTACCTGGGTTGTGTCACTTGCCACATCTGATTTCTCTTCTAGCTCGACAAAGTGTTCCAGTAGTATTGGAATGCTTTCAAATCCTGTGCCTTAAAGCAATAGATTTCTGTCAACTAACTGATGCTAAATCGTTTAATAATAACTCCTAAAGCAAAATGTGTTTAGGTATTGACACATAGGAACATAAAATGTATCCTGGTAATTACTCGTGGAAATTCTGGCTGTGAAGGGCAGTTGCTATTCACTGCCTTGTGCCAGACAAGTGGCTCAGTCCAGTTCCAGCACACAGGTGCCTGCAAGAGGCCACAGCTCTGTCTGGCACCAATTGCCATTGCTGTCAGAAGACTTAAGCATAGATGTTCAGGGCTGAATGAGTCAGGGCTCTCCCCTCCCTCATTTACTTTTCCTTCCAACTATTAGGAAGTGCTGTGTGTGCACAGACACGTGTGTAAGACTGTCCTGTGCCTGGCAATGATAAATGAAAAGCTACTGGCAGCAGAGAATAGCTGGGTGAGCAGATATCTCAACTTGGGACAGTGGAGTTGGAGGGAGAATTGGGCTGAATCTGGAAAAAATGAGATGTCTGGCTGTTCTTCTCATTCTGCTTTTGGTGCTTTCCCTTTTCCCTGCAAAGAGTTAAAGCATTAAACCTGTGGTGTTTTAACCAGCCTACTAGTGGATGTTATTTCCCAGCTGTGTGGAATTGGTGGCTCTTTACACATAGGTTAGTTTGTCAGTTCTCAACTACAAGCCCTGATGCAAATAGCTCTCCTCAGGCAAACCTGCTTCCGAACAGCAATGCTGCAGTGTTCAAACGATCATCCCAAGAGTTTGCTGTCATGACCTCTTGCTTTTCCTCTTTCCAGCTGTATCCTCGGGGAACTGTTTACAAAGAAGCCTATTTTTCAAGCCAATCTGGAACTGGCTCAGCTTGAATTAATCAGGTAAAGCATTGCACATGCATGCCTCTGAGAAGAGGCACTGCAGAAACTGCTCATGCACACAGTCTGTGTATTATAAGAGCCCTCTTGCTCTAATCTGCCTGCAAATTAGGACCAGTACATCACGATAACTGCAAATGTGAATGCTTAGGCCTCTGGGTGTCCACACCTGCAGCCAAGCATGTGCCTGTTAATGTATTCACCCTCAGCAAACTTGTGTTGTTAGAGTGCAAAAATCATGGCCTTAAATTGGATCTCACCACTGAAAATGCTGTTTGTTAGATGGTTTATCCATTCTAAATAATCTTTTCTCCTGTTTGTGATGCTTCTTTTTAACCTGGGTCTTTGTTTAATCCTTGTCAAACTGTACCCACCCCGAAAATGCTGATGTGCTAAATTGCCTAAGAGGAAATATTTTCACTTGGGTGGTGACTATTCTCAGATGCGTTTCATTTTGCTGATAACACTCTGCTTTTCTGCTTCTCAGCCGACTCTGTGGGAGCCCCTGTCCAGCAGTGTGGCCAGATGTCATCAAGTTGCCCTACTTCAACACTATGAAGCCCAAGAAGCAATACCGGAGGCGCCTGCGCGAAGAGTTCTCCTTGTGAGTCTCAGCAGAAGAGAGGACAAGTGGGCGCATTAGAATCGTGACCTTTTATGTTGTGTGCCTGACGTGTTATCCATTGGCTTCAACCTCCTGGGCAGGATGGAGCAGTGCTTCTGCGTACCTGCTCTCCTCTCCAGGAGGGCTTCTGTCGTCCATGCAAGGCTGGAATGTGGTTGCTCTCCCCTCTCTGAATATCCAGTCTGCCCCAAGTGCCTCCTGGAGGGGTTTCCTGCCTCCATGTAGATGTCTAGTTGGAGTCTGCCTTGTCAGTCTGCACTTGGAAGCTTTGCAGGATGGCATTTGCACAGCGCAGAGGCTGTCTGACTTCGCAGATGTGCTCTCTGGGGGCAGAATATAATTGTGCGATAATCTCTGGGGATTTGTAGCAGAGCCGCTCTTCAAAAGCGGTGAAAATTAGACTGAAAATATTACAAATCTGATGCCTGTTCTGATGATGTCTGTGAGCTGCTGCATTACTTACCAGTAAATTTGCCTGCATGAGTTAGGCTTGAGGTGGCTCTCTGGAAATGGGTTTCGGTTGAGAACAGCACCTTAATTCCGCCCTGTTTCCGATCCCTGTGCAGCATTCCTTCGTCCGCTCTCGATCTGCTGGATCACATGCTCACGCTGGACCCCGGCAAGCGCTGCACGGCGGAGCAGGCCCTGCAGAGCGACTTCCTGAAGGACGTTGACCTCAGCAAGATGGCACCGCCGGAGTAAGTTCCAGCTGGCATCTGCCACCACGTTGGGCACTGAGCGTTGGGAAAGAGCTGTCGCTTTGGCTTTATTTTCACTGAGTCAAGATATCTGGCTTCTTTTCTCCCCTGTGCCCCAGGATTTTTGTCATACAGCTGAGCAAATAGTTTTTCCTATGCTTGTTTTTCTCTCTCTCCTGTTGCTTTTTCTAAAGCTCCCTTTGTAGCTCTCTCCTCCCACCCCGGGTGAGCGGAATACAAAACTCTGCAGTAGCTTCATTGAACGCAAGTAGGTTGTAGCTCTTAGGATTCCTGTTTCCTTCAGAATTCCTAATGGCAGCTGCTCGCCCAAAGCCACCATACTTGGAAAGCTTAACAGATTTACCCTTACGGCGGGCTGTGTGTATTTAGTAACACAGCCCTTTGAGGAATAAGGTCCTAGTGCAAATTAAATGATTCACATGCAGTTGAATCTTCTTTCCCAGTTATAGGATTTGCCCCTTTTGAGTATAAAAGTATGTTGCAGGCAAGGAAACATCTACAATATTTTTATAGCACAAATATTTTTCTGTGTTTTTTGAGGAGAAAACTAATATCCTTCCTATCTTTCTAAGCTATTAAGGGGTTTTTTTCTCTTCCAGCCTCCCCCATTGGCAGGATTGCCACGAGCTGTGGAGCAAGAAACGCCGACGGCAGCGGCAGAGTGGGATCGCAGTGGAGGAGCCGCCGTTATCAAAAGTTTCTCGGAAAGAAACTACCTCTGTTACAAGCACGGACACTGTCAAAAACAACAGCAGTCCCGTGCAGCCACCGCCTGCCCAGCTCAAAACAGAGCCTGGTGTTGGAGATGCAGTAGGTCAGTGTCTTGGCTGGTCTGTGCAAAGATCCTGCTGCTAACTTGCATCTCTGCCCTGTGCTGGGTGTGGAGGCTTATGTCTCTTTTTAAGCCAGGGTGAATCTTTAATTCTATGGAAACAGCATTCCTGCATCTCCCTGTTTGAGATGGGGGAAATTGATTTGTTTTCTTGATTTTGTTTCTCCCCTCTCTGCTCTGAAGACTACTGGGTGCACAGAATTGTGCATGTTATTTGGAACTCTCTGGATGGCTCACTGTATAGTCAGTTATTCTATATAATAGCTGACTAAATTCACTGTATGAGTTAAGTTTGGCTCCTACACATGTTTTCATGGAGCGTGATGGAAGGAATTCTTGAGTCACGTAGACAGGCAGAGTAGCAAATAATAGGCTGGAGGGAAAGGGAGTGCAAGTGAACTGAAGTTCATGATTTTATTGATCTTATTGATCAAATTACATAATTTTTAGGCATGTAACATAACAGACTAGTGGTTGGTGGGTGGAAATGCAAATTTTTGCACAATGATTCTTGCATTAAAAAATCCCTTGGTCATAATGACTTGCCAGACCAGGACTTGTGCACTGTTCCCAAAACCGTGATCAACTTTCTAGTGTCTAGGAAATGGCTTGAGGAGAGGTGTTCTGCTTCCAGGGAATGCAGAGATATACAAAGTTGCCTGGACCAGGCTGATTCTTCTGTGGAAGATCTGTGCAAACCCAGATGCAGGCAGAAACTTCCTTTGTGGCGAATGCTCTACAGACAAATAGTAGGGAAGACGGTTCTTGCTCCAGGGAACGTGCAATCCATGTGTTCAGTGAAACATGGCAGATGGACAAAAGGTGGTGGTCAGATTAACAAACAGCTGAGAAAGGAGCTTCGCATTATTGGTTGTCTACCAGCACGGGCAGCTTATTTTTAAGCTTCTAAATCCAAATGGTGCATCCTGCTTCCCAGAGAGTTTGTGTGACACGCAAGGTCAGTGCGAAGTGACACCCTCGTCACCCTCACCAGGGCGGCTTTGCTCCGCCGTGGCACAGGAGGAGGTGATGCCCTTCAGGATCTCTATTTCAGACTAACCTGGCTGCTTTGGGGGCAGGATGGAGGCCTGCGTGATCCCAGGCCAGCCTTTTGCACGGAATTGTGTTCTGCGTGGCCTAATTTCTCTTGCTGTTAGTGGAACATTCTTCCTTCATTCCAAGCAGCAGCATAAATCTGTGCCAGGCAATGCGTTTTTTGGTGCAAGAGGGAGGGCTTTTGATCCACCGAGTGCTGCAGAGACCTTGGGAAGGTGCTGAGCTGCCACCAGACCTGCTGCTCTGCTTGCTCCTGAGCTGGGCTGAAGGGTTTCAATCTTCCTTACACATCCTCAGCCTCGCTTGGGGGCAACAGCATGGGTGGCCACTCACTGTGATTCTTGGGGTGTCCTCAATGCGTTACCTGCCCCACGAGTGGGGCCGTTGGGTTTAGCTGCTCTGGTGAGCAGCTGTGCGCGCAGTTTGGGTGGCAGATTGGAGCAGGCAGTGACAAAGCACCGCTCGGCCGCGAGTGCAGTGCGTGAGCAGGACCACGGGGTGCTGCTGCAGCGCTGCTCAGCTCCGAGCCAGCACGGACAAACCGAGAGTGGGAAGCAGAGTCCTGGAATCCTCCTCCTAAAGCCTCCCTGCCTTCCCCTGGGACACGGAGAAGGGGGATGTTGGGATGCAGGAGTTTGCGCGTGATGGTTAGAGCAGTGTGCAGCAGCTTTCCGTAACCATGATGTTGTTTGTGTTTCCTGCAGGCCTTGGAGAAATCACCCAGCAGCTGAATCAGAGCGAACTTGCCGTTTTACTGAACTTGCTGCAGAGCCAGACTGATCTGAGTGTCCCGCAGATGGCCCAGCTGTTGAACGTACACTCGAACCCGGAGATGCAGCAGCAGCTGGAGGCTCTCAACCAGTCCATCAACGCTCTGACAGAAGCCACCGCTCAGCAGCACGAGTCTCAGGCGGCGGCGGTGGCAGCAGAGGAAGCCATAGAAGAGCCACCCGCGGAGGCGCAGCCACCGGAGGAGCAGGTGACTCCAGAAGCAGCCAGCGCTCAGGGAGACATGCAGAACGTGCTGGCCGTTCTGCTGAGTCAGCTCATGAAGAGCCAGGAGCCCGTTCTAACCCTGGAGGAGAGCAACGGGGAGAAGAGCGGCGAGCAGCGGGGGCCCAGGAAAACCCCCACCGTGCACCCGGAGGAAAGCACAGGTAAATAAATTGTGGTCACTGCTTGTGTATCTTGGATGCCGTTCGCCTCTTTGAGCAATTAAAGCCTTCCGTACAAGTGCCTCTAGTTGAACTGCGGCCAGGAGGAATCGAGGTGTTGGGGTCCTGGAACGGAGGGAGTGGGTGGCAGGAGGGAGAGCGGTGGGTGTTCAGTGTGGGCGAGTCTTAGACCCCAAGGTGGGGAGAAACACTGTCCTGCTCCCTGCAGCCAGTGCGCAGGAGGCTTTTTCCAGTGTATCCAGAACACCAGGCTGCTCCACATCTCTAGAACACATAAAATCCTGTAATGTCCTGTTGTGGACAGGTCAGGGAAGATTAAAGGCTCTGTTTCCCCTCAGACAGATGGGGGAATTTGCAGAGTTCAGTTCTTGCTCTGACATTGCCAATATTCGTTAATCTGCACCCTGTTGTTGGTCATGACTCCTGTCCTGTTGGGTTTACCCACCGAGGTAGATTTTTTTTTTGCACAGGACGTTGGATCTCTGCAGTTACCCAGTTCTACCAGTCTGTCCCAACCGCCTTTTTCACCCTTCCCTTTGCCCCGTTCCAGCCCCTCAAAAACAAAGTGCAGGCAGAATTGCAAAGAACGTGGGAACTGAAATAATGCTGAGCCCTGAACGGGAGGGATAGTGGCAATTACATACATAAAACACGTACATCTGGCTTTAGTGTGCTTAATCTATATGTGGAGGTGACTTCCATGAGTCCCGAATTCAGCAGCTTTTGAAGCTGAACCAGGTGATTGACTCTGTTAGGGCAACTAAGAGACATGTTCAAAAGACCTGATTGTATCGCTGAGCTCTTGGATTTCCTTTCCAAAGGTGAGTGTAAATGTCTCCATGTCTTTTGTTTCTGTTGATTTTTCCGAATTATTAGCAACGTCCTGTGACGACCTCACCAAATTCTAGAAGCGCCTCCTGAGTATGTCTCAAACTCTCCAGGGAGCCTCTTTTGGCCCGATACACAACTCTGCAATGTAGCTGAACGTGCCGTGTTCTCGTGCCTTCAACACACCCGCCCACCACAAGCCAGTTGTGATCGTGCTTTTTTTTTTATTTTTTATTTTTTGCCCTAGAACTGGAAAATAATTAGGTTATTGTAGAGCAGATTCAATTAAATAACTTTGTTCTCTGTTATAATTATTTTAAACGGTATCCTGTCCCCAAATCAGCTTGGCTTTAAAATGACCTGAAGATTGTTTTCTGGATTTAAACACAATCTAGTTTTAAAGTGGACGGACTGATATGGGTGGAGGGGTGGTCCTGGAAGACTACTGGTTTTCACAATAAAGTTTGACCTTTTTAATAACCAGTTTTGTAACTGATTTGAGGATCTGATTCAACCAAGGTATCCGTGGCCTCTTATATCATTGCCAGTAATAACTTTAACCCCAGCGTAGCTGATCTCGTAGTCGATGGATGAGTTTTGCTGCTCTGCAGGAGGGCTTTGGGAAGCTAGATGGGCCCCAGGGAGTAGACAGTGTCCCTTAGGAAGCTGCTTTTCCGCTCTGCGTTGTCACTTTTGGCCCTGAACCTGTGGTGACGGTGAGGGCCAGGGCTCGGCTCCCACTTTTTGCACTCCCTGAGCTGCTCTCTTCCTGCCGCTGGCTCCAGAGCCGCAGCACGGAGCAGCAAGAGCCCTGCGAGCGTGCGCTGGGAAGGCTGCTTTTGCTCCCCTTAGGAGAGATCCCTTGGAAACAGAAATCCTGGTTAAGTCAGGACTGATATACTTTAAAAAATATAAGGAAAAGCGGGGGGTGACTGGCTTTTTTTAATTTTGTTTTCCTCACATGCTTCAGGACAATCTGTACATAGCTTGCAAATATGAGACTGTTTAGGACTGTACTCCAGAAACCTTAGAAAGGCCCTTAAAACAGGCACAGCAGTTCCTGGATAAGAATGGGATTCCTGAGGAGCAGGAGGGGGCCCAGCAGGATGGATCCCTTCCCTCCACCTTTCCCTTGGGTCTGTCCTGGGGGGTCTGGCTGCTTCTCTGTGTTTCAGGTGCCCGGGGCCAGCGGTACCGCGAGCACCGGGGCCGCTGTCCCGCGCTCCGACAGCCCCACAACCCCCTCCCTCCGCTCGGTATGCGCTCCGGGAGCGGGAATCCTCTCCACGGATGCCCACGCGTTAGCGCAGTTGGGAACGCGGGACCAGCCGGGACGGTCGCGACCGCGACTTTTAGGACCTTCCGCCTCCCCCGCGGGGTGGGCGCGGGGTTTGCCCCGACCGCGTTGCTGTCTGTTCGCGTGGTGGGTTTCTTTTTGCTAACGATGGTGTTTAAAAGCCGTAACCCTTCCACAGCGTGTCCTCCTCGCCTTCTCCCCTCAGAGAAGAGACCCCCCGAGCCCCCCGGACCGCCGCCGCTGGCCGAAGGCGACGTGTGCGGCGCGGCGCAGGAGCTGACCCCGGCCGTGACGGCTGCGCTGCTGCAGCTCTTTTCCCAGCAAGAAGCGGAGCCGCGGAGCCACGCGGCACACGAGCCCCCGGCGCCAAGGGCCGCGGACGTCGGCAGGTCCCGCTCGGCCAGGACTTACAGCGCCGACGGCTCCGAGGGGGGATTTGGCGCCGAGGAGCTCAACTCCGGCCCGACGCTACTAGAACCCTCCGCGCTGACGCTGGGGAAAAGCAGGACCTTTTTGGGCTCCGTGAGCCACCTCGGGGAGACGAGCAGCTACCAGGGCACGGGATCGGTGCAGTTCCCGGGGGACCAGGACCTCCGCTTCGCGAGGGTCCCCGTCGCCATCCACTCGGCCGTGGGGCAGCCCTTCGCCAAGGCCGAGGGCGGCAGCAACAACGCGCTGGTGCATCCGGAGGCCAAAATCCAAAACTACGGCGAGCTGGGAGCGGCGAGCGCCGCGCCGGCGCCCGCTCCGACCTGGCCCGCTCCGACGGCGGCTCCGTACGGCAAGGCTTACCGCGGGCCCGGCAGAGTGCCTGCGCGAGGGGGCCGCGGGAGAGGCGTCCCGTACTGACGCCGGCCTCTCTCCGCGCTCCTTCCCCCTCTCGCCCTTTAGCAAAACGATTTATTTTATTTTATTTTTTTCCACCCCTCCTCTCTCGCCAGAGCAAGGTCTCGTCCGCGTCCCGGCTCCGCTCAGCGCTGCCGGGGAGATGCCGGCTCCTCCCGCGCTTGGTTAGTGCTGGAAACCCGCGGGAAGCTCCCAGGCAGCAGCTGGGGAGGGGGAAGCCCCTAAAAACCCCAGGAATGCGGCAAACCACCCGCCTTGGAAGAGGGAAACCGCAGTGTTTGCGAGCCGGGCACTAGCGCTCCGGGAAACGGGAGCCGCGGGCAGTGTTCAGGTAGGGCCAAGGGAGAGGCCGGTTCCCAAAGCAGTTCTTTTGTTTTTGTGTTTTTTGGGGTTTTTTTTCTCAATCCTCCCTTTAAAAAGAAGAAAAAAAAATGGAAAAATTATTGCTGCAGGGGGACCTGGAGCAGTTGTCCTGGATTTGGAGCCCCGGGATGCGGCACTGGCTTGGACTCGGAGTTTATTTACCGTGGTTTTCTCTGCAGCGCGCGCGCCTCTTCCCATTCCATGTAAATCCCGGAGCCGGCTGCCTCCCGCCCTGGTTCCCGATCACTTCTCTTGACGGTAGCCTTAGTAAATCGGCTTTTGTGAAGGGTCTCTTTGGGCTTTTTATCTCTTTTGCCATCCGTTTGCAGTGCGAATGGTCCTTTTTTCACTTTTATTTTCTTTTTAAGATGCCCAGGAGCTGCGGAGCACATCACCCATCAGTCCGTATTCCCTCTGTAAGCCGTAAATTCCAAAACACTTTAAGAATTAAAGGAAAAAAAAAAACAAAACGTTCCTGGTGGGGAAATTCCAGCAACCAGGAATGGATTTGTCGGTGTCCCCTGTTGTGGGGCCGGTGCCACCTCCGTCCCGCAAAGGTCCCAACTGGGCAGCTCCACTCTGAGCACTAACAGTTACCGTGTCCCTTCTGTAAGCAAATATATTTCTGTTGTTAAGGAAGTAATTGCAGCAGCTTTGCTCCTCCTGCAGAGTTTTGCACTGTTGGGCATTCAGTAAGACTAAGAATAAAGCAGAGGTACTTCTTAATGACCCTTTTTCCCCCCAAATAGACCTTTCCTAGGGAAAATGCACTAGTTCTTTTCATTTCGGAGCTGACGGTGTTTTGGAGGGGTGAAAGGCTGAGGCCGGGAGCTCTGGTTCTCCCGGATTTGGGATTATTTCTCCATAAAAAGATGCACATTCAGGAAATGCAGCTTGAGCAGGGGGGGAATCTCCCTTGTGCAGAAGGACAGAGCTCGACCAGGGAGGAAGGGAGTAAATCCCGAGCCGCCTCCTGCCTTGCAGAGCTGGCCAGGGCCTGCGATGCCGATTGCAAAATTTCAGTGTAAATTTATTATTATTATTATTTTTTAATTTCCAGTTCCTGCCTGCTGAGCAAAAAGGAAAAGTTCTGTAAGATGCAGAGTGCACTAAGTAAACCGGTCACCTCTCCAGCGTTTAATTTATAGATCACGCAACTTTGGTTCCCTCTCGCCACGCAGCTCCCAGCTCTGCTCCGCAGGTCCTGTTGCGATTCCAGCTTTCCCGCTGCAGCCCCTCCGCGCTGCCCAGGGCTCCCCAAGGATCCCTTGGGTCCCCCCGGCTCCTCCCTAGGCGGACACGGTGGTCCAAGGGCTTTGGGAAGAGACGGAGCCCTCGGAGCAGCCAGCCGGGCACATCCTGCCCCTCGGATGGGCTCTAAGAACCAGCCGTGTCCTTGGCTCATCCCAGCGTTCCGGAGCCGCAGGTGCCCACGGATCGGCTCCCCTGTCCCTGCCAGTGTCGCCTTCCTTCCCTTTCCTTCTCCCTTGTTTTTTCCCTTTCCTAAGGGGCTCTGTACAACGCAGACAACAGGCTTTGCTGGGGCGGGGGGGACCACGCGCTACGGAGCCGGGAGCCGCGGGGACGCTCGGCGCTCCGGGGGGCTCTCCGGCGGCTCCGGCCTCTCCCGCGTTCCCGGCCGCGACGGAACGCGCCTTTCCGGGCTGTACCCTTGTCTCTGTACAGATATTTTGTAATATATTCGATTTTTTTTTTCCTTTTCAGTTTATAAAAATGGAAAGTGCAGATTGGAAAATTAAATATTTCCTGTTACTGTATGTATCGCCTTTTGCTCCGTTGCATTGGACTGGCGCGCGCCTTGCAGCTGGCGCATCCCGCTGCTCCGCCACCCTTTAACGGGGCTTTTTCCCTTTAACGGGGCTTTTCCCAAGATTTGGGGGCAGCTGAAACGGAGCAGAGCGAGGAAACGCCGGCTGAGGTAGGAGCAGACACGGCTTAAAATAGCCCCGGGTATTTTATCCACATGCTCAAAATTCCCTCCTGGATATTTTCAGGGATGTTGGGAGGGGATGGAGGGGTCAGGGCAGCACTGGGGGCTGCAGCCTCCACCCCGGGGCGGCTCCTTCCCTCTTTCTTGCCCCCCGGATCCCTCCAAGGGCTGCAGGGCCAGGGCCACCGCTGCAGGTGCTGCTCCCTATGGAGCCCCTGGTGTGGCCGGGAGCGCGCACGTGTGTGCACACGCGTGTGAGTGTGCAAGGAGGGCTGGGGACACGCGTGCACGAGCATGCCCCTGATGCGCACAGGTGTGGGAGAGAGCGTGCAAACAGGGAGGCACATGCATGCGTGAGCCTGCACGCGTGTGCGTGAGCCTGCACGCGTGTGCATGGGCTTGCACGCGTGTACATGAACATGCATGCACGGGGCCCCGGCATGCACACATGTGGGAGGGAGCGTGCACACGGGGATGCACATGCATGCGTGAGCTTGCACACGTGCATGGGCTTGCATGCGTGTGCATGAGCCTGCACGTATGTGCATGGGCTTGCATGCGTGTGCATGAGCTTGCACGTGTGTGCATGAACATGCATGTGTGTGCATGAACATGCATGCACGGGGCCCCGGCATGCACACGTGTGGGAGGGAGCGTGCACACGGGGATGCACATGCATACATGGGGATGCGCATGCATGCATGGGGATGCACGCGTGTGCATGAGCTCGCAGGTGCACACAGGGCCCTGGAGCGCAC
>JAWLRI010000288.1:553500-564765 GCA_034781795.1 Crypturellus tataupa
TCCTGGGGCCACTCAAAAACGCGTTGGAATTCAACAGAATTTCCAGCTTTGGAATTTAACTGAATATCCAGCTCTGGGAGGCACTTTGCGCAGCGACTGCATTACCAAAGCTGCTTTTTCCTTGGCTTTTTGTTCGCTCTGCGTTTCCTCCCGTTAACTCCAGCACCCCCAATCGCACGTGGGTGCAGCAAGGGACAAGACCCACCGACAAGGAAGCAGGGACGGATATTCCAGGCCACGGGAGCCGATTCCCAGCATTAGGCAGCCTCCACGTAGAGGTGTTTAATGTTACGTGCCCTGCTCTGGCTTCCCGATTCCCATTTCTTTGGGAAAAGCGGAGACGGCCCCGTGTTTGCAATCACGCTGCAGAACCCGACCTGGCAGCAACCTTTGGACGCCGCTTGCTCGGGTTTTTCCTCCCATTTAGATTCTTATCGTCTCACTCAATAGCGTTTTCTCCTTTCCTGTCTCCTTTGCAGACCAAGGATGGCATTCAGAAGAACTTGAGGAACGAAATCATCGAGTACAAATTTAAGACGTCTTTCTTTGATATATTTGTGAGTATCGCAAGCTGCCACGGGGGAGGAAATAGCCCTGAGCCAGGAGGGGTCGGTGCTATGAAATAGGGACCTTCCTGCAGCCCTGCAGCCCACTCGGATCAGGGAAATGGGCAGTTTTTGCGCCGTTGACCTCATCTGTGTGGGTGTCTGTGCTGTCCACGCGGCACCTGGCACAGGGGCAAGCAAAGGCTGTTTGTTTTTAAAGGTCTTGGCTTTCTTTCGATTTTCTGTGCTGCTGCTGGCCTACGCGATCCTCAGGCTGCGCCACTGGTGGGTCATAGCGGTAAGACGGCAATTTCCTCCCTTTCTGTTCCCAGTTTTCCCTCTCTGCCTGGAGTTTCAAGGGAGTTGAGACGGCTAATTTTACATTTCAGGTCACTACGTTGGTATCCAGCGCTTTCCTGATCGTGAAGGTCATCCTCTCGGAGGTTGGTTTCCCTGTGCTCGCAGGGGATTGCTCCGTGATTATTTGATGCTGTGATTTTCCATTTTGCGTAACCCGCCTGTGGGGTTTTTTTTCTCTCTTTTCCACTCAGCTTCTGACCAAAGGGGCGTTTGGCTATTTACTTCCTATCGTCTCCTTTGTCATCGCTTGGCTGGAGACCTGGTTCCTGGATTTTAAGGTCCTAACTCAGGAAGCTGAAGAGGAACGATGTAAGTTGGCTCCTCCCTGCTAGGAATTGGCAGATTAAACATCCAGACCTGGATTTTCTGCTGCTTTGGCAGCACCTGGGTAGATGTGACATTTATGGGGAAGTGATCTCCAGGCTGGCTGTGACCGAAAGCGCCTGACTCAATTTTGTTATGGTATATAAGTCCCTTCAGGGGGAGAAAATACCAGATTATAAAAAGCATCTTTTAATTGAGTGGGGAAAAGCCTGCCAGATCCCCCAGTGTCTGAATACTGAAGCCAGACGTGTTGGAAATAGAGCTCACCTCCACATCAAGGAGAAATTCAAAGCATTGGCACAAATGCCAGCAGGACCATTGGCCTCTTCTTGGAATTTCTCTCTGGATTTGGTTGTAAACCTCCAAGAAAAGTGTGCTTTAGTGAAAAACACATTACAGGGGCTCAAAATGGGTTATTTTGGGTGCAGTTTTATAGTCTCTGTTAGTGCAGGGAGACTGAAAGGAGGTTGAGTCTTTCTGAGGACTCCAAGGATCCTTCTGGGAAGCAGAAACCTGGATTAACGCAGCTGCCCATTGCAGCAGTGCGTGTTACAGGCCAAAGAGTTTGTCTTTCTCCCAGTCTTAACTAAGGAAAGAAGTCTGGGAAATGGCACATAAAATAAGGAGCATTTATCAAGTGCGGCTCGATCAGAAATGCATTGACCGACTGCAAAACACCAGCGGATGTTTGGGTCTTGCGAGGAGGCTTTAAGATGAAAAACGATCAAGTGTTTAATGCCTCTATTGGATTAGGCTCAGGTTCCAAATTGCTTCCAGGGGAAGCTCTTATTTAATTAGGTGCTTAATCGCCTTTGCGTTTGACAGGCAAAAGAGCCCATTGATCTCCACGCTGATAAAACGTCTCGAACAAAAAGATGAGGCGAGAGGAGCTGAAAAGCTTGTGGCCTGGCTGGTGTCCTTGCGGGAAGGCCGGCTGTTTCTGGGAACACGGGGCTACCGGGGGGTTAAACCGGGCTGGATTTGGTGGAGGGGAAGGATGGGAACCCCAAGACCCTGCGGTTTTTGGGGTGTTGCACGTTGCATATGTGGAACCCTCGTGTTTGGTCCCCAGGGTACCTGGCAGCCCAGGCAGCGGCCGCACGGGGCCCCTTGCTCTACCCGGGAGCCCTCTCGGACGGACAGTTTTATTCCCCACCGGAATCCTTTGCAGGTGAGGAGCTTTTGCTTCCCGTCGTGCCGTAACCTTTCCGGGATAGACCCGAGCGCTTTGCCGAGCTTTTTCCCCCAACAAACATTCCTGCAGGGTCTCCTCACCCCTCTTGCCTCCTCTCGGAGCTCTGTCTCGTTAGCCTGGCCCTTGGCAGGACCTCCCAGCAGTGACGCTGCAAAACCAGCTCCGCGCGGGAGGCGCCAGCCGGAGCAGTTGTCCCGGGGCAGCTGCCGCCCGGCGCGTGCCCAGCTGGGAACCCGAGCGCTCCGCGTCACCCTCCGCCTGGAACCGGAGCGTCCGGGGCCACGTTTGGGCTGGCCGCCCCTTGCATGTGCTGGAGCAGCTCCCAGAGGGGTCTTGCTGCCCTCTGTCCCCCACAAAAAGGTCCTGGATGAGTGGGAATCTCAGACCCCTCCGTTTTTCTGCTAGGGTCGGACGAGTCGGATGAGGAAGGCGCAGCGAGGAAGGCGCTCACAGCGCAGGTAAAGAGCACGGCCGAGGCCTCTCCTGGCCCAACAGGGAGCCCAAACACCCCGTGGCCCCTATCCGTGTCCTTTCTCCAAGGACCAAATCCTTGTTCCGTGTTTCACAACCTTCTGCCCTGAGGGAATGGGGCTGATGTGCTTGATCGTGACCCTCAGCACTAGGCTCTTCCCCACGCGCCCTGGGCTACTGGTAGCCACAGCCAGCGGGGGCACTTGGGAGCCTCAATCTGCATGCCCAGGGCTTTGGTTCCTCCCCTGCAGCATCCCGCAGAAACGTGATTCCTGCTCCGTCTCCTACCTGCATTTCCCTCCCATTCCCTCTGTCATTCCCGACTATGTGGTCACAACCTAAAGGGGAATCATCCCGCCGAGTCCCAGCGAGGCTTTCCCAGCCCGTCACCGCCCCGCGCTCTGCCTGGGCACGGGCTCCTTTGTGCCGTTTTCCAAGCATCTCCCAGCCCTTGTCCTGCTGGAAAACCTTCCACGAAGGCAGGACGCGCTGCTGGACGCAGCTGGCGCGTGGATACCAGCCAGGGCGCGGAGCGTGACTCCAAGCTCCAAAAACGAGGCCTTTGTGACCTGAATGAAGCGATTCCTGCAGCGCGGTGGCGGGATTTATCCCTTTTCCCTCTGCCAGCGCTGGGCGGGGAGCGGGTCTTGCCCACTGCAGCAGCCCCGGCTGGTGAAATTCTCCCTTCTCTCCTAGGAGAAAGAATATATCCGACAAGGGAAAGAAGCGATGGAAGTTGTGGACCAAATCCTAGCCCAGGAGGAGAACTGGAAGTTCGAGAAAAACAATGCAAGTGCCTCCCCTCCCCAGCAATTCTGCCCGCGGATGGCGTAGCAAAAACGGGAGGACAAATGGGGCTCTGGAAACCTCCTTGCGACATGAAAAATTAACAAGCGTTACAATTACCTGATTGAATTAGGACTCTATTCCAGTTCAGTTCAATGTAAACCCCCCCCTTATTTAATTAGACGTTTAATTACCCTCCTGTTCGACGGGAGAGGGCCCAGCCCTGCTGCCCCTCGCAGCAGGCAGGCAGGGGTGGGCAGGTCCCTCCGGAGGGCCCTGCTCCGCACCGGGAAGCCTTGGATGTGCCGAGCCCTGCGGAGGCTCCGGCCTTTTGGCCCGCTCAGCTCCACGTGGGAGCAGGAACATGCAGGGTACCGGCTGTTCCTCCCGTTCGTGCTGTCCCACAAAGCTGCTCGCGTGTCCCCTTTCCCGGGAAAGGGACCTGGTGGGTGGCAGAGTGTCAATGGGGACGCGTCCCTGGCATTGCACCCGCTGTCATCTTGCAAGTGGCACCTCTTCCTTCCCAAAGCGCCGAGGTGCACGGAGCAAAGCAGACCGTGCCCTGGCTCCCTTGCCCAATTCTTGAGCTGCAGCTGAGGTTTTGGGGCAGTTTTCCCTCTTTCTGGAAGCTGGGGAGAAGGGAGCAGTCTCAGTGCCCCCTAGAACCAACCTTGCTGCTCCCAGCGCGCTCGAGGTGAGCGTCCTGCAAACTGCAGGCTCATCTGGCATTTAAATTCCCCCTGTCAAGTGATCCATTGTTTGATGCCAAACTAGCTGGGCAGATTGTTTGCTTTATCCGAAGGGGGACGGATTTAAATAGACTAATCAGAGTTTAACACGGGGCTAATGATGAAAGGTTATCGTCTGTCCATCCCAAACCCCTCCGGGGAGCCTCCGCTCAGACGTAGGTAGCACCAGCCGTGCTGGCAAACGGTCCCCTCGCTCCTACGAGCGCCACAAAGAGAGTTTGACCTTGAGATGGGGTTTGGGGCTGGCACGAGATGGATTCTTTCCCCGTCTCATCACGCCGCTGCCTCTCCGGGTGTCGTTTTGTTTATGGAAATTCGTGCCCGGGGCATCTGGAAGGTGCTGAGTGCGGCTCCGATACTGGGGCTTGTGTGGGAACAGGGAAGAGCCCAGGGATGAGGATGGGCCTTGGGAATGACAGGGGTTGGAGACCAACAGGCTTTACCCTGCGGAGAAACAACTAATTTTCTTTTGCCAGCCTAAATGTAACCCTCTCGTTTCTTACGCAGGAGTTTGGGGACGTTGTTTACACTTTTGAAATACCTTTCCATGGCAAGACCTTTATTTTAAAGGTAAGACCCTTTCTGAATCAGTTCCTTAACGTGGCAAAAGCCGAGTGCCCTGCTTGGAGCCACGATTCCACTGAAGTTTCACGCTCTCCCCTGGCTCGGGCAGGACAGGTCTGCAAAGCCCATTCCCTCTGCTCGAGGCAGATGAACTCCTCGCGCTCTAGGGAATCTCTCCAGGAAAACCCTCCGGCTGGCAAAGAGCCTCCCTAGAAAACACACTGAGCCCCTGTCTGTGCTGGTAGGAGTGGGAGCAGGTGACTGCAAGCCTCGCTTCCAACCCCAGCATCTAGGGCTAATCTGACCAAGGAGGCTAATTGCAACTAATTGCCAGCAAGACCAGGGCTGAGCGGGCGGCTGCTGCCGCCTGGCACCGAGCGGAGCCGCTCGGAAGCGCCGCGCTCCGTGCCCTCTCCGGAGCCGCCTTGGCTGCGGACCACGCTTTAATGAAGCGCTGGTGCCGCCGCGGCTTTTCTTTGTTCCAGTGCATATGTTGCCTCGCTGGCAGGAGCTGCCGATGGAGCAGCTCCGTGTTTGGGAGGAAAAGCTGGATGCTGCCCGCGCTGCCGCGTGTGCCCCTGGAGATGCCCCGTCCCGTGGGAATGTGCGGGAATGGGAGCTTGGAGGAGCTCGGCAGCACCTTGCACGTGCACCGGGATAGCTGATAAACCGGGAAGCGGGTGGGAGCGGGGCCAGCCTGACTCAGCCCCGAGTGTCCCCCCAGGGTCCCCGCGTGTCCCTACGGTCCCCAGGAGTCCCATAGCAGCGCCCAGCTCAGGGCACCAAGGAAACAACCTTGGCTCTGCTCAAGCCAGGCCAGCCTTGTTGCCTCTCTTATCCCAGTTGTTCCTTGTGATCTGTCCCGCTCTCCTTACAAAATAATCGCGGCAAAGGGGAGCAGGGGAGCGGCTAACTGCTCTGGCTCCGTCCTCAGGCTTTCCTGCAGTGCTCTGCTGAAACAGTTTACCAGGAGGTTATTCTCCAGCCCGAGAAGATGATCCTGTGGAACAGAACAGTGGCAGCTTGCCAGGTGAGCGTGCCGGACAAAGATGGCTTAATCACAGGAGCTCCTTGGAGCGGAGAGCTCGGAGCTTCCCGCTCCAACGCCGGCTGGCAGCGGCGCCCGGGCCCTGCTGGAGCTTAGCTGCATCGGCGGCGCCGAGGCGTTAAATCTGCTCCGCTCATCCGTGCGCTCCGAATGCGCCGCCGCGGCCAGCTGCAAGGCTGGGCCTGTCCAAAAACCCACGAGGAGGGCAGGGAGCTGGGCCGGTGGCCGAGCCCGCGTTCGCCCAGTGCCGTTTGGGCAATGGGGATGCGGAGGCAGCTCCCCTTGCCCCTCGGATCCGCTATCGGGGCAGCCGGGATGCAGAGGCAGCTCCCCTTGCCCCTCGGATCTGCTATCCAGGCAGCTGAGGCAGCTCCCCTTGCTCCTTGGATCCACTCTCCGGGCAGCCAGGATGCGGAGGCGGCTCCCCTCGCCCCTCGGATCCGCTATCCCCATCGCTCCAGCCGCGGGGAGCCGCGGCGCTGCGTTACGGGAGGGTTTTATCTCCGCGCTGAGCTGAGCGAATCCCTTTTCCCTCAGATCCTGCAGCGGGTCGAGGACAACACGATCGTCTCGTATGACGTGGCCGCCGGGGCCGCGGGCGGCGTCGTTTCTCCCAGGTCGGTTCATTCCGCTCCCGGGTTGCACGAGGCCCTGGGAATCATCCCAAAACACAGAGCGGCACCCGAGTGTCAGCGGGGCGCTCTGTCCCCACGATGCCGCGGCCCGTCCCCATGTCACAGGGGCACCTGTGGGACACAAGGGATACCCTGAAGGCTACAAGCCCCCAGAGTGACCTCCGGAGGTTTCTGTTGGGAATCTTGGAGCTCGGGATGCAGCTCCGAGACGGCAGCGCTCCCTCCGCGTGGCCCATTCCAGCATCCCAGCACATCCCCGCTGCTCCGTCCGTCCCATGCGCTTCCCGACGCGCTCAGGGCTCCCTCTTTTCTTAGGGACTTCGTGAACGTGCGGCGCATCGAGAGAAGAAGAGACAGGTACATTTCCTCAGGGATATCGACCACGCACAGCCTGAAGCCTCCTCTCTCCAAATACGTCAGGTAGGAGGTAGATTTTGTGGTTTTTTAGCTGCCATTTGACACACTCGCTTTGCTTAAGCGTAGAGCAAGGAGCCTCTGAGATGAAAAACCTTCCTGGCAGCGCGTGGAGGAAGCGGAGCTATTTGTGGCAGCAAACCGTGCTTCCCTTGTTCTTCCTCCTTTGTTCGAGGAGCTCTCGGTGCTGCTAAGTGTCGCTCGGGCGTTTCCCAGCTCCGAGGAGCGGAGGTGCCAACCAATAACAGCCCCAAACGCTCCCCGGCTCCGCATCCTGTTTATGTAACAGTTAATTCCCGAGCAGGGAGCGTTGCCATTCCGGAGGGGCGGTAAACAGCTGCTCTCTCGGAGCCTCTCGGATGCCTTTTGCTTCTCGTAAGCCGCTCACTTTCCGATTTTAAAAGCTGAGGACATCGAGAGCTGCTCCCACGGGTGACACAAGCAGCGTTTAAGGACTGGCTCCCAAAACACCGCCAGCTCCCTGCCCTCTCCCCTTCCAAAGGGACAACCGGCTGCGGATGGATCTCGGCAGCGTTCGAGTCCCGTCAAACAAGGGCTCCTTGTTGCTGTCTGCTCCGCTGCCTGGGGCTCAGCTGTGCCACTTCTCCCACTGACTTTGTTTTTCCTAATAATCCTGTTAAAGTAATTGACATTTTAACTCCGAGCCGTTAGAGCTGCCTCGGTCTGTTTAGGAGCTGGGCACTTCAGGGGCTAGAAAATCTTTTTGCAAACGTGGGCAGCAAAAAATAGTTTCGTGTCCCTCAACGGGGAAGGGAAATCTGTATTTGGGCTGCGTGTGAGCAGAGCTTTTGTGTCTGAGACACATCAGATGGTGCCAGGAGGGATCTGGGGGATGTGAGGACAGGGCTCTCCGCGCTGAATCCCGACTGCCAGAGCTTTCCTTGGGCACTCGGCATTCCCGGGAGCGGCTTGTTTGCGCCCGTTCCTACCAGGAATTCCTACCTGGAAGGGGTAGGATGCGATTTGGAGGCTGCTTTGTGCCTTGCAACCTGTGGGCAACCTGCCCACAGGCCGTGTGGGCTGGTGCATCCGCGGCTGGAGCAGGCGCCTTCCCGGCGTTCCGTGCGTCCATCCCAGGCCTCGCTGCCGGGCGGGATCGGGATCCAGGCTGCGGAATTGCTCCTCCGGCAGCCCCGGCCGCACTCGCTGCTGCTCTCTGTCCCCAGGGGTGAGAATGGACCTGGAGGCTTCATCGTGCTGAAGTGCCCGAGCAACCCCAGGGTCTGCACGTTCATCTGGATCCTCAACACGGACCTGAAGGTAAAGCAGGGCTCATCCGTGTCCCCGGCTCCTCCGTGCGTTCCGGAGCCCTCCGGAATGCAGGGCCCGCTTCGAACCCCTGGATGGGCAGTGCGGGATCCCGTCGGCCACTTCCAAAAGCAGACGGTTATTAGTCACGGCCACCAGGAAAAGCAGCCCCTGGGGGCCTTGAGCTCCTCATTCCGCAGGAATTTACCCCACTTGGAGGCCTGGGGGCTGTTCCCTTCCCGGCAGAGATCCCGGTGACGTGAAGCCCCTGCCCAGGGCTGGGGTTTGTCCCGAGCACCAGGGCCGGTTTGGCCGCCTTTCCCTGCACCCCCGGCACGTGGGGAAACAGGGAAGAGCTGCAGCAGATTCCCCAGAGCCGGAGGGATTTGCGGAGCTGCAGGTCGGCCCCCTTTGTGGCCTCTCTTGGGCCTCTGCTACCCCTTTGCTGCCCCTTTGCAGCCTCCTGCCCCCCTTTGCAGCCTCCTGCCCCTCTTTGCAGCCTCCTGGCCCCCTTGGTTGCCCCTTTTGCAGCCTCCTGCCCCCCTTTGCTGCCCCTTTGCAGCCTCCTGCCCCTCTTTGCAGCCCCTTTGCAGCCTCCTGGCCCCTTTTCCTGCACCTTTGTTGCCTCCTGCCCCCCTTTGCAGTCTCCTGGCCCCCTTGGTTGCCTCTTGGCCCCCTTGACTGCCCCTTTGCAGCCTCCTGGCCCTTTTTCCTGCACCGTTGTTGCCTCCTGGCCCCCTTTGCTGCCCACTTGCAGCCTCCTGGCCCCCTTTGTAGCCCCTTTGCCGCCTTCTTGCCCCCTTTCCAGCCCCGTTGCCGCCTCCTGGCCCCGTGGCCGCCCCCTCGCCGCGGGGCCGCCGTGGAAGCGCCGCTCCGGGCGCCGCACAAAGGCTCCATTCAGGAGCGCCGCCCGCGCTGCCGCCCTCCCTCCTTCCCTCCCACGCGGCAGCGAGAACGCGCCGCCGGAATCCGGATCCCGGGAAGCACCGCGACCGCGCGGGAAGCGGCCCCTTGCATCCCCCCGGCGCATCCCGGGCTCCGAGGGGCCGCCGTCCCCGCGCTTCCCGCCACGGCCAGAAATGCCGGAGCGGCCGAGCTATTAATATCCGGCTCGCTCAGAGCTTCCAGCGTCTTCCCGGAGCCCCCGCGCCGGCTCCTCCGCTCCTTCCTTCGGGAATATTAATAGCGCCCGGCTCATCTGGGGAGCAGCCACTCTGCTCCCCATCCTGGTGCTCCCGCACCAACCCCGGAGCAAAGCTGGGGGGTTCCCAGCGGATTCCCAACGCTGGGATCGACGTGGGAGCAGAGGGGCTGCTCCGTGTCCCCAGGGAACAAGGGCTTTGGGTTAATTTTTAGGGAAATTGTTAGGGAAAAGCCGCACTTTAGGGAGAAGCCCTAAGGGCGCCAGTCCCTGGGTGTCCCCCCGGGGCCATGTGCGCGCACGTGGCCGTGTCCCCTCGCGGTGTCACCTCTCTGTCCCCGCAGGGCCGCCTGCCGCGCTACCTGATCCACCAGAGCCTGGCGGCCACCATGTTCGAGTTCGCGGGCCACCTGCGGCTGCGCGTGGCCGAGCTCTGCGCCCGCGCGTGACGGTGACGTCCCCTGTGTCCTCCGCGTCCCCCGCGGCCACCGGGGACAGCGCCAGCAGCGGTGGCACCCGGCCCCGTGTTGTCCCCAACCTGCGCAGAGACTTTGAGGGGGGTCACGGGGTGCCCGTGCCGGGGGTGGCAGTGTGGCCCGGGGGACACGGGGTCCCCGCTCTGTCCCCTCCTCCTCAATAAAGAGCCTTGCGCTGGCTGTGTCCCCTTGCTCTGTCACCGGCTGGGAGGGGGGGACATGTGGCACTGTCACCCCCCGGCCCTGCCATCCATGGGGCTGGACCCCCTGGTGTAGGGAACAGGGCAGGACCCAGGGCCACGTCCCCCTGCCTGGATCAGGTGCCACGAGGGTCAGTGTCTTGTCCCTTGTCCCAGCGCCTTGTCCCCATGCCTTGTCCCATGTCCCAGCACCTTGTCACATGTTCCAGCACCTTGTCCCATATTCCAGTGTCTTGTCCTGTGTCCCAGCCCCTTCTCCCAGCGCCTTGTCCCATTTCCAGTGTCTCGTCCCATGTCCCAGTGCCTTGTCCCATGTCCCAGTGCCTTGTCCCATGTCCCAGCATCTTGTCCCATCTCCCAGCCCCTTGTCCCTTATCCCAGCGCCTTGTCCCATGTCCTAGAGTGTTGTCCGATGTCCCAGCCCCTTGTCCCAGCTCCTTGTCCCAACCCCTTGTCCCTTGTTCCAGCGCCTTGTCCCATTTCCAGTGTCTTGTCCCTTGTCTCAGTGCCTTGTCCCACCTCCCAGTGCCTTGTCCCAGCCCCTTGTCCCGTGTCCCAGCCCCTTGTCCCGTGTCCCAGTGCTTTGTCGCATGTCCCAGCACCTTGTCCCATATTCCAGTGCCTTGTCCCTTGTCCCAGGGCCTTATCCCTTGTCCCAGGGCCTTATCCCAGCGCCTTATCCCGTGTCCCAGCGCCTTGTCCCATGTCCCAGTGTTTTCTCCCATGTCCCAGCCCCCTGTCCCTTGTCCCTTATCCCAGCCCCTTGTCCCTTATCCCAGTGTTTTGTCCCTTGTCCCGTGTCCCACGTGTCTGTCCGCGGTCCCCATCTGTCGCCGGGCGCTTGGCAGCGGCGGCGCCTCCCGAAATAGCGGCGCGGGCGGATATAAGCGCCGCGGCGGTGCCGGTGCCGGCGGTGGCAGCGGTGACGGTGACGGTGGCACCATGTGGGGCCCCAGCGCGGTGCTGCGCAGCGGGGGGCTCGTCACCGGCGCCCGCCTGGGCTGCCGCCTGCGCGAGGACGACGCCGGCCGCCGCGAGAGCTTCAGCGCCGAGTGGCTCGAGCTGGAGCTGCGCACGCGGCCCGAGGA
>JAWLRI010000289.1:0-24098 GCA_034781795.1 Crypturellus tataupa
GGCGGCGGCGGCGGCGGGCCGGGCTGGTGCGGGCGCCGGGATGGAGGTGACCAGGAGCAGTGAGTGAGCGCGGCCCGGAGCGGCCCTTCCCTCCCCCGCTCCCCCGGGGCGGCCTCCCTCCCCGCCTGCCTCCCCGAGGGACCTCGCGGCGCCTTCCCCGGGGCGCGGGCTGCGTGTGGCAGCCGTTCCCGCCTCAGCCGTGCCCTGCCCCTCTGCCCGCAGATTTTAAGGAGAACCTCAGTAAAGTGTACGAAGCCATCGAGGAAGCGGATTTCCTGGCCATCGACGGAGAGTTCTCAGGTAACGGCGCCGCCGCTCTGCGTGTTCCCTCCCCACAGAAACGCTCGGGCTTGTTGGTCGATTCCCGCCCGCGGTTGCTAAAGGCTGCAGGAAAAAAAACGAAGTTTTGGTGTATGTGACCAAAGCCGAGGGCTTGGGCAGAGCGGGAAGGGCCTGCGAGCAGCCTGGCAGGGAAGCAGCACGGTGTGGGCGCCTAGTTCGTAATGCCCTGAGGATACGTGCGTAGAAATGCCTTAATAATAAATATTTCAGCTTTGGGAAAATGGAGCTTATTCAGCCACTAAACACAAACATGAACAAAATGAGGCTGTGCTAAGTGTGGTGCAGATGGAAACGCAGCTGGTGTTACGTGCGGTGAAGCTGCAGCCTCCGCTGTGCCCGTCCTTATCCGGCCTCAGAACTTGTCTTGGACTCCAGAGATCCTGCAGGACCATGTTACTGGTAGAAGATGCTTTTATGGCACTGTTGTGTGGGATGAGAGTAGGACTTTTGTAGTAGAGCCTTGCTGCTAGAACGCTGCATTTTTTTTTTTTTTTTAACCAAACTAAAAGAAAATACAGGAGTTTGGTGATGATGCATGCTGCTGTACTCTAGGAAATCTTTCTCAAGTGGAGTATTCTTAGCGTGTGGTTTAAAGAGAATGTTTTTCTTAAGTTACAGTTATCTTCTTTTTTGTGGCTACCTTTGAAAAGGTTATGAAAAACAAAATCCAATCTGCTTTTCCAGGGATCAGTGATGGGCCTTCTGTTAGCGCATTAACCAATGGGTTTGACACACCAGAAGAAAGGTATCAGAAACTTAAAAAGGTAAAATGTTTACACTGGCTATAATTTTGTATAACCTGTAGCCAATTTGCTATGAGAAGCCTAGATAAGATGATTTTGGTGACAACCTGATTTCTCTCTGCCTACAATAGAATTGAATAATCCTCTCCTTTGCATTTAAAAGGACTGTTTGGCCCTGAGCAGTGATCAGGTTTTGTAGTGAAATCATGATACTTATACAGTGTCCGTTCTTATGTGCGAGGAAGAGATGGAGAGAGATATATCTTCCCTTAGTTCCTGTGTGTTTAGGGAGTGAAAATGGGAACTGTGAATCTTCTTAGGAAGATGTTTACATGAGAATGAAAGCTGGATTAAAAGCTCTAATATATTTAATTCAAAAATAGTGTTAGAATCAACAGTATTGGCTTATGAAGATCCCGGTTTTGGTTAGCTTTGAAACCAACAGAAATCATGTTCTTTCTAGGTACACTTCAGCTTTCTTTAATTGTGCAAGATTTTTATTCTCATGCAAGGTTTTCCTTTCCTTTTCAGCATTCCATGGATTTTTTGCTCTTTCAGTTTGGCCTTTGCACTTTTAAATATGACCATGAAGAAAAGTATGTTATTCTCTTTATTCCTTGTGTTCTTAATTGAGAAATTTCCAAGGTGATACTAAAAACTGTATTGACATGCAACTCATCTTTTCACAGGTATATAATGAAGTCATTTAATTTCTATATTTTTCCAAAACCCTTTAACAGAAGTTCACCAGATGTCAAGTTTGTCTGTCAGGTTAGTAGAAAAAGACAATTTGTTCTGTTTTTGTTCACCCCAGCCAATTAAGGTATGCCAGTAGAAGACTTTCAGTTTGTTCCTTTAGGATTGTAAAAGGCAGATAAGCATAAGGTTTCTGGAGATTGTTTTGTTTTAGGAAAAAAGAAATATAAGTATCAGTTAGGATTACTCCTAGAACAATCCCTAAAATGAAGTTAAAAGGGCATATCTATGACTTCAGCTTTTAAAACGTTCTACACATTAAATTTTAGCCACCATGGTTTCTGTAATTGGAGATAATGTTCCAAATCTAGCAAAATTATTCTATTTCCTTTTTTTTTTTTTTTTTTGGTATGATTTCCTGTTTCACTGCCTCTGTTTGATACATTACTCCCAACTACTTATCTCATTTGCACTGCTTCCCAGACTATTACCATTTTTTCCTTTCCTCAGATTTCTCCTTAGCCATGTTTTCTTTCTCCTCAGTTTCCTCTTTCCATACAGTTGACTTTATTCATCCTCCTCCCTTTGAAGTATCGTTGTTCCTGTATAAATAAAAAATGGTCAGGACATTAAAGCAAAAGTTACAGTTTGAGGAAAAACTAGAAAACTGCTATGTGTGTAGTCTAATTAAAGTTTGCAAATAGGTGAATTATGGAAGCTTTTTACTTCAGGTTGATAAAGCTCACAAGAGCACCAGAGATAATTATGCCATAGATTTTTCTTACTCACCTGCTCTGTTTTGAGAAGGATACTTCTGCGTTACTACCAATAATCGTGTAGGATTTTCTTGTGTTTTTAACAAACATCTTTGCTAGATGAAGGCCGTGTTTTGTGCATTCATCTTGCAACATTCTGTCTCAAATGATTACCCCTAAATAAAGCTGTCTATCTATCCTCTACACTGGAATATTTGGCTTGATTTTTAAACTTAATTGATCTTTGTGTTCTACTGATAGTCCTGCTAATCATAAAGCTATTTTCTTTTGTTACAGAGTTCAAGTATAGACTTTTTAGCAAACCAAGGATTTGATTTTAATAAAGTTTTTCGCAATGGTGAGTTTTTATGATAGCATCTTTTTTTCTCTGCTTTCTAGGAAAAGAAGTAGTCATCCATTCATGATATTCTCACATAATAAAGTCCTTATTCTTATCTGATTTAATAGTTGTGGTGATAGTTACTACCTTTCCAAAATTCCTGATAAAGAATTCTATCCATTAGAATTCCTATTGAATAAGTACCTAGTCTTTTTTTTTTTCTTTCTCCTCTCATCTGACTAAACACAGATAAGAGAAATGAGCTATATAGCTGGTTATTGAGTAGTAGTAAGGTCTACAGGGATAAGCATCTTAGAAGTATCAGTGAATTGCAATGGATGCAACTGTAATCTAATATTAAAGTATTGCAGGTATCAAGGAAGAGAAGTGTTCATGATCTACAGCTCTACAGTTCTTAGGCTGATGCACTGCCCGGATGAGGCAGATACAGTTCTGAAGAAGTCAAAGGTATCAGCTAACTGGCAAATGCTAAGAGAAAGCCATTATGCCTGCAGATGAGATCTGAAAGAAGTGGCTGAAAAGGAGGGATGTGTTTTCAGCCTTGAGGACTGTAGTGCTGGCAAATGCATAGTTAGCAGTCAGGCTTTGCCGATTTATGTATCTGAATGATTTATGTCATTGACTTGTTTTTGATGATGATATTTTAAATGTCTGTTTTAGGAATTCCATATTTAAATCAGGAAGAAGAAAGACAGCTGAGGGAACAGTATGATGAAAAACGTTCTCAGGCCAATGGTGCAGGATCTCTGTCATATATTTCTCCTAATGCCACAAAATGTCCTGTTACAGTTCCTGAGGATCAGAAAAAATTCATAGATAAAGTAGTGTAAGTAAAGTTATGTAGCGTAAAATGAAATTTATTATGCCTGTGGAGATGCTACAGGTCAGTCATAACTTTACATACTTTAGTTTCTAACTACTTACCTATGATAGCATCAGCTGAAAGGACATTTGTAATTTATAAATACAGTAAGATATAAGCAGAGTCATCTGTTGTGGAATTGTTTGTTTCAATTGGGAGATCCCTGTTGTGTTTTGGATAACTACAAATACTATTTTAAGATAATAATGATAGCTATAGGAGCAAATTATCATCTATTTAATCTGGGTTTATTTATTTGTTTATTTACTTATTTATTTTCCTCAGGGAACAAATAGAAGACTTCTTAAAGAATGAAGAAAATGAAAGTTTAGAACTGGAACCATGTACAGGGTCAGTTTCTAGAACTGTGTGTCTCTTTAAAAAAGTCTTTGTTGTAGGGAATTACGGGAATGATAGAGAGATGGAAGAAGAATAAATATTTGTACTTGCAGTTTTTGTTAGTGTTAACTTGTTTGACTAAACCCTGAAATATGTGAAAACCCAATGATTTGCTTGGGTGTTAGGCCCTCATTAAGGACCTTAATTTCTGCATGCAGAGTCAATATACTGAAACATAGCCAAGAAGTTTATTCCGTACTTCAGGAAACATTTGCTGTTGTAGAAGAGCTCTGTAAGCCTTGGAGATGCGTTTTGTGATAATTTTGCTTAAATCTATTGAGCTATCAGCTGTCACATTCTTTGATGCGCTGTCAAAACTGTTCTTAATGGGTGTCCTTTCAAGGTCTGTTTTGAAGTCCAGATGTTTGGAGCTTAAAAAAATAAGGCTTAGAAGTTCTAGAAAACTGTTGAGCTGGGAATATCCATATGGACTAATCGTAGAAGAGACAGAATGTTAGCTTTATCAGAAGTGTGCTATGTGGATAGCTGTGCAAAATGGTGTGAACACCTTTACAGCTTGACGTCTGGATATCAGAAAATACCTTTCAAACTTGTACATTGTGGTAGCAGTGACATATGCTTAAAAGTATATATCCAAAAATTAGTGTGAAACAGACTTTAATTGACTTTTATTGCTTTGAAACACTTAGATAAAAAAAATTAATAGTGCATTTGTCTTTTACTTTCAGATTTCAGAGGAAATTAATTTATCAGACCTTGAACTGGAAGTAAGTTACAGTAAGGAAGTATTATCAGTATCTCTTTAGTATTTCTGATAAGAAAACCTTGTAAGAGCTGGTCTGCTTAACCTCAGAGATGATTCATTTAGATCTTTTTTCTTCCTTAAGAGAAGATTGTTTTATGATGTTAAGATGAATTTTGCTATACTGATTTTTGATGATTCATTCAAATATTGTAAAACTGTTTATTATTTTCATGTAAAATCTGTGAACTGAACTGCACAATATATGTCTGGAGTGATTACAAAATAAATGCAGAATAACAGGTTTTGGTAAACAGTAACTGAACATTTTTGTGTACTCCAAAAAGTAGTGTTGTATCATGTATTTTCTGTGCTGTTTGTACAAGTGATCTATGTTTGCAAGTTTAAGCATTTCTGACTTAGAAAGAATACAATTCTGCTGTTACAGCAGTAGCCAGTAGTGGCAAGGAAAGATGCTAGTTGTGGGTTAGTTATATAATTGTCTAGTTTATGATATTGGGAGTTTGTGAGCAACAGCTGCTTGTTAAGCAGTGGAAGATGATACTCTAACCTTGCCAATGGTTCACGCTCGGCAGCAATGCACATGGCAGGATTTGGGTAGTTAAACGTAGATGTGGTAGAGTGATGCATCTCAGTGGTGGTGGTAACAGCATTTGCATTAGTATTTCCTTTTAGCACTTACTGTTAGCAGGAAATACAAGGTAATTTATAAATCTGGGAATAAATGACATAAGGTATAGAACAATCAGAGAAGTTAGTTTGTGGCTGCAGGTAAATGAGGGCTTTTAGTTGTTCATCACTGATTTGATTTTGGGCTTCCTGAAAAGCTGCTTGTAAACTGATAAAATACCTTGTTGATGTTGACTTAATACTGCTAAAATAAGAAGTTATGGATTCCACAGCAGTAGCAGGATGGCAAGTGCCATTTTCAAATGGATTTTAACGCTAATAGTCATGAAAATGTTTTAATATGTAAAGAAAAATTAACTAGTAAAATTCTCCAATATTTTAAATCGACTCGTGTCAAAATTTACTGTATTTTAAATTGAGTCACTTTTAATAGTTCTTTCGCACTGAAGTTTTATAATAATCTTGAAACATAACTTCACCAAGTCATTTCTGTGGCTTCAATATGATAAAATCCCAATTGAATAACTATTTATATTTACTTTTCATTTGTTTTGATGTAGATATCCAAAAGGT
The DNA here is from genome assembly GCA_034781795.1 of Crypturellus tataupa. NCBI lineage: Eukaryota > Metazoa > Chordata > Aves > Tinamiformes > Tinamidae > Crypturellus > Crypturellus tataupa. Next base: position 6,086 of record JAWLRI010000289.1, read on the forward strand.
ATCCATGTTGAAACTCTGGAATCAGACAAGGTAAACTAAGGCATTAAGTGTCTGTGACATTTGCTAAATGCTTTATATAAAATGCAATTAATTCGTTTCTAATAATTAATTCTGACTCTAAATTATAAAGTGGAGACGTGTTTGTGTGGCTTAAACATTTAAAATGTAGTGGATCTTGCCTTCAGTGGTGGCATGGCATGCTGTATCCTTACTTTCCAGTATGAGTGTAAACTTCAAAAAGCACTACAGATATATAATGATAAGTACCATTTTCTTTAGAAGTAAAAGATGGATATAGTGTAAAGCTGTTTTAAGTCTATTCACTAAGCTTAACTTTAGAGTTAATAGGCTTGAATAGACTTAATACAGCTTTATAAGACAGGCTTTTGGGAGTGAGCAATAATGTTGTACTTGGAGTTATGTTGCCAAGTTGGAACTCTTAAGCTGTATCTGTTGGAGTTATGCTTTTACTTTTCTTTACAATCTAAAATTAAAAAGCTCACAGATCTTGTCACTCCTTGCATAACCTATACATTTTTGATTTTAGAAGGAGAGATATATTGTCATTAGCAAGGTAGATGAGGAAGAACGAAAAAGAAGAGAACAACAAAAACAAGCCAAAGAACAGGTAAATATTTGTAGAGAATGTATGGAGAATTAATTTAAGGAGGAGGGGGAGAATCACTGAGTTTTAATTATGCCACGTAGTGTGTGATGATGCTTAGTAATGCTGCTTCTTGTTTTGGCTATGACTGAAAGTGATTCTCCAAATTCTACATAGGTAAATCAGGCTCTGCAATGTAGAAAAAAAGAGTACTACAGGTTACATTAAAGTATGAGTAATTGTAGAATACTTAACTTCCGGAGCAGTCATGCTTCCCTATATTGAATCTGCTGTATCAGAGAAGCAAAGTCTAGTTATAGGAAACATCAGTCACCTACAACTGCATGTATTACTGCTGTTTATAGCAATAGCCATGGCAAACTTCTGCAAACTTTCTTGAGAAAATTTTGCACTTGTATTCACAATCTGCCTTTGGAGTAGTGTTTCCATTAGGCAACTTGTACTGTATAATCATAAATAATATGACTTTTCTTAATAGAAAAGTGCTGCACACAAATACTGTAGTCACAAATTGACTGCAAGATGATGTGTGGTATTCAGGCACTCTCAGTATTGTTGATGGACCTCACTTTTTTATTTACTGAACCTGAGATGAATTGCAAGAATTTTGACAAGAACTCCCTCTTGTCAAAAGCAAGTTAGAAGTAACTTACTGGTGCACTGGGTTTTCTAAAGCACTCTTTAAAGGAACGTTAGTCACTCAGACTAGTGGTGCTAACAGTTGAACAAAAATGACGACGAATGCTTTTATTAGTTTTTTATAGTTGGTAGAAGAGAGACAGATCTATTGTATGTAAGATAGGAATTATTGCCCTAGGCTTACAACAGAAAACTCTGTTACAAAAAATTGTTTATGTTGAACCTAGATAGATACTGTAGTGAGGTTCCTCAAAATGCGTTCTTGGTCATCTTAAAATGTGTAACTTGTAATCCTGTTATGTTTTTGTTTATATTTAAATCTGCTTATAAGAATAATGAAGAGTAATTCTTCCTCAGACTCGCACAGACTCGCAGTATACAATCTGATTAACAAAAATAACAATCAGTATAGAACCTTTTGTGTATCGTAATGGTGTTTTTTAACAAATAATAGCTGAAAATATTTAATTTTAATATCTTGGGTATATCTCAGATACAGTTCTGACTGTATTGTATTTATATTTCACTGATGCCAGAAACTTTGATTGCAGGAAGAACTGAATGATGCTGTAGGATTTTCCAGAGTTGTTCATGCCATTGCTAATTCTGTGAGTTTATATATAAATGTATATATATGTTTCAGTGTATCTTTAGTTGTAAGGGAAAAAAGATCTTACAATAAGCTATTTTACTGTTGCTTTTTCAGAGATGAAATGCAGATTGAAGATTTTTTTTTTCTGTTCCCCCCCTCCCCCCCCCCCCCAAGTTATATACCTCATAGTTTATGATGGTAGAATATGCTAAACTAATGACATGAACTGCCACATTTCTGTAAGAGTTAACAATGAAAAATTTATCATGCAACTCAACAAAATTCTGTGGAGTATAATTAACTTTTTTTCCCTGTCCTAAAAAGATTGTTGGGTTTTGCTGGTGTTGGTTTTTTTTTGGCTTTTTTTTGGGGGAGGGGGGGCGGGGGGGGAAGGAAGGCAGAGGAGATTAACCCAAGTGTTGTCTATTTATGCACTTAAAATAGCCTATAGTTTGACATATGTCTCCTCTCCATTCTCCTTATAAGATGAGTTCAATTTGCTTATATTGGTAAGACAGCCTGCTGTTTAGAAAAAAATGGATGCACTTTTTTTTTTTTTTTTTGGCAAGTGGAGGGTGTAGGGAAGCAGAAAAGGTTATTGTGTTAGATGAAGCAGAGTTGACATTTAAGAACTTTCAGGGGCTTTGCAAGAAGGAATTTGGATCTACAACATCTGTGTGTGTCAGCACAAAGACTGACACCTGTCAAGTCCCCAAAACCCCTAAAAAATAAATTGTTATTCATGATACAAGTTATAAGTTAAAAGGTAGTGGATTCACAAATCATTTTACTTTAGTCTGAAATAATTTATGTTTGGAAACAAAGTTATAAATATCTGTTCTAATGTATCTCCTGTATAAGTAAGTGTTCTAATGTATCTCCTGCTCCTCGTAGTTTCAAGCTGCTGCTGGAGGTAGTCACAAGCAGTGAGGAGTGATTAAAGGAGAGAGCAGGGATGGCTGCCCTGAGAGACTGAAAGAAGCTGTGGGGCAGGTTGAGAGCAAGTGTGCAGATATGACTTGGTTTGTTCCCAGTTGTGCCCAGCTGGCATCTGGGGCAAGTGCTTTCCCCATGCTTGTGGGAGGCCACAATTGGAGTTGTAATGAACACTTAACCTTCTTTCCACAGGACAAACTTGTTATTGGACACAATATGCTACTGGACGTCATGCATACCATACACCAGTTCTACTGTCCCCTACCTGATGTAAGTGTCACTGCTCACATGATGCCGTAAATGTCTCCTAGTAAAGTATTTGCCTTAAGGCTAATCTCTAAACTTTCCTATGAATAGAAGCATACTACAGTCTATTAATGCTTGGCCAGTGCCACCTTTTCTTAAATCTGGATGTAGAAAACTCAATTGGGTTGATTTCTTCTTTACATTTTGAAAATGTTCAAATTAAATGTTGGAATTGAATTGTGCTTTCTGGTCATGTCTGTTAGTCCTTCAGCCACTGCTTAGATAATGAGGTAAATTTGATGGCTTTATTTTGTTAAGATCGTGGCTTAGAGCATTGTGTGGTATTTTTGTGCCCCTGTGGCTTACAAAGTGGAAAAGGCTGCATGTGTGTGTGGAGGTTAGTCATACAGAAAAAAATTAATAGAAAATAAGAAAAGAAAGAGCAGAAATTAAAGATGATGCCCATTGGGTTCTTCTTCCCTTCCAGGATAACTGGGAGGAAAGAAGAACCTCTTTAAGAGGTTTAAACTGGTAGACTAAGCAATCTATTGGCAGCGAGGACAGTGTCCAAGGAAGACCAAAGTCTGGTTGGAGAGATGTACAGCCCGTGCACATGTTACTTGTAACCATCGAGGCTCATGGGTGATATGGAAAGAGGTGGGAAAAAGTCATTTCAGACCTGTTTGGACTGTGTTAGAACATAAGTAGTTGGCAGTGGTCTAAATGAATAAGTTTAAATCAACTTCAAGTAGAACCTGCCCACCTTGAGTGACTATTTATATTCCACCGACTTATTAAATGCTGGGAATTTAAGATATAAGACACTTAAGACCAGTTATGCAGCTGGTATTGGAGGTAGCGTAAAATATGAAATAAGAGTGAATATTTACCTTGGTAGAACATTTTCTCTTACAAAAATCAGAAAGAGTTTGTAGTTTGGTAAAATTGCTGATGGCATTCAAAGTCATTCTGCCTGAGTATATGTTCTGTGATAAGAGATTTCAGTCATTCAGTTCTTGAGAGCTGTTTGGGTAGTAGCAACTGCTGTTATCAGTTTATCAATCTGAGGCTGGTGGATAACTTACCTGGAATTTATCTTCTGATTTAATGTTGATTTAGGACCTAAATGAGTTTAAAGAAGTGACATCATGCGTATTTCCCAGGTAAGTTCTTAGTTTAAACCTGCATGTTCTTCAGTTTTATTTTATCAAGCTGATACTGTTTGTCCTATCTCAGTTGTTCAATTTAACTGACCTGTGACTGGAAGTAATATTTGGACCAAGTTACCTAAATTTAGCTTAAAAGACATTCTGTAACATTTATTTTCTGAAGTGTTATTGTTCAACATCTTGTCAAAAGATACTACTCAGCCACCCTCTAGCTTTTGGCAGGTATTTTAGGTCTGGAATCTACGCTATATTAGAACAAGATTTATTTCCTACTTATTGCTTGATTTTCTTACTGTTGTTTAGTCATTGTCTTTTTTTTGTGATGGGCAAAGCTGAAGAGAGCTTTACTCATTGAGAGTAATGTTTCAGTAGTGTGAAATGCTGTGAAATTAGCTATTTCACAGGAAATACATGATTTTTTTTTTCTGATTTGGCAAAATGGGCATTATTCCATTTCAACTTGTTTAACTCTTTGTTTTTAGGCTACTGGATACTAAACTGATGGCCAGTACACAGCCTTTTAAGGTAAATGAAAATTACAGAAAGATTTGACAATAAAAATTTACCTTAAGTGTATATTAAAACACAGATGATGTTTTTGATAGAGGAGAATGGCTAACAGAATATAGTTTTCAGGAATGGATGATGCTTTGTTTTGCTTTAAGAAAATCTTACCTATTTTGCATCCAAATTTCAAAAAAAAAATAGTATATAAATTTTTACTAGTATAAAATACATCTGATTTGCAGTTGTTGAAAGCAGACAAGTTACCTTCACATTGCAATTTCAAATTATGTTCAATTTTTTGCTCTTTAAAAGGCAACTTATAGAGACACAGAAAATGGGTCCTGGAAGTTGTTTACTTATCAAAAGCTGTAGAATATTGTGAATTTCTGATTTCAGATTTGTCTAGAAAAACTGATCTTCAAACATAATTAGGTTCTATTGTACTGTGTTTGGTGGATGGTCTACAGAAAAAAAAATTACAGGTTTCTCTAAAATGTTTCAGAAATGAATTTTATCTTCTAAAGAATAAGCACTGAGTGATTATTCTTTCTTGCTTTCCTTTGTGCACAAATGAGTATTTTCAAAAGAAAACTTCTCTCTAGCATTTCTCTCTTGACTGACTTTAGAGCATTTCCTAACCGAAAATCTCAGTAAAAGTTACTTGGATGTTTTCAGGCTTGTCTTGATAGTTTTCCTACAACTACTGTAGTAATATAGCAATCCTTGTATTCTGGAAACTAATAATCCATCATAAGTTTTATGTTTGCTAAAGTTATGTAGATACTTGTATTTTTTACATAGCTGCTCAGGCTTTAGGCTGTTGTTGCTAACTGGCTCTTTGGAGTGCCAGTATGATACTTGCTCCTGGTAGCAAGTTCTTGATACAGTTCAGACCTTAGAGCTGATTACAATAGCTATAAAGAGCTGTCTTTTGGAATCAAAGTGAGCTTTGGTTCAGACAACTTTCTTTAACAAGGACTGTACTAGATTTTGGGTTTATCTTGCTGTTGATTCTGCACATTTTTGCATTTGACTAATTGCTAAAGAAAAATCACAAAATTAGATTTGGCTTTTGAAGAAAATAATAACGTGTCTTGTTATGGCTTTTTATATTCATTCAGTAGCACAACTCCAGCTGAAGTCTAGAATTTGCCAAAATACCCCAGCTTTCAGATTGTCAGGTTTCTTTCACTGTCTTTGTATTACATTCCTAAAACTGTTACTAACAATTTATATAGCAGGAACTGCTAGCTCAATCAGCAAGCACTTGACAGTTCTCACCTCAAATGCTATGATCAGTGTTTAGGATATTTTGCTTTGCTGTTTGTACCACCTTTTCCCCTGTGCGTATGTTATGTGAGAAACCAGGTCCAAATTAATGCAGAGTTCTGAGAGGTATTGCTAGTGCCTGTGACTCATAAAAGTTACGCTGTGGACAAGGCACGACCACTTTTAAACCTGATGGACTTCCCTGGTGCATTAGTTTGGAATGGGGTTGTGTATAAATCCTTAGGGGACACAAGGTGGCAGCAGTAAGTATCCGTGTTGTCTTGTTTGATTCCTGTTTCCAGGGAAAATGTACTGGCAGTTAATGCTGTTCTTCCTTTCAGGAGATCATTAATAACACATCCCTCGCAGAACTGGAAAAGCGTTTAAAAGAGGCTCCATTCAGCCCTCCCAAAGTTGGTAAGGATACCTAAGGATGGTCTGGGTTCTAACACATTAGCTTCTTTTTTGAGAGGGACGATCATTCTGGGTCTGGAATGGAAATTTCCTTGTTAATATTATCATTTTGATGACAAGGATTTTAAACATGAGCTTAGGCAATATGGATATAATGCAGTTGTATCCAGTCAGTTGGAATCTTTGTGTTTTATTTTGCATCAAATGATAGAATAAAGAAAGTATTTCAGAGAACAATTTGTCATCTTTAGTGACTTTTTTCCCCCTTTAGATTAGATATTGGAGAGTAATTTTTTTAACTACTTTTATTGCAATATTTGGGTTTCAGTACCATTCAGATCAAACACAGAATACTCCAATATGTACTTTTAGAAACAAAAGCAAGAAAATTTACATAGCAGTGACTGTGAGTCCTAGAAAATAGCTAAGGTCCTTTACCCTTTGAGGTGAAGGGAAAGATATTTAAACAAAGAGTTGGTTTGTATCAAGGTTCTGGAATTTATTTCTTAAGCTCGTGATTTGAAAAAAGAAGGGTAAAACTGAATGTTGGAAGGAGGGATCTGCATGCTTAATCAAAAGGAAGAGGAGCATTCATTTTTCATATTGTTGAATGTGCAGAGTGGATGTACCAAAGCTGTCATAAGAGGGAGGGGTAGCAAAATGGACAATCAGATTTGACTTCTGTAGTCTGCTTGGGCAGGGAGCAGGTGCCTAGACCTGAGTAATGCCACACATGTAGGGTGGGCAGTAATTCATATCTTTTAGTGGTACATCTACAGAAACGTCTTCTCAAAATGTAACATAATTTGGTGTCTGTTAGGTGATTTTGTTGGCGATTAAACTGTTTTATGACACTCCCCCCTATTTGTTTGTTTTCCTGAGTAAAATGTGACTATGAAAGTTGTTAACTCTGCAGTTATCCCGAAGTTATCTCACATAATATGAGATGGTTAATGTACTTCAGAACATCTAAGGCAAAACATCTTTTAAAATACTATGTTGCAACTACTTCTGCTAACTGTTCGTTTATATTTGTTTTTACATGTGGATGTGCATCTGTAAAGGAAATAGAGAAAACCGAACACTAAGCATTGTCCTTTTAAGCTCAGCTTGCTTTGATTTTCAAGCATTCCTCTGTTACTGAGACTCAGACACACACTCTCAAACACTTCTCTTCAGACAGAGAGCTGTTAAGGTTTCCATTGTGAGGTGAATCAAGGGATACTTCTTAAAGTCTTTAAGTAGGCACTGAATATGGACACCTAAGCTGTCAATAAAGACACCTTTAATCACTCTTTTTCATTACTGAAATACCTTAAACATCTGGCCGTAGGCCAGTTGGGTGCTTAGCAAGCAAGTCAGTAGTAGAGCCTGAATGTCTGTTCTCTTAAGTGCAAGGCAGAGGCAAATATGCTGCGTGGGAAGTGCTGCTCCTGTTGCATTAGTATTCCCTTGTAGTTAGAGGTCTGTGGGAGTGAAGATTAATCCTCTTTCTAATGGGAAGGAGTTTCTATCCTATGAACCTATTCCTATGAAAAGTATCCTCTTTGGTTGAGAGCTGCTTAAAAGTGTGTTATGCTGTAGCAAACACGTTTTTTTTCGTTTGTTTGTTTTGTTTTTTCTCCTCAGAAAGTGCAGAAGGATTTCCAAGTTACGACACAGCTTCTGAACAACTTCATGAAGCAGGTTATGATGCTTACATTACTGGACTGTGCTTCATCTCCATGGCTAATTTTCTAGGTATCTATGTTGTCATCTTCAAATCTATTCCTTAATGCTATCAATATCCAGCATATAATATGCAGTTCATTTCTTTATCAGGTTCATTCCTCAGTCCTCCGAAAAATCACGTATCTGCTAGATCAGAACTCATCGAACCTTTTTTTAACAAGTAAGTGATTGCTGTATTTAAAACCTACTACAATTTGGAAACAATGCTCAGAATATCTAATTTGGATTGTAAAATCAGCAACAAATGGCATTTTTGTTGGCACTTCAGTCTTTGGTTTTCTGTTTCATTCTATTAATGCTACAAAAAGACCAAAATTTGGAAAGTAGATAACTTTTTTTTTCTTGAGAGGGAAATGCTTTTACCTTCCACTACCTTGTTAAGGGACATTTGGAACCTGAATTGCTTTGGATATGTCCACATGGCTGTGGAAATGTCAGGAATATTTAGAAAATATTTCTTTAGAAAGTTGGAGACAGTAGAACTGAAGAGAAAAACTGGTCAAGTCGTCTTAGTGTTGGAGGGCACTGTGGAAAAAATCACGGTAGTTAAAACAGAGCACACTCCAGTAGGCTAGAAAAAAATATGCCTATCCAAGCAGCAGAAAGCTCTTAGTGGTATCAGGAAGCACAGCAAATATAACAGATAGATGTACTTAGTGGTTTGTAAGATGATGCTATGATTTTTGCTTCTGAATTGTGTGCTCTTGCAAATATCTCAGAAGATCAAAGCAGGCTTGTAAATTTGTCTTTGGAAGCTTTGAAAGATAGTATAGCCTGTCGTGTAGAGTGAAAGGAGTTAAAATCAAGAGAGAAAAAAATCTATATTTCTTTTTGTTTGTTTTGTTCCAATTCTGGAAAAGCTGAATCCATTCAAATCCTACCCTATAGTATAGGAGTTGGAGAAAAATGGTTATTGCACCCTCAACTGGTCTCTGCAAATAAAAGAATAACCATGGCTGGAGCCCTCAGTTTTCTTTGGCCTAAAAGCTGAATGGCTGCACTGTTATCAGTTAGTTAATTCTCTTGACCCTGAGGTGCTTAAGAGGGTAACTTCCTATGATCTAGGCATCCTAAATCGTGTGTGAATTTCTTGGATTCAGCACAGACCTTTATGGACCACTTCATTTGAATGGCAATACTCAGTTAAACAACAAGTGGTGACAGAATCAGCATAACTTCATTTAAAGAGAGTATTTGTCACTATTTTCTGTAACACCAGCCATTATGTGCCAGCTAGTAGGTACCATTTGAGGTAGTTAAATTTATTTATATTTTTCAATTATTACCTAAATTGCTTTTTATTCTTTCCAGAGATGGATATCTGCAACAAGTCCAAACTGAGACTACTGTAGTGCTGTTACATTTAGAGTGCTCAAATTAAAACCTGAAAAGCATAAATTTAGTCCCTTAGTGTAAGTCCTCTAATGATGTCCATAAGCCCTGCAGGTAAAACTGCTGTTATTTGGCTTCAGAATCAACACTGCCTAACAAAAGAGAAAGTTAGCAATAAATAGTAGGGGAAATGGCTGAAGGTATTGCTGTGCATGTTGGGTGGAGGAAAGAAATGAAAAACTACTGTTTATATGAAAGGTGTTTATCCACTGTGTGACTATTCAGAGTTGGTAGGTTCTTCTTGCAGGAAACTTATGTATTATTTTTAAACCATGGGAATCTAGTAGCCAGGTTGCGTGGTACTTGTCTGCGGTGTTAGAAGCCTTTGCCGGGTTGTAGTCAGTCTGTCATCTGGCCGCAGTTGGGTCTTGGAGATGACTCTCGCCCTGTCCTTCCAATGAGCAGGCCACCACTTCTGTTTTTGCAAAGCTGCCTTTTGCTGGAGTACAAAGTAACAAGAATAAGTTGCCAGAATAATGTAACTTCATTTATTAAATAATAAAAATGAGTATCAAAAGTTAGATCTGTTAGATACCAAAGCGAGCAAGTCCTCTGCTGTGTTCAGTACATCCTTGCATACCAGATCTCTATTTCCAGCACTGTTTACAACTGTAGGTACCATCCCAAGCTGGACAGTTCTCAGTTTTCTGCCTGTAGAAAACATGTTTTCTGAGGCTTTCTTGTAGGTACTCTCTAGGCTGCAAGCAAGCTTCCTAGTACTCTTAGTTTTCTCTAGCTTGTGCTCTAGAAGTTTTTCCTATCTGAGCATCGTTCTTTCTCCTGGGGAGAAAAAAACCTATCTTCCTCCTTCCTCCAGAAGTTCCACCTGATCCTGTGGGCAGCAATCAGAACAAGGAAACCCTTTCCTTTGTGCTGTAGTCATGTTCTTCAAGCAAAACACAAACTCCAACATGCAAACAGTAAGCTGAACAAATGAAAGTTGCATTATCTGTCACAAAAGTTTCTCCTGAAAGAAGCTGAAGAGTGTAGTTTCTCTATTTTAAAGCAATTATTGAGAAGCAGCATTCTCAATTTCAACTATAATTAAGGTAAAGTTTGGAAAATGCTCTTTAAAACAGACAATTCTCTGTGATTCCTTGGGTTGCTTATAAAGGCTTAAGTTCAAGATCTCTGAATACTCTTAATACTTAAATACAGCTTAGTGGCTATAATTAAAAACAATGGGCATATCTGACAGGATTTTTGGAAGTGTTTTCTGTTCAAATAGAACTTTTACTAATGTGAATAGTGGGAGCAAAACTGGAAATGCAAGTGTTGATTTTTGCAAACCTGGCATTCCCAGGAAGCGGGGGTTTGTTTGCTTGGGACTTTTTTTGGTTGACCTTTTTAATTATGTCAGTAAGAAGCTTCCTGGCTGACCATTTCACCATGGTGACCAGCATGTCTTTCATAGGCAAGAAAAATAGGTAAAATCCTTAATTTCAGCTTCTTGTTAGACTGGAACTGACTAAAACCACGCTTTACCTTGGGGTTGTTCGGCTCTTCTAGACATAGCACAGTAAGTTACATGGTAAGCAAGGCAGCAAGCCAAGAATTCTGCAGGAATGCTTTTCCTTATTTTTAATCTTCATTTTCTATATACATTCTTCTAAACTCACTTTTCGTGAATAATCTTCCTGATCTTGATGACTACTTAATTTGAGATGAAAGTGCTTCTGTTTTGATATCTAAAACTATCTAATGCTTGCATTAGGATGTTAAATCACATTACATGATTTGGAGCTTTGCCTTATTTGTTTAATGCAACTTTTTTTTTTCTTCTTTTCTGCTCTGCACCCTTAAAATAGCCTTGTAGCTTTTAATGATACATCTAAAAACTAAAGGAAATTATCTGGAGGGTGGGAAGGGGGAAATATGTTTAAAGGAATGAGAGCACCTTATTAGACTGAACTGAGTAATGTTATGCTCTGTAGAAGTAAAAACTAACCTGGAGATAGTTTTGCATATGAAGAATATCAGAACTGGTTTGAAGTATGTACTAGTAGTTTTTATAGTAGGTTTTGTGATACATTTGTGAAAAATGTCTTACTGGGGATCTGGATTCTCACATGTATTGCAAATGATTTAATTTCTCTCTGTTCTTCTTCTATCTGAAATTAATTTTCTTGACAAAAGTATTCCACAGAACTCTCAATATGCTTTTCTGCAGTTTCACAACTAGCTTTCCAGTCGCAGATTAGGATTAAACAACTGCTGTCCTTGCGCTTTCAGACACAGCCTGTGCTAGTTCCTGGGCTGGCTTGGTGAGATGCCCTGCTTTTGAAGAGATCACTTGTTCTCTTCAAGCCACATCACTTTCTCTAGCCAGTTCTCTATCCATGAAAACTTTTTTTTCTGTCACAGCGTATTAACTGAGTCTGCTCATGTATTGCCGTGAAGTGGCATGGTCATAACCTCGGTCTCCGTATTTCACTTGAGTTGCCACAAAAACAAACCTCTTTCAGGTGTCTGTCTCAAAAACATCCAAGTTCTTAAGACACTGTCATATATTGAGAAATAGATGTCCTTGTCCACTGACTGTGTGGTCTAACTGTAGCCTTTGAGCAATGTAGGAAGCACATTTCGACAGAGGAAATACAAAGCCTGGTTAATGTAGGTTTTTACAAGCAAGTATGGATTAATGTAATGAAAAGCAACCTCACCACAACAATAATATGAATTGAGTTAATGAAAATTGGGACTGTGTTGTCATACAGAACAACCTTATTAGTTTAAATTATCTGTAAATCGATGAGGAATCTGGCAGCCATAATTATAGATGCTGCAGCTCTGTGTTCAAAATCTATGTTAGAAGTTATAACTAATAGATGAAGAAGTCACTGCTGTAACATTTTTAAATGGATTTAATATTAACATCAGTGCTTTTACTACCTCTTTAGAGTGTGTATGTGTGTATACAAGTGCTGTTTCTTTGACTGAACAAATACATACAGGATTTGTGCCTCATGATTTAGAAAAACAAACCCCCCAAACCTGATCTTGATTAATGTGGCTTATGGTGTAAGTCCGTTTTTGTCATCAGTCACGATATTATCTTTCCTAAAAATGATTAATCTTGGGGATGGTATTTTTACTATTATTTGCTGGAATCTTTTAGCAGAATTTAGTAAGCTTCATCTGTAATAATGAGTTTTATCAAAACTGCTATCTAGGCGAATAAACTAGATATTTTTGAGTACTTTTTATAATAGCAAACTCTGATAATTCTATGAAAGCTTTCTTCATAGAGCTAAGCATAAACAAACTTTCTTTAACTCTTTTCTGTCCTTTATGGTGGTGGAACATGCAAGTAGTGAGGGCTAGACTGACTTGACCAACTAGCTGAAATACTGTGCGCTGTGCTTAGCCCCTACACGTCCACGCTGGAGGGGTACCGCAGCAGTGCAGCAGCCAGCGGTGCTCATGGCAAAGGTGGTCGTCAGGATCCAGCATGTTGGGGAAGGTGACCCTTCCTCCCTGCCCACCCTGCTGCGTGCTGGGCTTCCAGTACGACAAAGACAGGGAGTCTCCTTCCCTGGGGATCTTCCAAACCTGCTAGGACAGGTCCTGTGCCACATGCTCTGGGTGACCCTGCGCGTGCAGGGGGGTGGGACTAGAGGATCTCTAGAGGTCCCTTCCCACCTTAAGGATTCTGTGATTCTAGGATTCCAGGGCTGGAAAGATGATGAAGGGTTGGAAAATCTCTCATGGAAGAAAAGGCTGAGAGAACCAGGACTGTTCAACCTGGACAAGAGAGAAGGCTCAGGGAGGTCTTAGCGAGGTGCATAAGTATCTGATGGGAAGGGTGAAGGTGTCACTAGGATAGGGCCAGGCTCTTCTCTCTGGTGCCCAGTGACAGGAGGAGATGTAATGGGCACAAGATAAAAACCAGAATTCTGCTTGAACGCAAGAAGATGTGACTGTACAGTGAGGGTGACTGAACGCAGGAGTAATGACATTTATCTCTACTCTCTTGTGGAGTTGCATTCTGAAGCTCACTTGGTTGTCATGAAAATCTCTGACCCTTTTTAGGTTACCCTATTTAGGTGATGGCTACAGTGAAGCCAGTGTCACCTAGGGCAAAATGTAAGAAGAAACACAAACTCTTCTGTAGAAATGTTGGGAGTTCCTGGAGCTAATTGATTCTAGTGTTTATTGATTTTTTTTTTTCTCCAGTTCTTCAGTGCTGAAGGGCACAGCACCACGTTATCCTGTATTTGTCCTGGGATTTAGAGGAGCAACTGGATGGGACAGTGGGCACCATAATAGGTGCCACTTCTGTGGACACCCTCGGGCTTATGTGTCCATTTTCCAAAGTCACTTTTTTTTTTTTTTTTTAAGTGTTTTCTAGCTTTCCAGTTAACAACATACATTTAATGCATGCACCTATGACAGGTTTTTTGGGCAACTTGTGATTCCTGTTCTGGGGAGGATAGTTTTGTAAACTGAACATGAGCTTATCTTACTTGATAAGTATTTTTTTTAATGTAATTACATGTTTTTTCTTTGCTTGTTGTCACCATGTCATGGTGGCTTACACAGTGTTAGCAACTTTATGAGTCTTTCTGTCTAGAGCATGAAGCAGTGCTTAGAAAACAAAGCCTAAGTAGGATCTCAGGTGAGATGAGAGCCTTAGGTATTTCTGCAATGTAACTGGCTCTTACTGCACAAAGTTATTTCTTAAATGTTCATTTCTCCATTTTATTTTATATTTTGAGCTGCATGAGTGTTTGAGGGGGGTGGTTCTTGTGTTGTTGGATCAGTAGAATTACTAGCGTAATGTTAAATAGCTCTTAAATCTGGAATATCTTGTAAAACTTGTTAAAATACTTGTGGATTGATTGAAGTGGAAGGTATGTTCATCTTCATATAGCCTATGATAAGGTTGAGATGATTAATTATTCTTCTAATTACATTGAACATACAATATATAACTATATAAAGCTTTTCAAAAAGTCTTTGGACATAAATTTGCTAATGCTGCCTTTCTGTTTTGCTTCAGGCTATTTCTTATGAGAGTAATGGACATACCATATCTCAATTTGGAAGGACCAGACTGTAAGTATTTTATTTTGCTAACAAATTTATTTTCTGACAATTTTTTTTTTTCTGAAGAAGGAATTGTGGAGCTTCCTTGTCTTGCACCTAAAATATGTGATTTCAGCTGTGGTTAGGTTATTTACCACTTAAGAAATGGTAAATGTTACTGCTTTTGAATGGCATGGCCAACCAAAAGCTCTTCCCTTCAACTTTGAACTGACAATCTACATCACAGAGGAGGCTGAATAGAATGGATTAAACTGTTGAAAATCAAGTGCAGTGACGGTTGAGGAAAACATCTTCCTTTGTGTGTACAGGAAGTGACCAAAATAAAGGTGATGCCTAAATCGGACACTGCGGAGTGAGAGGAGGGAGAATTTTGCAGTAAATACAGGTTGCAAAATAGTGAATAGTAAAGGATCCTGAAAATGGTTTTGGCTAATGGTTTTAGCTACCTTGATTCACAAATTGCATGCAGGAGTACCTGAACTTGACTTCAGCCAAAACATATTTTTTTTACCACGTGAGATTTTGATAAGATAAAACAGAAAAGTGTTACTTGAAATATTTTTATTGCTAATAATATTGCATATTACAGACCTTGGGCTGTAATGGATTGCTAATGTATTTAAATGAAAGCAGGTTTTGCTTATGTAAAGAGCCTTACTCTTATGGGATGTTACTACACAGAGGAGAAAATATTGGATGAGTGTTACCACTTATGTCTTGGTTTATGAAAACATGAAGCCTTACATAAACACTGAATTTTAGATTAATGGTAAGGTACACAAATGTCTTTAGTGTTACTTTCAATTTAGTGACATTTTTACCTGAAGACCTTTTTCTACTCTATCCACTGAAAAGCTTCATCTGAAGAATAACTCTATATAGATACTAGTTTAATACATTTAAGTTAAATAGTAGTGAAGTGTGTTCTGGAAAGATGGAAGTAACTACTGGAGAGGAGAATGTGTGCTCCAAGGGTGCACATTTAACTTGTAAATGCCATACACGAGCGCATCATCGTGCCCTGCAGAGCTATTGGAATGGCTGTCTAATTATGCTGCCTTCTTATTTCTCTGCCTGTAAGTGCTGAGGGGAAGGGCAGTACATACTTCGAGCTGTTGAAAGAATGTCAGAGCTGCCAAGCTGTGAAGATGCTACTTCCACTTGCTACCCAATTCGCAGTATTTATTTTGATAGATTGCCAGGAAGAGGAGCCAAAAAGAGGCTCTCTAAGGAGTGGTGTTTATCAGAGAGGCGCCTGTGGCAGCCTGACACAGCCAGGCAGCAGAGGAACCAGAAAGGCTTTCGAAACTGCGCGGGGGTGGCTGTTTTATGTGCAAATGGGGGCATTTTGGAAAAGGCAGGTGCAGTTCAGTAGGTGACTACTGTAAGTTTTGCTGTATTGTCACTTTTTGTTCTGTGATGTTAGAGCAAGTTTGTGCAACTCTTGCAGAAATAATGGAGTTCAATAACACAGTGTTATGCAGTGTTGAACATAGGAAAATGACTTTCACCATCTTATTTGCACATTGTGCGTTAATAAATCCGTAAAAAGAATGCAATTGCTGCATATATGCTTTATTATATTATATGCATATAATATGCTAGTGCCTGTAAAGCATATTATAAATCAAATATTTATCACCTTTTTAGGCGGAAGACATAGAGGTTTGATAGGACTCCAAATGTGGTAAAATTAGGAATATACTGATATTGGAGGGGTGTGAATCTTCTAATATGAAGCAAAATACTAATTAAAAAAAAATCTCTGCAAAACCAGTCCTACATTATTGCTCAAAGCAAAGGAGATCTCAAAGCAGAGTCATTAGTAATCCGGGGGATGGAGATAAAAATCGGGAGGGAAGTTCTCTAAACTGGAAGTCTGTCTAGCAGTTAATCTCTAAGCTTCTTCCACACCCAAAGAAGAGAGAAGTGCTTCCCAAAGGTGCTTTTTTGTGGTTAAGTGAGAATTTTATAGTCTAAAGCTGTATGTAGTTAACCCTTATGTCACCTCTTAACAAACTGGAGTAGTAAATTGAAATACTCCAATAATTCAGCATCTGTAGTGTTAAAAGTAAAATGATAATACAAAACCTAGTGAGATGTCAGGTATAAAAACATACCACTCTGCAGATAACTTGGAGAGACCAAATTGCTTATCAGTAAGCAGAAAAATAGAAAACATTTCAAGTTCTTTGCACCTTAAAATATAGTATGCAGTTCACTTATAAATATGATAGGAGTTCACAGATTTTAAAAGCTGAGGTGCTAGTGAAAGGAATGTCAGTTTTATCTACTCTCTGATGATCTACCTCCAAATAATCTTTACTGGATGAGATTAATCTTTACTGGATGTCTCTCTCGTTCAGCATCTTGTCCTTGATGTATAGAGAAGGTGTATAAAGTGGCAGATATATAGTGCAGATTACATGCTGTTTTTTTACTAACTCCAGAAACTTGCCACTTGGAGAGATCTTTGCAACTTACAAAAATGCATTTTTTTATTTTGCAGTGCAGCCAAAACGCGATCATGTTCTTCATGTTACGTTTCCCAAAGAGTGGAAGACTAGTGACCTTTATCAACTTTTTAGTGCCTTTGGTGAGTCAAACACTCTGTCCTTCCTTGTTGTTTTGCCTCTAGGAGGTTCTTCTGTGTTTCAGGTTGTGGTGTGGGCTTACCCCTAGCTTGGGTAGTGCTGAATCTTCTTCAGTATCTGATGCAAGGAGTCTGACAGACTTATAATTATGTAACTATTACAGGCTTAGTTAGTTCACACTAATTTCCTGATATCCAGCTCTTACAGGAGAAGACTGTGGTCCAAAGCAGAAAAATAATGAGAATTATTTTATATTTATTATAATGAACGTAGCCCTGTGTTGGATGTTAGTTTCATTATATTCATTGAAGTTTGCAAAAATCATAGAAAAATCAATTAAATTACACAAGACTTAAGGCAGCGTTTCAAAAGAGTACTTTATCTGTGCATAAATGGGAAAAAAAGTTTGTTTTGTTTAGTTTGCTTGTTAGAGTTTTGTTTCGAAAGCAAAGAGATAATTTCCTTCGGGTATAAACCAAAACACAAGAAATTCTTTCTTTCCATTTCTTAAACCATATGGTGTGGGTTTTTTGTTTGTTTTTGTTTTGCACGAAGTGAACACAGTGTATTGTTATTAAAATAATGTTTTACTCAATTTTCTAGATATATTTTGCTCACAGGAGTTTATTGAAAACAGCTTACTATATTACCATAGACCCCTGTGTGTCTTCCTGAAATTCTGTAAACTAGGCTTTGCTGTCAAATTTGGATAGCTGTCCCTTGGCTCCTATCCTTATGGATCACCATGCTGCTTTACCTAGTGATGACTTCTTAAGTACCTCAAGGGAGGCAGTGAGGAGGATGGGGCCGGCCTCTTTTCACTGGTGGCCACTGACAGAACCAGAGGAAA
>JAWLRI010000289.1:24198-50947 GCA_034781795.1 Crypturellus tataupa
AGCCCTGTGCTACGTGCTCTAGGTGGCCCTGCGTGTGCAGGGGGGTTGGACTAGATGACCTCTAGAGGTCCCTTCCAGCCTTAGACATTCTATGATTCTATTCTATGATTCTTTTATTATTATTATAATCATATTGCAATTCAGTGGTCTTTTCAAAGTCTCTGGGTGTGTATAAAATTGATGAGAAACTCATTTCCTTCCAACTTTCTGTACTTCAGTACAATGCCAGTAGAATGCTGGACATAATATTCGAGTTTGGCATTCTAGAATGCAAGAGTGGAAAAATTATGAAAGCAAGAAATATTACATCTTGGACAGTGTTTTTTATATGGGTACGCAACCACAGAGCTTGATCTTATTTCAACAGCTCCTCCTCTTTAGTGGTGGCCCGAGGTGCAGGCACAGATCATACCGCCAGAGGTCCCACTTACATGGCTGAAGACACTGGTCTAAGTTAAAATTACTGTTTTTCACGTGTACAGTTTTAATGAATGTAATATTTTCAAACTTTGATTTAGAAAATGCAGGTGTTTGGACAGGACTAAATCTAGACTTTATTTTAGGTATTTTTACATGGGCATCTCAAAGCAAAACACAGATGCTGCCTCCTAGAGTTATAGGAGAGTTCACGCTGCTTCAGTTGTAACTGGACAGAAAACAGGCAGTGTGAGGGGCCCAAAGGCCCCAAAATCCTGGCAGTGACAGCCATGAATTATTTCCAAATTTATTGCACCAGCCAAGAAACAGTGGTTTTAAGTTCAACCCTCTTGCACAGATTAAAGATCAGTTGTTGAAGTGAGTAGCAATATTAAACTGATTTTATAGAAAAAATATTTTGCACATTAGTCTAGGATGCGCTGAAGCAGAGTTGTAATCTTCCATGGAGATTACAGTTAAACAGCTGAAGGGGCTGCAGTGTTAAACTTGGAGCCGTTTTGCATTTGCTGCCCTCGAAGGGGTGCGCAGGGCCTTGAGGTCTTTCAGTCCTGCATACCAAGTGGACACCTGTTCATGCAAGATGTTGTTACAGTCTCTGGGCTCAATACGGTTTGTAAGTATTGCTATCCCCTCAGAACAGTACAATGCAGTCTCTTAAAAGCCAGTTTTAACTAAATTATTAAATTTGTTTAGGCTATTTAGTCATGTTGATAGAATTAAAAAAAAAAAAAGGGTATTTAAAACTATTTGCAGGGTCCTGCAAACTCACTATGTCTTACACGGGGCAGGAGAGGAAGCTCTCCCTTCTCTCCCATATGAAAGTAACCACCTTTTAGCTATAGCCCACTGGAATGTGCCCAGGATTTGCCAGTAGTTCAAGCTCATCTGGAGGGGAAGGGGGTGGATAACTTGCTCTTTACTGTAATGGTGCTTTTCTCTCTGCATTTCTGGCCTCTCCTCCCTCCTCTCATGCCAGTGTTTCCTCCAGCTATTCTTGTTTCTTTGCCAGTCTGTCCTCCTGCCAGAAGGGTTGAAGGTCTGTTAACCCTCTCGATTATTCAGCAGGCAAACGATGATTTCCTGTATGCTTCATCCCTTGCTCATGGAGTGTCCAAAAATGTTTGCAATCTTCTTGTGGTGTAATAATTTATTGATCAAGAATTGTAAGTGTGGTTAACTTCTTCTTAGTATAAGAAAGTAGAATAAGCCCATAAACTTTTTATTTATTTATTTATTTTTGGATGGAGGGATGTCTGTGTAGTACTAATATCCTGTCCTAGGTGGTTACTTGCCAGCAGATGTTGTTTAGGAAACATTTAAGAACAGAGAAAAATAAAACAACTTCCCTGCCTTGTGGCAATCTGCAATTTAGGGATTCATGAGAATCCCTAAGGTCACTAGAGGTCACACTTGCATCTTTTGGTCTAACAGCCTTTCACAGCTTTCTGTAAGTCCAGCTAAAATCAGTCTTTATCCCATATATGTTCTTGTCATACAACACGTGGTAGTGAACATTAAACATGTGAAAAATGACTTTGAAACTTCTCCATACTTTGAGATGTTCTTTAGCTGTTTTGTGAAGAAACAATGAATTCCCTCTGTGTCCTTCCTAGGGCTTCTGTTCTTTATTGTATCTTTTCCTCAGACACAGATAGGGCTGTCTTCCTTTCTAGATTCTCTTTTGAAGGCTGAGTCCTACTTTCCCTGCTCTCCTCTGCAGAAGCATTTCCATACCTTTGATCATTCCGGTAAAAAAGCTGAAGAAAAACTTACTTGATTGGTGGAATTCATCAGTATCACTTTATTTTGAGGATTTTAGTGCCGTTTGCATTTTTTTATTCCGATTGAGAGAATTTTAAAATTTATTTGTGCAGGGCTTTAATTTCTTGTTAAAAGCAAAGAACTTTTTTTTTTCTGCTCCTATTTGGATGATTTTTTTTTCTTTTATTTTACCTTATCATTCTTTATTTAATGTTAATCTTTCTCCTTTGCAATGGGAGCTGTTGCATAAAGCAGCAAATAGACCAGGGTTCTATAGGCTAGTGCTGCTCCTTACTGCATTGGGAGATGTTTGATCTGCTTGCATGGGAGCACCTGGCAGCTGAGGAAGGGCTGAGCTGGGGTGGTTCAGCCTGGAGAGGAGGCCACTCAGGAGCAGGGGATCTTGGTCCCCCTCCCTTCAGCTGTTTATACACAGAGCTCCCTGGGGGATGGAGATGCTCTCTCCTCAGGAGCCCGTGACCAGGACAAGTGACAGCCACAGGCTGAGGCACAGGCCACTGCGTGGAGGTTTGTTAACGTGAGGGGGGCCGAGCACAGGCGCAGGTTGCCCAGGGATGGGGAGCTCCATCCTTGGGAGATGCCCAACAGTCGATGGGACGCGACCTGGCAGGCTGTGTTGGTGACCCTGCTTGAGCAGGTGTTTGACCAGGTGATTTCCAGAGGTCCCTCCCAACCTCAACCATTCTCTGATTCTGTTCAGGTGTGGAAAAAGGCATCATCTACCTTATTTCTTTGTAGCTGGTATTCTTTCACGTTACTGAATTGGCACGTGGCTGTGCTGATTGCTGCATATTGTCCTTCAAGTCTAGGTGCATTTGCTTTACAGACCTTTATTGACCTTCCACCATGCTTGTGAAATGCACAGTATTTACTGAGTGCTGAACATTCTTGCTGGATGTTCTTGTTAATTAATCTTGTCTCTAAAATTTCTATTTTATAATAATAATGAAATGCAACATAGTCTGAATAGACTGTTAGGCATGAAGAACAGCATGAAAAGAGCATTTATTGCAGTTCTATTCAGACTGTAGTCCAGTGCTTAGTATTTGAATATTTGTCCTACCAAATGCACTATAATTTTGAATTGAAATAGTCATCTTTGTCTTTTTATGGATTTTGAAATGTTGTTTGTCATGTTAATGCCTGTCAAATGTTAATGCCTGTCAAGAGCACGTTCTCTACACAGTAAAGGCCCTTCACCTAATACAGCAAAGATCTGTGTTCTTAGAAGTTTGAATTATTAGAAATTGAATTTATTTATCTTGATAAATATTTATGAAGTATTAAATGTTATTATAACACTTCCCACGTATGGTCTTTATAGTAACAGACTTCTGTAAGGAAATGTCAAGAAACCATACTGAATTAACTATGGTTTTGGCAATGATCAAAATGATTAGAATTTAATGTCCTAGATAGCTAGCTGGCTACTGAAATGTAAAGCATGTAAACTAAATCTATCGAGGCTTGTATTTTTTTTATAATTATAAATCTTTTTATTATCTGGTTGGATTTCAGAAGAGACTTCTAAAACCATGTAACCTGTAGATGAAATTAGGTTTCAATAGATTAAGTGTCTTAAAATAAAATGCATTTTAAGACAGTTTGCCTCACTGTCTAACCTTGTGATGGCTGGCGGTTAAATGGTGGTGTAACTTATGTATAACTTGATTTCCTTGTCTGCCAGAAAAAAAAAGATGCACCAATTTTCAATCTCTGAAGTGTACAGACAGTAGAGCACTTAAATGAGGATGGGAAATGTGGATGGATTTCTGACTGCATGAAGATGTGTGTGTGATGGGAGCACTTTTTTCCATTCTTACTTAAGGTTGTGATTCTTCTACTGGAATTCCTTGTCTGGGAAGTTGCCCTGGTGAGGGAGGAGTCAGTGGTAGCTGGAGCTGGTCTATCCTGTCTTTAGGAAATACTGTTTTCCCGAAGGTCAGAGAGATTTTAAACCTTAAAGAGCTGTTTTCAGTTTTTGTACATAGGTAAAAATCTCAGGAGAAAAAAAAAAACTCAGTTATTGTTGTAGGTTAATACAGGAATACCTTATTGGTAAAAAGAACTGGAAACATAACAGAATTTTTTTAAAAAAAAGTAGTTTCTGGGTGTTTTCTAGTGTGTGTTTTCTGGGTTGGGGTGTACAGGTCTAACGGGTGCTTTCGGAACAGCTCCAGCTCATGTACGGTCTATCTGCCGCGCAGTTTTACGCTGGACTAAGCTCGACAAGAGCATTCTGGGCTGAAGCTACTGTTTGTTAACTACTTTCTTACCTGTCATCAGACAAAATACGTGAATAAACCTGAGGCAAAAGTAGTCATAATTATTTTGTTTGCATTTTGTAGGTAACATTCAGGTTTCGTGGATCGATGATACATCAGCGTTTGTATCGCTCAGCCAGCCAGAACAAGTTCAAATAGGTACGTGTTTCCTCAACGGCTTCGTTAGTAGCACTGGGCTTGAATGGGCTCCTGTAAAATTCTGCACGTCAGTGGGATAGGTGATCCTAGCAGCAGAACCACTGAATTGGTCGCAAAACTATAGGAGGAGCAAAACTTTTGTAGTACTAGTGTGTGTGTTGCAGCAAAGGCAACCATCCCAGTTGGACTTTCTCTACAGCCTGCTTATTAATTGTGTGATCTTTCCAGACAACCACTTTTTAAATTTCATTTGAACCCCGTTTCATACTCGCTCAACAGCAGATTTGCCATCCAGGCTATCCACTTGGCTTTTCACGGGAAGGGATAAAGTGCTGTGGTCATTTTCAGATCTGCATATGTTCTTTTTAACTGTTTGCATGGAAGACTCAGATTTAACACACTGCTCAGAGACACGTGCTGACAGACAGGGTAGTATCTCATGCTATGAGAAGTGTTAAGATTTCAGATCTCTTTACCTGAAGAGTAAAAGGAAATGATGAGAACGTGATTAAGTGTCTTGTAGTAGATAGAGAGCTTATGTGTAAATAAGATCAGAACTATGTGAGTGGAGTGATACTTGCATGGATGAACGGAGAGTGGACAACTCTGCTGAGTCAGCTTTTGAAGGCACATTATCAAGTGCTGAATTACTAACTTAATTTGAACATATTTATAGCTGGTTTGATTTAAATTTTCAAGAGGTTAAAAGTGAATGTGGCTTTTATGGGTCATGATGATCCTGTAAACTGTAGTGCACTACAAGTTTCCATATGGTGCTTGGCATTGCTTCTCTGTGCTTTGATGCGAACTGGAAAAACACAGAGGCATTGGTGGCATTCTGAGTTTATTGAAAATGCTATAAGCAGTTATGAGGGAAAGGAATTAAGTATTTCAAAGTTATTTTTTGGGTTTTAGATTTTTAATTGTTATTCATTTCACAAGGGCTTACTTAATGGCTTCTGAAGGTCTTTCTTGGTGCATATTTGAAGACTTGATTCTGGAGCAATCAGTCGCTTGTGCATGAGGATCTTCAGTAATAAGTGCAGCCTTACAGATTAGAGGCAATAAGCCTTAATCTAAAACATCTTCAGTAAAAATGTGCTCTGATCCAGACATTTGTAAATCATACATTTGTGAAGCAGCAACTTAGCTGAAATATTTGAAGTTTTGTATTTCAGGCCTGGTAAACCTTACTCAGAGTTTGGCCTCATGATGTAAGATATAGACTAAGAGAGAGTGGTGTGGTTTGTTTGTTTTTCTCCTTTCTCTCCTGATAATTTTGTTGAAGCAAATATATATTGTGGAAAGAACTGAATGGTTGCAGAATATTTGAAATTTAGTCTTTCTGGCACTATTACTTCTTACATGCTTTCGTGAAGGTGGAGGCTTGTTCTGCAGGTTGTGTGCTAGGAAACAACTTGGTTTTTGTTGGTTTAAAAGCTCAGGTGATTATAGTCTTTCATGGATTGTTATGAAACGGAGATAGTAAAATCTCACACAGTGGAAGTACGTGGCTAGCCAAGTTGATAAACTGTAGCAACCTCAATTACCAAAGAGCTATGACCATTTTTACTGTAAAATGGCTTAAACTTCCTGTTTCTTGCTATAATAAACTCACTATAAAGTCAATTCTATTATTCTATTTCCTGCTTTTAACTTCTTTAATGAACTGCCTTGACAGTAAAAGCCACTGTTTGTACTTGTGATTTAGTGAGCTGTATTGAAGCAGAGAACCTAGGAGAACTAACTGTGATCTGTTTTTAACCTGTTTATAGAAATACATCTGCATCTTCTGGACTGTATAAAAGGCCCTGGAGAACTGTCAAACAGTGCGATGCAGTGCGAGGTGTTGCTGTGGGCTGTGTTTATGCTTACCTCTTAAAGCTGCTGCTGGCTTGGAGTTAATATTAATACATGTATTAAATAAAGCGTGCGTGTGCAACAAGAACATCTATGGAAAATAAATGAATTAAGAATGGTGAGAGTAGGTGTAGATGCTTCCCTGGACTGGTAGGGTAGTCAGATTTGGCCTCATGTGAGTCTAAGCCTTGCAACAATATTGGCTTATTTTGCAGTCGTTTTAACAAGAGACTGTGTGCCAAAAAAAAAAAAAAAGGCGATGTGATTGGTAGTAATTCGGGAGGAGAGTTAACTGATGGAGGACTACCAAGTTTTTGAACTATGAATATAGGTTTTGGGAGGTGTCTTTTTTTTTTAGCCAGTGCAATGATTCAAATATTGAATAATTTACAGTAGCAATGTAATGTAAAATTGAACAGCACATCATTTAGAGTCCTCTGAAGTCATAGGGTTCATACTCGACATAACCAAAACTGATGAATCTGATACAAACTGTTCTCCTGTGCCTATTTCTCTGTTGGCCCTTGTAGGTGTTAAAAGAGAATTTGAGAAGAATAATTAGTATTAGTAGCGTTGTTTAACGGTGTCTTCAGGGTTGGAAAGGTGCTGCATGTCAGCCTTCCAAGAGGCAGGCCATTTTTGGAGGAAGGATTTTTTTTTTTTTGATTTTCTTTTGCATTTCAGATCTGTGTAATTAATTTTCATACTCATGCTTTAACCTTTACATCAAAAGACGACGGACTAATAAATTGTGAAGTCTTGTATAAGCTCTTTTGTGCTGTTTCTGTTGCTTCTAGCCTCTTGGCTTTGAATGCTTTAAACTCAAAACTTGTTTGCACACTGGGAATATGTTAAATTTCTCAAGTTAACATGCATAGAAATCCACTGTGAGTACTTAGATAACAAACTATATATATTCATCCTAGTGGTCTTTAAAGCAGTGTTTCTGAATTACATAGTAACATGGACAGTAACTGTTATGACCTAGTGAGTTATTTTCTGATCGGGTTTGCTATTCAAAGCAGATAACTAATAGGCATTTGTTAAGTGGTTACTCCTCCTTTTCTTGGACATATTTGAGACCAAATTTATGTTGCCAAACTGTACTTAGTTTGGTCTTGTTACTTCTGTGGACCATTAAGTACCTGCTTGTTAAGTGTGCTAAGATAAAGCAGTGATAGCTGGTGAGTCAGGGGAGCTTCAGCCTCTGCTTTTGGAGCGGATCCCACGGCTGCAGCTCCCTGGGTGAGTTTCCTTTGCAAACTCCCAGCTTCGCCCATTTGTAAAGTTGGCCTCTCCTCTGGAAGGCTGGTGTAAGTGCGTGCTGTTTAAATGTTGGTGTCTGAGAGGATTCTAGACTTCAGACAAATAGTCTGGAAGTGGCAGGGAAGGAAGAGAGTTCTACTTGCCTGAAGTTTGAAGTGGAATTGGTATTTTGTTTCAATGGAGCTTCTGTTGATATTACCCAAAGTGTTTCGGTAACTGCTCTGAGCAGTTAACTAGTCAGACAATGTTCACGAGTTTTCAGGTCAAGCAACCTAGATGCTGTGTATCGATTTTGTGCTGCTATTATTCATGCTTCCCTCAAATTTTGTTGTCTGCAGAGTGTCAGGAACTCCAAATGACTGGTTTAAAAAGAACCAGAAAGCCCTCTGAGAAGTGGGATTTCCTGAGACGTCTGTGTGCTCACGGAGGTTTTATAGGCCATTTAAAATGTCCTCTAAAACACTTCCATTGCTTGAGTGGGGGATAACTTTAAAATAGGGAAAAAGCCTTATAGAATGTTAGATTTTAAAATACTTGGAAGTGAAGGAGGGTTTCAGTTCTGAGATATTTGAGTGTTGAGGAATCTCCATGAGTCTTCTGTGCTTCCCTAGTTACATGTTAATAGGAGTAACTGGTAAAGTTAGTGGGAGCTGACTGAAAAAATGTATGTGGTTTGTTTGTCCTTAGCAGTTAACACTTTCTTGCAATTCTTTTAACCTAGGATTTAGGCACAATTTGACAAGATGGATTTTCTGTTTGCAGTTTCAGATCATATATCTATTTTTTGTGTGTTTGTGTGCATATATATATATATATATGCACACACGCATATACGTGTGTGCATATATATCTATATACGCACACAAAAATATAAATATAAAAATGGTATATAATACATAAGTATTATACAATGTATATAATTACATGTATTTGTATTTTTTTCTGAGATCACTTGACTTTGCAATCCTCTGTGAATTTTCTCTTGCCATGTTAAAGTGTAATAAACATATTAAACCTGAACTTCTTAATACGCACAAAGGGCAACTGTTTTTCATAAATGGCAGGCACTGAGTAATGTTAAATTGTTCCATGTGTTAATGCCCTGATACATGAGCTCCTGCAGAATTCAGTGCGTGCTGGATATCTGCCTCTGCCCGCAGCGGCGCGCTGGGCGCCGGGCAGCAGCGGCGGAGAGCAGGTGCAGCAGCTGAAGCTGCAGCAGCCCTTGAGGCCGCGCGGGTATCAATTTCTTACTCCCTACCATTTCTCCAAGTTACAGAGGATCTGTCCCGCTCGCCGGGTCGCTTGGGAAGCGGTGTTGTACGTGCCTGTTCGGAGCGCTCGGGTGGTGGGAAGTTCCCGTCAGACGCTCGGGGCAGGGAGCTTCCCAGCCGCGGTGCGGCGGGCTGGGCTGCAGCCGCGGTTCAGTTGGTCTCTGTTCATGAAGTTTTGCTTTTGATTCAAGCTCTGTGCTTCCTTGAACATGGTGCTCTAGTTTTCAGTGACTTCTTTGCATTAAGTTGTGGATTCTCAAGATCCACAAAGTTCTGGTGCTTTAGGAAAGCTTAAACTAATTTTTGCATCGTGAACACAGCCACTGACACAAATTTGCGTGTTGACTCTTAGGTTATATGAATATTATGTACTCAAACGTGCATTCATAAAACTTGGTAGTTCTCAATTTTAACTAAGTGTTTGAATTCTTGTTGCATCAAACTGGAACTTACTGCAGGAAGATTTTTGTAATGAGATACATACTCCGTATTGATGCATGTTTTTCTGTTATTTTCATCAGTCAGAATGCAAGCTGGAATTTTTTAAATGTACATTAATTTTATAAAGGAGATAGCAGGAATCACTTCGATCTTTTGAAAAGTGGGACGTGCTGAAGCCATGTCTGCACGATAAGGGCCAGAGTCCCTGGCTTTAGTGGGAATTCTAAGATGGATAGAAAGAGTTGTGGAGGCTGTAGGTTCCTCCATGCCTCAGAGGTAGCAAGGACTATCAGAATGGAGAAGTTACCAAACTGTTATCTTTGCGGGAGATTATTTAGAGGGGAGAGTATAAATGCACTTGTTTGCAGTAGCGAGTGTGTTAGTTCTGGCAGTTGGCCCCCTCTTCCCCGTATCTGCTGGTGTGAGCAGGGAACTCATTATCAGGATAGCTACTTCTGAAGCATCTGGCAATGACATATGGGACATTAATAGGCTTGAACTGACAGCTCCGATGCTAATAAACAGGCTGTCTTCGTCCTGCACTGTCTTCAGGATGTCTCCGAGCTCTCTTCGCTGGTTTTGTGTTCTGAAGTTCATAGCTGGTGTCAGAAGTGTCACAGGATTTTTAAAGGAGAGCAGCTCCTGCACCTGCTCTGCCGTAGCTGAAATCCTCAGCTTGATGGTATTCAAAAACCCTTAGTGGTCTATGCCAGGCTTAAGACTTCACAGTTGCATGAAGGGGATGATTCTTCCAAGAGCAGCACGCTCTGCTTTTGTTTTGCTGATCCTGTGTTTGAGAACGAAGAGAAAAAAAATCCTGCTGGTTCAAGGAGGTGAACTGGCTCCTCGGCAGGTCCATAAACACCAGCAATGTGGTAGGGGAGATTGGAGCAGCGGCCATAGAACAAGGAATGGGGTCTCCTGGTTAGCAGCAACAAGCTGTCAAATGAGCCGTCTGGCCAAACTTGGCTCTGGGGCTTCCGAAGGAGCCTCTGGCCCCCGAGGCTCCCGTCCCGCCGCAACGCTCCGGTCATGCATGTGGGAGCCGCCTGGTTTGTCAGTGAACACATCTAAACCTTCCGTAACCCTTCGGGAAAGTAAAATTGTCATTGTGCAAATACTGAGGGTGAGGGGAGGTGATTCCTATTCATGAGATCTGGAATTTAGCAGAATGAATTGTTGGTTGATGCAGTCTCATCTTCGTCTTAGACAAAAACCTGGTATTAATCCTAATGCAGATAGCTTTACGACTTGCAGTGCTTGTGATGAAGAATTAGGACAGATTATAGACTTGCCCTCTGGTACCTGCAGCCCTATTTTCTTTTCTTCAGTTAAAAATAAGTAAATAACCTTTTTATATATGTATCCTATGCATTTGAATGCAAAACTTCCTCCTCCCTCCCCCCTCCAACTTAATGTTGAATCCCTTTTGACCATCTTTTCATTTGACTGGCATTTCTGGGGAAAGGTTAACACTTTTTGGTATTTTTTTCAATTACTGAGGTATTTAAACAAGGTGTGAAGATTAAATGACTGAATTCTTCCAATATTTAAAGACCGGTGTCTTTAAGAAGTTAAAACCCTTTATAACAATCTCCCTGCGTGTGCAGTGTCTCGGGGACTCTGCCACCTTCTGCTTTCCTGACAAGGGACATTTCTTCCCCTTCACCCCAGTAGTTCCCTCTGGAATGCCAAGACGTTTCTCTGCAGTCCGGTGGGACACAGTGTGCTGTGCAAACTGCACAAATCACCTCACAAAGAATGCGAATGGGACTGTACTTTTTTTGGTTGATATTTGAACATACATGTAAACAGTTTTCATAGTCCGTGACTGCCTCCCTGGCTGGTTTGTCCTCCGACCAACCCTACCAGCTGGCCCTCCCTGGCGAGGGGCAGAGCTGCTTTGTTACTACATTCCACCTACTCCTGTCACCTGGGCTCAGGTGTCAAAAGAGATAACAATCTTCATAAAGAGATGGTCTCCTTAAAAAGTCTGTCTCTAAAACTAGAAGTCTATTTCTGGTCTAAGTCTGTATTACCGCCTCTTGCTATCTTAGGCTGATACAGGAGAGGAAGGCAGAAGGAGCACAGCAGCACGGCAGAAGTTCTCGGTTTCGCTGTGGCCACAGGTAGTTTGTCATAACGCGCAATTCGGAGACCACAAACTGAACCAGTTAAAATCCTTCTGTTCATCAGTCTCTACTCCATAGGTTTCTTGGAGCAAGGGAGTAGATGTTCACCATCCTTAATTGTGGTTTTCTGCAGTCAGCATTCAAATTAAGAAATTAGATGATATGTTAACAAAATAAGCATGTTTTATTAGCTTGTAGAATTGTAGTTCAGTGATTTGTCCTTCAAAATTTTGTACAGAATTAAGTACCTGTGTCTCGGGATAATAGTAGTTTTTGCAAGACTTTGTGGACACCAAGGCATAACTTTAGGACCTCACCTCAGTGAATTATTGTGAAAGAAAGTGTTTTAGGCATCTGAATTCCTAAGCATGTGAGAATGATCAGTCAAGTATTGCTTGCTTTATTTTAGTAAATGCACAACAGATGATCCTAAAGGACTGTATTTTCTTAGAGCAGTTTGAACACATGGTCTGTGTTTGTGAGACAGTGATTAACAAAATTAAGTGCCCTGAGACTTGGTGCTTTTGTAATACAGCACCTTCCAGTCTGGTTAGTATTTGGGACACAAAGGAGAAGCAAAGCAAGTACAGAAGTTTAATAAATGTCCTTTTATTTGGGGAGAGGAGAAGCAGGCATGGTGAAAAATGATTGAAAGCTTGTTTTCCTAATAGCTGCATTAAGACTGCTTTCCTTATATGTGAATAAAAGATAGAATAAATCATTCTGATGATATGTCAGGTAGTGAAGGCCTGTTATATTTTTGGAACTATGTTGCCTAAGTAATTACTTTTAAGTTCTCCAGGGCTTTTGAGATCTTTCAAAGTGGTGCTGCGATCCAAAATTACACTGGATTACAGGTTTCTACCAATTAGCTCCACTTTCCACCTAGCTAACTATGCTTTTATCAGTTAAAAAAAAAACACACTTTGAATGAAGTTTTACTACCTCCTGACATCAAAACAGGGCCTTTCCCTCCATGATGCTCCAGAGTAGGATGATCCTAGAGAGTCACCCATAAGATTGCAGAGCCTTTTTTTTAATTTCTAGTTCTCTGTCAGCAGCAAGGTGTTGTTTTGGTTTTCCCCCCTCATTTTTCTTTCCATGAGGGCAAGGACCTTGAAACCCATGCAAGAAGTGTCCGTGTGTTTGTGGTCCGTGCGGGTTCACTGTAGTCGCCTTGCGTGGGGAAGACCTGATCTGAACGCAGCAGCGCAGCTTCTAGGCTCGTGGAGAGCTGTGATTGGGCTCAGTGCTCACCGCTGAAATATATTTGTTTGGCTCTGTTGGAAATACACCCATGACAGATAGAGCCCTTGAACGTGAAGAAAAGTATTTATAGCATAAAGTTCATCTCAATAAAAGCTTTAACATTGAGTATCCTGAATGTATCCAGCTTAGAAGATTAGTAACCTTTTTAGTATGGGTTGATGATCAAGGGTTTAAAAATCCTATTTTCATGCATAGTTATCTTATTCTGGTAAATTAATGTAGTGGGGCTTTTCATGGATTTGGACAATAGTGTCATTTTTTTTTCTCCTCCCTTTTAAATTATCCCTTTGTCAGAGCTAAGAGTAACATATGTACTGCACATATTCCTGGACCAGTTCTCTCCTGCTGAAGAAATGTACTTGTCTGTAGTCAGGAGAATCTGCCATGTTCTTGTGAAACGTTGAGAATCACCGAGTGCCCGATCCTCTCTGTACTGAGTCAACACTCGCAGCTATCAGCAATTTCCTTAATTCACATGAAAGAGGTTGGAGAAATGCAGCTAATATTTCTCCTCTAGCTACTTAGACTTGTCTTACAGTAGAGATTTTCCAGGTATACTGGAAATTTTCTGGAAAACTGCACAGAAATTGCAGAAAAGCTCATTAATATTGGAGAGTAGAACTTCCCAAGCGCTTGGCCTAGCACAGGGGAAACCCGGCTCTGCGCTGGTAGGGATCACAGGAGTGCGGTCACTGCTGCTGCCTTGGGATTCTCTGGTAATATCTTAATAGAGTTGTGCAAGAACCCAGCTCACTGAATACTTTGTGCAAGACTTAATTCTGGTTTTAGGCTAATTTAAAAGACTCTCTCTCATTTGGAGTGTTCAATCTTTACGTCTGCTTTGTGTTTGACAGGCGTATGAAGCACTGCTTCAACTTGTGAGCTTCACTTTAAAACACCAAGGAAACGCCATGAGGAAAAAAATGTACATGTAAACTTCTCATTTTGAAGCAGAGCATAAATAGGCCTAGAAGTCAGTAAGGCAGTGGAACCACGCACTGAGTAATACAAATAAAATATTGCAATAGTTCCTCATTAATTGAACACTGCTCATCTGATTGAGGAAGTGTTCGCATGTTTTAAATCGTACACTATCAGATGAGTTTACCATATAGTACCCATGCATAGTCTCCAGAGTGACCTACTGGAAGCATTTTAAGGCATCATAAATGAATTTTTACTTCAGCTTTTCATAAGCTTGTGTGCTTAATATTGCAGACTGTGTATTAATCCATGTAATTCTGTGTGCATATGTAATTTATATGTACTTTTTTTCTATCTATACAGTGTGTTTATGCATTTGTCTAGCTAATAGACTTGATGCTCACCATGGCCACGTGTCAGAATTTCATTCTGTGCAAGAATGGTGACTCGGTGAAAGAGGATCTTTGCACACATTCCTCCTGGATCAGTCAGCCTGTTTAATAGCTCGCCCAGTAACTAGGGAAGATACTGTGGTCTAGAAATGTTCTCCCTAAAATAATGTACAGCTACAATCATGCTATTTTAAGGCAGATACTTCACTTCATGGCTGCAGCTCGTGTAACTGGATGCAGCCGTGGGGTGTTGGTGACTAGTTCAGGTTTCTGACAGGAAGATTTGTCTTCTCTCAAGATGTAACTGAAGAGGCCACCTTCTCCCTAGCTCATCTTGGTTCACAGTGCGTCTAGCAATATGCTTCCCTTGGCAATGCAGACTGAGAGCTTCATGTGGTTTGTTGGGCAATATGGAGAGCACATCTCGTAAGAGCTTCGGAGGGAATGTGTTTTCAGCTGCTACAAGTTGCTACTCCTCGGGTTGAGACCACACAGGATTGATTTATCTGCAGGGCCCCTTAAAATCATCCATGCGCCTTGCTTTCATTTGCCAATTCATGAAGCTAACTATATTTCTGAATGAGTTCCTGTAAAATGCAGGCCTTATTTCAAGAGCAGAGTTGATTTTGATCAGAAATACAACATTTTTTTAAATTGTTTTTTTTCCTAAGAAATTCTTCAGGCCGTTCTTTAGTCTTTTATGATCATCTTTACCTTGAATACGGGCAAGGTTTGTCAGGGAGTTAAATGGAAGGGTGACATCTTTGGCTTTTCATTTAGGTCAAAGCAATGCGTGGGGTATGATGGCTGTGTTTTAACAAATCGCTGGTGATTCGTTGTAACTGTGTGTTTGATTTTAGAGAGTCAAAACATCCTCGAAGTTTAGCTAAGCAAATGTAACTCCTAGGAATGTCAGCTGGCGTGTGATGGCGCAAGGAAACCTCGTTAATCCATTCATGAAGTCTGTCCCCTAACTGCGGGGCAATAAATATGCCCCTAATTTTTACAGACAGATCCTGTAACTTTATATTTGAACGCAAATACAAGAAGTGTGGAAGGAGGGTGTCTGACATCTCTTTGGTTAATGCAAACATCTTGGGCAGCTATTAATCAGAAATTTTACTGTTTGTTCATGGGATTAAAACTGAATATACGAGGCTGTTGCCTAATTTTATGTTCTTTGGAAGGTTTTACTTCAGGAGCAAGCAGTGTCTATTTATCACAACTGGTATATAGGTAACTCCTTCTGCAGCTAAAAAATGGCCAGCTTGTTCTGTCCTTAGGCTGGTGGTGGTGGTTACTTTACAGTACTTTCTTTCAATGAATCAAGCTGCGAACAGCAGAGGACCCCAGCCGACAGCCGCTATAATTTGCTGATTCATCTGTGGGAGCGATGGCTTCAGGCCACGGCTTGGCTTGCACATGAAAGCTTGAGAGCTGCAGAGATGATGGGACTTGAAGGAATGTTGGTAAATTGTTGCTAAGTGAAAGCAGCGCAAGTGTTTTTGTAAGTGATCCTAATTTTGCATTGACAGAAATCCTTCCACCTTGAATTAGCAGTCATTTTTAGTTAAGTGGAGACCTGCTGTTAAAAAGATGTGGGGTTGGAACAGCTGGGTATTAATTAAGGGCTGCTTCCATGGGTGTCTTGTGCAACAAAAAAATGCAGCTCAAATAAGCTTATGTTTCACAGCAATCAAACAAAGTTTTGGCAACAACTTTGCAAATGTCGTCTTTTCCTGGCAGCTTTGCAAAATAAACCTGGTTTAAGTAATGAGACTTAAAGGGAAAAAATCCAGGAAATCTTTTCTTGCCAACATGCAATCTGGGAGAGGGTTGTGTGTGAAGAATTGATGGTTTCCAATTTAAAAGTGAGAAGTTTTGGTAGAATTAACTCTTTGTATGCAGTCTGACTCTGAGAAGTGTTCTGAATATGCAATTCAAAAATACCACGGTACATTTTTTTTCTTTTTTCCTTTGTAGCCCTAGCTAAAGTGTTTGAGGTTGCTTATATGAACAGAACAAATGAGTTATTTTGAAAAGCAGAGGTTAGAGCTGTCATTCAACTGTGTTTTGTATATAATGTTGCTCTTCTTCCCCATAGCTGTAAACACCAGCAGGTACGCTGAAAGCTATAGGATCCAGACATATGCAGAATATGTTGAGAAAAAACATGAAGAAAAACAGGCAAAGAGAAAATGTACAGAAGATAGTTGGAAGGAAATGGAGAGAAAGCGGTTAAAAACTCAATGCACCCCTTATGTTTCCCAGAGTCGATACTACTGTGTTAACAGGTGAGACTTTGTTGTTGTCAACTTGCATTTTTATTGCATTGTTATTGCCAGTCTATCAACTGTGGGGTAGTTAGGCGGCATTTTTCTCTACATACTGCTTTTTATCTGCTTATAAATCAGTGATGGTACCTCATCTGTGACCAGGTTATTGGTAGAAGAGCAGAGAGGGAGCTTGGTCAAAAACATGTTTATACATCTTGCAAGACTGTTGGGATTTGGGGCATGAGTCAGCTCACAGCTTCTGAACTTGGCCTAATATTGTTTCTTAAACAAAACAAACAAACAAAAAGCTTCCTTTATTTAGTTTGCACCTCCAAGTGGCTTCTGTCATTTGGAAATTTCAGCATTTTTGCAAACTCCTGTAAATGCCTTTTTCTTCTTTGGCTGATTTGCGTGGTGGTGACACTGCCGCAGAGGGGCATGAATCGCTGTCTTTAGTAGCCCTGTGAAGTCTTCTCTGTGCTTCAGAAAAAGGAGCATAAACGATTCTTCTGTGGAATAAACTTTAAAAGGGAGCTGAGTTACATTTGTAAATAGCCAACTGCAGAAACCTTGATTTTTGGTTCAGGTGCAGTAAGTTGCCATATGCATTTCTTATTCCATCTTTACCCTGTCATTTTAATGAGATGTTTTGATGTGAAAGTAATTTTTTTTGAAGTGATCTGTGTGACTGTGAATGGGGAAGATTTTTTTACTGTGCATTTTCTGTGCGTGCATGTGTGTGTGTTAGACACACACACATTATTGCTGTTTCTTTTTCTCCACCTAATTTCTATCCATTTTATTTACAAATAAGTTGCAGTGGAGTGCAAGTCATGATTTTGTAGCTTGTGGCAGTTAGACTATATTAGAAGGATGTAAAAACAATTTGGAGCTGCTGAGCTGTTTCTGCTTTCTCTTCTCTGGGAATAGTGTGATAAACTCGAGCTTGCATCACATCTTCCTGTAAATGTAATTTAACCATTTAACAAATATGAATTTGTTTTGAAATCCAAATTGCTTTTGTTCCTCTCATCAAAATGCTGTTGTGATTTGCCTACAGTTGAGAATTAAATGCAGGTGTAGATTTTGGTGGGTGCACTTTGGGAAATATTAAAGTGAGGCAGAGTAGTTGCCTTTCAAATAAGGCTGAGGACTGCTGTAAATTTGTAGTTCTGAAAATGGCTGAATGAAGTTTTGAATGACTCCTTTTCTTAAAGTTCTGTTATTCCCCCATCAGTTGTCTTCCTCATTACTTAATCTCCTTGAATAATTTTATTTTGTTTTATGCAGTTGGAAAATCCCATGTGAAAAATCCCATGAGATTTCTTGGCCTACTGATGTATGTGGCCTTGTTTTTGAGTGATCAGCATCCTGTTACTTTGGATAGAAAGCTTTATTTTATTTATAGGCGGAACTTTTTTGGTATTTAATGTTACATGTTCTTGCTGGTCACATATAATAGCTTTATGTTACTGCATCCTTTATTTATTTAGTAGTAAGTAAATGTACTGCATCAATTTTTGCTAGGAAGGACAACTATAGAATAGTCCATCTTTTCCATGGTGTATATGTCATACATGTATATATGTATATTTGATCTGCTTTATTTTACTCCTTTTTATTTCTTCCCCCTTCTCCTTTCTTCCACTTATATTTCTTATAACTAAATAAGAATAATTACATTGTCAGATTGAAAAGCATATTATGATGGTTCTGTCATACTAACCAACTGCACTCCAATACCATACTGTAATTTCATTTTAGAAAACATGGTATAATAGTATTTAATAGTAGTTGCAAGGCAAAAATAATTTGTACTTAGTTTATATATACCACTTGCATATAATGCATTACTAACAGAAATCAAAATTGGTGTTAATGAAAAGTCATTCTTTGAAAAAAGTGTCTGATGCTTAATGTCCAATAGGGAAATGATGGAAAAACTGATGCACTTAACAAAACTTAAGTAGTTAAGCTCTCCTCCTCTAAAGCCAGTATCCCCTTTTTAAAAGGGGCTGCATCATGGATCATTGTACGGTTGGACTTGGTCTTGCAGGTCTTTTTCAGCTGTAATGACTCTGTGATCCCTTGTACAGCCCCAGGGACGTTGTGCTCCATCAGGAGCTCCCGGCAGCTCTGCCCTCACTGGTGAAGATCCTTTCCATGGTGAAACAGTGTTAAACCACGGCGTGGAAAATTAGGCTAGGTTATTTTTTTAAATTTTTATGTAAACTTGATATTCTGCTCTACTTATACTTGCTTCTTCTAGTTTCCCTGAGCCTTATTTGTGAATGAGCAAATTAAATAAGGTTGCCAGCAAGAGAATTATACTAGTTAAGCCCAGAAAAACCCTGTCACTTTTCCTTACCAGTTTTCTAGCTAAACCGAACAGCTTTATCTGCTCTTTGTAGCAGCACTTCCTTGGGTGCCTGTCTCTTGCTAAAGATCCTTTATCCTGAGCTCGTACTGGAAGTGTTTGTGCATTTGGATGCATTACACATCCATGCAGCAGCAGCCCGACTGCTGTCCCTTAGCTGAAATGCCACCGCAGAGCTCACGAGCAGCTGGACCAGGTAGCAGCTGTGTTCGCTCTGCCAGCAGAGAGGCCACCACATCCTGTTGATTCATCAAATTGTGCTCAGCACTAAGTTGCTAGTCATACTGCTGGAATTTCACAGAAATACCATGTTCTTTGTTTCATCTTAAACTTATTATGAATGGAAATTGAAAATAAACTCCACATTTTGTATTTCTACTGTCCTTTTCCACTGATGTTCATCGGGTCAGTTGTGTCTGAAGGCTGATGGGAGATGAGGGCAGCAGGAGGAAGAGGTTGGGGGAAGAAGGGCTGGTGGGACCCAGGTTCCTTGGAGAGGATTGGAGATCCCACGGAGTGTCTGCTGCCGCCTCCAGCTGTGCTGAGCACGGAACAGCCTTGGAAATGGGCAGCTTTCCCCTTGCTCCTCCCTCCTGTCAAAAAAAAATGGCTAATAATTTTAGGAGAAATTATAACAGTCCATTTCAGTCTACAAAAGAAGTTTCAAGACCTCTTGAAATATTCTATCTTCAACAGCAAAGGTTGCCTGCAGAATTGTTGTTTATGTCTGTTTTGAAACTTTGTGGAGCGCTGCCCTTGTAAATTGTTGAATTAAGTCTCTGTCTCCAAGTATTCTGCAGGTGACACAACAGTCGAAGATCCTAAAGCAGTGTACCTGGATTAAACACTTCTATTTTGTTTGGTACTTCTGCTTTGCTTAGCTGTTTCTCAACAGAGAAGGAAATGGAGACAAAAATAGGGACATATTCCAAAATAGCTGGTGTTGGTAGAAATATGAACTTTGCTTTGAGTAATGCCATAACTTGGGCATATTTAACAATACTACTTTGCTACTATTGCAAAGCAAATAATGTCGCTGTAGGCTGTGAATCCTCTTTTCTGATAAAGAAAAAATACTGTAGAATCCATGCAGTCAAAGAAACGTTGTAGAATGAAATTAGTTTTAAAGGCAGAAGCAAGCAGTCTACAGTTTCTGATTATAAAACACTTTTATTTTGGCCTGTGCTATTTCTTAGTCTTTTTTGTTGTTTTTTATGGCTTTTTGAAGGTATTTGCAGGAAAAACACAAGGCCTAAAATTAATTTTCTTACTTGGTATGCAGCTAGTAACATGATGAAGTTGAAGAACTTGTTCTTCCTTATTTGCAATAACTTCCTGACAGTCTAAGCTGGAAAAAAAAAAAAGCAAGTTCAGTCCCTTCTCAGAAGGGGAGCATGTTCCTGCAGTGAGAGCAAACTCCTTCCGAAGAGCCAGGTACTCTGATTCCCTAAGAAACCCGTAGAATCACTTGTCTTTCTTCCCTGTGTACTTTTTCAGAATAATTTTTTCTGAAAGAGAATTTCTTACAAATGTTTTCTTCTTTTTCATATAATAGTATTTCTTAGCCTTCTTAAATATTTATTACTAGATGTCTCTTCTGCCACCACCATCCCACAACCTAGTTTTTAGCTGTTTTACAATATTGAGACTGAATGTAGGGGAGGCTGCTCTGTATCTTTCTGGCTTTCAGCTTTTTATTGGTGGTGGTTGTGGTGTGAGTCAAAATGCTGATCTGTAAGAGACTGTGGCAGCCGGCAGCCTGTGTGTGAATGTCTGGTGGAGGAGCCAGCAATTCATCAAAGCAAACACTGTTTGTGCTCCTAAAGTGGAAGTAAGAGCATGAGGCTAAATCATGTGTTTCATGTTTGTTTGTTGCCTTTGGACATCCCAGAAAGTGCCTGTTTTTGAATTGCAAAATGTTCATCTGAAAAAGTTCCATTCCAAAGCCAAAACTATACTGCTAAATTTAACAACCCCGTAGCTGAAACCTTAGTGAAAGACCATATTCCTCTGCTATTACTGATTAAAAGAAAAGTAAGCTTGTAATTTTTTTCTATAACTTAATACTGATTTTTATTTAGATATAAAAATGGCTATTATTAATACATCTGTGTTGTCTAGTTCTTGAAGAGAAATACTAATTTTATGCTTATGAACCTTTAGTTTTAAGTCACTGTTCTAAAAATTAAAAGATATTAAATCATACACTTGAAGAACTGATTTTTATATGCCTTGAAGTCTGTAGTAGGAACTTTTTGGCTTTTGAATTAGCTCCTTTGCTACTGCATTCTTTTTATATCCCTATTCAATTGATTTAATATTGTCATTTGGCATTGAAGAAAACTTGACAAACTTGACAAAACTCGACCCAGGCAGCATCACCTGTGTGCACCGAGGGAGGCAGAGCTCGTGTTAGCTCTGAGACCTTGTGCCGTGTTAGTGGGGCTTTGATGTTTTTCTACTTCTATGTAATACCTTTAAAACTACATGCAGATGGAGAGAATGAAGTAAGCATGTAGAATACCTCGATGTCAAGATGTCTTTGAGGCTTAACAGCTTAAGATAAGTTATTATCTGCCTATCACGAATGTCCTACAAGAGCTGAAGATGGTTATGAAGTGAATAAAAATTAAAACTCATTGGAGAACAACTTTATACACTATTGATCTGAGTGATTTAATCAGAATAGTGCGTAAGTATGAATAATCTATACCACAAAGGATGCAGACCTCCATAAAGTGACACAGCAGGTAGCATACTTATAGAATATTACAGAATATTATAGAAGAGCTTATCAGCTCTTTTAGGTGATGCCATTTCCTGATGTACCACTTTCTAGAGGATTTATATTACTACTTTAGTAAGTATTTAATTGGTGTATAGCAATTAGCACCTCTTAGGTGGTATTCCTGCTTTGTTCATAGTCAAAATTCTTCTGTATTTCAGTTTTACAGGTACAAGTACATTGGGAAAGCGAAGCATGAGTCCTATTGAGGAAGAAACTGGTTCTGATGATATGGAAGAGGGAGATGTCCAAGACGTAGAAGGCGATCAGACAGAGTCCTGTGCAGAGTCTCTTCCAGATGGTAAGAAGAGAGCCAAGAAGTTCAAAAAGATCAAGAAAGAACAAGTTCCAGCAGGTAAGAGCACTGTTGCTACTTGCTTTTGGTAGGTGTTGTAGCTGAATGGACAATGTTGTAGCTGAATTAGATGCGCACATCTTGCCTTGGCCTGGCAGGATGTGTGCCACTACCACTACCCAGTTGCTGCTTGCAGATGGGCCCAGTCTTGATAAACCTACCTGCTACCCTGAAAGCTAATATGTGCTTTTATTGAATTAGTGGTTTGAGGTTTTATATGCTGATAACATTGCACTACGCACCTTTTATCTATGTATTTGTGAGATAAGGATTTCCTGTGAACTGAGGCAGCGGTCGGTGTCCTGCCCCTCTGCGTTGGGCACAGACCCTGCAGTGTGCGGGGCCGCCCTTCTCTTCCCTCCCTGCAGCTCACGGCCAGGCTGCCATTCAGGTTAACTGCAGTTTGACCCGACCAGACCCCCCTGATAAAACCAGGCTGCTGCTCTACCCATATCCCTGCCTCTCCAGAACGTTTTCTGAGCGTCTGTTGATCTTTCTGAGCCAATTCAGTGAAGGAGGAACATTCCAGACAAACGCTGATCTCCTGGGCTCTCATATTTACCCATTTATCTTTCTGGGTGCGCTCGGCATTTGTGAATTGCTTAACTTTTTTTCGATGTTAACTTGGCAAGACAGTGATGAAAAGTGTGTTTTAAAACATACTCCCGTACTGCTGTGGTGCCAGACACTCTGGACAACTGGATCACAGTCACCCTCAGCAGTTCTTGCAGTCTCCGACACACTCTGAGTTCTTGTTTATTAGAAAGCTTCCTGGAGCGCAGTCAGAGCACTCACATATGATGGGTGCTACTTGTTGATCCTTGAGAAGTCTTGCTCCTGGGAGATGCAACTCCTGAAAAGCAGAAGAGTTTGTAGGTCTTTATAATGAGCTGCCAAGTTGTGGAGTTGGCTGTAAAATAAAATCACTTTTTTTTCTTCTTAATGTATTTTATAAGTCTTCTTCTTTTTTTAAATTTAGTTTCAAACTCAAGATATAATTTCAAGATTTTCAAGATATAATGCTTGAAAAATCAAGTGTTTCTAGAAGAAATGATAATCCCAAATAATCTTTTTCATGTGTTCTAGAACTGCTTTGTTATGATGTATATGTAACTATATGCAATGTTCTGTGTGCTGTTTCTGCAATTTTTTGTTCTAATGTGGGTATATTTTAGATGATCTTAAGACATAAAGATGTTTTTAAAGATTCTGAACTTTGCCTGATTAAAGCTATTCCTTTATTCATCTAATATTTTTGCTATGTTGGATGTGTTGTTGCAGCCTGTACAAAATAATAATATTTAAATAACCTTGGGTAACATGAACCACGAAGGATTTGTGTTTTTTTATTGATCTATTAACTGCTGATTCTGTTTCAGTTTTTCTTGGTATTTACTTTTGGAAGTGGATTAGAATGTATTAAATTAGGTAATTCAAAACTCTTAATTCTTAGGTGTGTGTGGAGCACTGCCTGTATTTAAGTGCGTTCAAATATCACTACTACGAGCTAAAACTTCAT
The DNA here is from genome assembly GCA_034781795.1 of Crypturellus tataupa. Lineage (NCBI taxonomy): Eukaryota > Metazoa > Chordata > Aves > Tinamiformes > Tinamidae > Crypturellus > Crypturellus tataupa. The sequence goes on from JAWLRI010000289.1 coordinate 47,712, forward strand.
TTCCATTCCTGTTCTAGTTGCTTTTTGTTCGGAAAGTGATACTATGTACCAAGCATCATTTCTCCAACCTTTGGTGTACAGTGAATCTCTTTAAAAGTTGATTCAAAAGATGAGATTTTTTTTTTCTTTGCCCAGTGTTTTGGTAGGGCAGTTGTTCCATTTAAATGTTTGCTATAGAAGAGCAGTACAAAATTTGTTGTTTTTATTTGGCATGATGGAAGTGCATATTGTCAGTGTATGTGTAATTGAGCTTTCTAAAATTATTTTGCGCTGGAAATATTCTGCAGAATTTTCATTTTCTACCACTAAAAAAAAAAAAAAAAGTAATAGCAAGCTTGGTTTGGAAGGTAGTGTTATATAACTTTATATTGTGTATTGTAAAACACAGTATCTGATTTTAAATATTGTAAAATATACTATTTAGCATTTAGTTAAGAAAATTGAAATTGACTCTTATTACTCATTTGCGCTTTAGTGCATTCGAAGTAGAATTTGCCTTAATGAACTTTACAAATAAATTTAAGTCTGATTTTTGTAGTATTTTACCTACTCATATAAATAGAGTGCTGAGTTCTTTCTATAAGCGCTGACTTGCCAGTAATGTATGTCAATGTATCCTTAGTCTGGAGGAGAAATTATGCCTTTTATGCTCTGAAAGAATCAAAAAGATGATCGATTTAATTTCTCTTCCTATTCTTTCCAGTTTTTAATTTCTTGTTCTGTGGCTTTGTCTTGCAGGAAGCCTCACAAGCAGTTCCACTGAAATTTTTGAAGTCCCTGAAACATGGTAGGAAACAGCAGCCTTATGAGTGGGATTGTTTCAAGCAGTTGCAAGAATACACCTCTTGGAAGCCATACTTTATTGAAATAAAGTGGTGTTAACAAAGCAGCACGTGTCCTGAAAATCAGTTTAATTTTTTTAAACTGTTTACTGAACAATCACTGTCCATTTTACTCGCGTGTATATAAACTAGTTTACAATTCTGTCGTTGGTCATGTGAAAACCTTGCTGTCGTAAATGATGTTAATTGAAAAGCAGATTAACCGTGTTGTGGTCACCTACTTGGGCATGCTGGCTGTGAACACACACAAGAACTGGCACTGTATAAATTTTGCGCCAGGCTGTTTTCTGCGCTTGAAGGGAGTTATCGTAAATCTCCTGTCTTCAGATTTGTTCCGGGTGATATCAATATGCTGTCAGCATTCCTGAGACAAGGAGAATTGCAGTATCTCATGCTGCATTCTACCGGTTACTTCATCTGGAAATCTCTTCTGCTTTTCCATTTCCCTCCTCTCTCTCCCTACCTTAGTGCAGCCAGTGGGTATCTAAATACCAGCTTACACTTACTCTGTCCTTTCAAAAAACTGTAATTTATAAGTTCCTCAAATGTGAATGTCCTGGTGGGCGGTGATATTTCTTTTTCACATCTGTTGCTGTTTTCACTTTTAAGTCTTGATCTTATTCTTCCTTCCTCCTTTCCTGGTTTATGGGGTTTTTGTAAAAATGTTTTTGGTACCTGTGACAAACCTGCTAACTGCACCAGCCCTGTATTTGTTTAAAAAAGATCTGCCTTGGTAGATATCCGAAAATGTTTGATATTTAAGATTTTTGTATCATGGAAATAAAAACAAAAGATGTATTTCCATAAAATGAAAATTAAAGACATTTTCTTAGGATCTGGCCTGGTTTTTTGTTTTGTGTTATTTTTCTGAAACCTGAAAATGTTTTTCCATTGTGCTCTTTTTGTTGTTCATAATATGGACAATTTTTTGTCTTCATGAAACATTCAGCTTGTGATTAGCAGATCCTTTGGGTCTGTGGACTATTTCGAAGAGATTTGTAAAATCTAACCAAGAAAAGTAAGCTCATAGCCAGAAGCTTTAAATTGCTGTTTCCATTGGAAGAGGGGGAAAAATATCTAAGCGTTCTGCAAGTCAGAAGGTTTAAACCCATTGCTGTGGAGAGTGGACAATTAAGGAGGCTTCATCAAACTGTACAGTGGAGTCTGAAGCAGTCATTTAAACTATGCAATAACCTCTTTGAAGGTATATGAAAATATTGTATCCTTTTTAAATGTAATGAGTGCTATCTTGAACTAGCATTATAGAGGAAAAGATTAATTTAAGGGCCTCAGATGTTTAAAAGTTTTTATCTCTAACTTGGAACCTGTGGGAGATGGTGGCAGGAGCTTTCTGAAGTAGCATGTAAGTGAGAGTCTTGTTAGCAATGCAAGGGGAGACTAGAGCTGAGCTCTTCTGCTCTCAAGTGTTCAGGTTTTTCTTCCCTGAAACATGGGACATTTGGAATAAATACTTGGGTAACTTGTCATCTTGAGCACCCAAAAATACAGTTACATTCCATTTTTCAGAACATAAGCCAAAGATTTTTTTCCTAAGAGGAACAATGCTGTGATTTCTGCAAGATGCAAAAGCATGTAAGGGACTGTCACAAGTAGAGGTTAAAATGCAAGCAGTTTTCCAGTCAAAAGCAGCAGTTTTGCTTTGTTGCACAGGATCCATCTTTGCCGTGAGGCAGCTCGGCTCTTTGCAGTGTACTGACTTGTCCACCTACTAGGGAAAACAAAAGCTTTCATTGCATTACAATATAGAACCTTAAATTCTTTTGAAATCTTTCTTTACAATAGGCCAAATGTATCCTTGTCTCAACTATGAAGATTTTGTTCCTTGTGCATAAGGCAGTGCATCTCTGAGTACACTGGATGTTTCAGATGATAACCTATTTAAGTATATTGTACAAAAGTTAATGTTCTTAGACATTTTCAGCTATTTCTACATTTTCCCTTAACACAGGTAGTTTGGAGGAGCGTAATGTTGATGATATTGTTCGAGGTCTACAGCTGTAGTTAGTACCTCTTAAGAAGTTAGTGCTGTTTTGTTCCCTTGTGTCGTGGTTGTGTTAGCAGTTAATGTGTAGTTAAGCTAATAAAACGTGACTGGAATGAGGGACTATGTTATTTCTAATGTGACGTATGGGGTGGAAATCTGCCCAGGGTCTCCAGTAGCTGGTGTCCTAAGGCAGGAGCTGACCCCAGCGGTATCACTAAATCATAGAATCATAGAATGCCTAAGGCTGGAAGGGACCTCTAGAGTCATCTAGTCCAACCCCCCTGCACACACAGGGCCACCTAGAGCATGTGGCACAGGGCAGCATCCAAACAGGTCTTGAAGATCTCCAGGGAAGGAGACTCCACAACCTCTCTGGGCAGCCTGTTCCA
>JAWLRI010000289.1:51047-75750 GCA_034781795.1 Crypturellus tataupa
AGAGTCTGTGAAGAGGGTTGCTTCCCACTCCCGGGAGAAGACTCCCTGCAGCTCGCCTGCACCTCCTGCCTGCGCCAACTGCCAGAATCACAGAATACCTAAGGTTGGAAGGGACCTCCAGAGGTCATCTAGTCCAACACCCCTGCTCACGCAGGGCCACCTAGAGCACGTGGCACAGGACCGCATCCAAGCGGCTCTTGAAGATCTCCAGAGAAGGGAGACTCCACAACCTTTCTGGTTGTTCTTGGTCTGGTGCAATCCTGTGCCTCCCAAGGGAGGGCTCCCCTCAGCACCACGTGAGGCCACCGCGCCATCCCCGTCTCCTGCCGCACTCAGCTCCGTGGATGGGCATGGCCGCGGGGAGCGCTCGGGCCATGCCCAAAGTGGTAAACAGCGATACCGTGATGGGAGCAGGGGCTGAGGAGGAAGGTGATGGCTGTGGGGGGCTGAGGGGCAGCTGGAGCCGGGCAGCTGTTCCTGCCCCTGGAGGAGGCGCCTTGCTCCAGGCTGCTCCTGAGGAGCCAGGTGTGCGTGCTGGGGCGACCCTTCTACCTGACAGGTGAGTGTTGGCTGTGCTGGACAGTTGAGCAGGGTAAAACTCTAGTTTAACTGTAAAGGAGTTAACTTTTAAATTCCTTTTAAGTCCTGGAAGTCTTACCATGGCAGTGCAGGCTGTGTGAATGCGTGAGGAGGAGGAGAGCAACAAGGGCCAACAGTGACACCCACAGCATGGACTTGAGCTGGGGACAGGCAAGAAAGGGCGTAACCCTGGGGAGACTTTTCTACACCAAGGAAAGTCAAGATTTTTGTTAACTTGCTGCACTACTACTAGTAGAAGAACCTGGTTTGATCTCCATTTTGGGTTGAGGTAACGAGCTGAAGACAATGAGGACAGTGAACTAAATCCAGCCCTCTTTGCAGGAGAAGGACTGACCCGTGGGAGAGAGCTAAGCTGCAGAGCCTCAGGGCACGAGGACGCTCATCTTCATCCTGCTCGAGGCAGGGGCAGAAAGTGAGCGCTAGTTTACCTCACGAGTCCCCATGTTGTCATGCGGCACGACACGTCCTCCTCCCCGAGCAGTGCTGCAGCCGTGCGTTCCTGGAAGGCGGCTGTGCCAGCCTTAGGCTTCCAAACGTCCCTTAATGGCCCTTCTCTCTCCCTCTATTTCTGAAAACACTCTTTATCAATTGTTCTGTCTGTAAGAGGTTAAACAAAATGAATTGGTAGATGATGCTTTCACTACTGAATAAACTATGTTTGGGTTTTGGCATAGTCTATTATATATTGCTAGAAAATAAGGCTTTTTTGTTGAGGATATGGAAAATAAACATTATATTTGACCAAATTTGAGACCATTCTGTTCAAATATGGTATTGCTTAAAGAAAAAGCAATTAGAAAGCTTAAGTTACAGCATTACCAAACTTCAAATTTTGAAATTATTAAGTAATTTTTTTGGTATGTCTGCAAGCAGCTGAAAGTTTCTATATTTTAATAGCCTCAATCCTTATTAAAAACTTCCTAGTTCATCAAAGATTTCAAATTCATAACTGAGCTCAGAGCAACATAAGAAATCTTCATTATTTGAATTCAGTATTTATTGTACTGAGGACAAAGATTCTCTGCTTCTCTATACATTTTATTTTTTAAAGAAGCAGACTTAGTGTCAAATGTTTAGTGCTTTTCTCCCAATAGCATGACCGTGTTATTGCAGCAATGGTGGAGAAATACGCGCTCTGACTCTGTCTTTCCACTTTGGATTCCATCAAGATGCCCAGAAAATATACTCTGAATACCCTGAATGTATTCTGTATCTTTAAACCATAGTAAATGTAATATAGACAAAAATTGTCCTCTGCAGCTGATCTTCAGAGCATGCGCAGGATGACTCCTCATAATCAGAAGTTCTTGACTTCTGAAGTCTTTAGACTATTGCCAGCTGCCCAAATGTACACTGAAGAAAATTCCTCAAGCTATTCCAAAGTACATTTTCTAAATGAACACACAGTTGCTTTTCTGTATTGCAGCTTTAAGCTGATGATGAATTAACATTATCTGTGTGCTTTTTGGAAATACTGCACACTTTCAATGGATGAAGAGCAATGCATGATTGGTTAGGCTGGGTACAAGCTCATTATACTTAAAATTAGGATTTTTTTTTTTTTTGCTTTGATAGGTTTACATTACCCTCCTTGACAAATATTTTTTCCAGCAACATAATTCTATCGATAGCCATGTGCTTCCATGAGCTCTCTCATGAAATCTTGGGAAGAACTCACACAGAAGAGATCTTTTTGTGAATAATGTATAGAAATCACCTAAACAGACTGTGAAAGGTTGCATTTCTTTGCCCTTGTTTTTTACTTTTTTTGATAATGGCTGATACCAGTAAGTTCTTGCAAACCATTAATACCAGAGCCGTGCTGTAAGTTGTAATTGGCATTGGTACATGTGGAAAGCCAGTGGTATCTTGATTTTTAATCTGCTTACCACCCAGCAAACAGCTGAAAATACCACTGTCTTAGCACTACTTACTTGACATTGTCAACTTCTTGTACAAGTTCACTTTTTTTAAATCACATAAGCAATTTGTACGGTTTCTGTGACAAATTTGATAATGGTTTGATTCTGATTTATTTAACTGGTATCTTGAATATCTTTCACATTTATTTTAAACAAATGATTTTGCACTTCAACATGTATTGAAAGAATTGGACGTTTTATGTATGTATTCAATTATCTAAATTTTTTAAATTAGTTAAGTAATCTTATTGCATATTCTATATACATGTCTGCCACTTCAAATTCTTCTGTTATAGAAGTTACTTGCCACATTTCAACAAATAAGTGCTTAATACATATTTACTAATGATTTCACAGCACTTTAAAATTGGCCATCCATATTTTCTGGTAAAAGTCTGAATTTCAGCTTCCCCATTTAACTATCTTGTATGGTGATTTTAACTTCAGTTAAGATATTCTTTAGTATCTGTTGGTTATTAATAGAAATAGATTTTACTACAGCAGCATAGAACTACTGAAAACGGCAACTATAAAAAGCATCTTATTTTCAACTAATTAACAAATTAATTCAACTAATTAATTAACTAATTTTAACTGAAATTTATAAATAATAATGATAGATGATTAACCAATAAGTTTTGCTTTTAATGCAATTGGAGTTCTTCGCATATAGAGTCACAACTCATTGTGCTTGACAGTACTATAGTGTTTTTGATTTTCGAGGTAACTGTTGGTGAAATAGGTTACGGAATGGATATGATGGTAGTTTATAAAGTTTATAAAGAAGTTAATAAGCTAATATCAGTCAATTTTAGGAGATCCATGAGGTACCGTTTGAAATGCTTAGTGTTTCATTCTTCTAAAACTAATCACAATGACATAAAGACTTTAAATGAGTTTCTTAATTGAAATGTTTTCATCTCTTAGTGTTGCAACTCCAAGCCGTTCAAAAGTGTTTGTACCATAGATATTAATAAGATTTTGTGCTGTGCATTTGCAAGTATGCAAGGAGGAGGGTTTGAGGCTCTGGCTTTTTCTTGGAGTACTGTCCAAGAATAGGAATCCCATGTTTAACTGATCATCTAATACATGTCTGTATGTGTCTAGCATCAAAACTGAGGTATGTGCTCAGTAGGTTTGAATGGAAGCACCTTTTCTCCCTATAGAGCCTCTCCTTACATGTCAGCAAACAGGCCTGTCCAGGAGGAATTTCGATTAGGTCCTTGTCTATAGGCAATGCTGAGTGCACAAGGCAATCGGTCATATGTTAGATACAAAATACCAACTGATATAACATTAATGGGTAACAGGGTAATGCAAATGGGTCAGCTGTACAGAAAGGAACACTAATTTAAGTTTACAGATAGTTGATGCACATAAGGATATGCCCAAAGAAATGCGACGATTCAATGGCAGAATTAGTTATTTATATTTATCATCTTTTCATGATGTGCTTTGTTTGTAGGAAATAGAAAAAAAAAAAGACTTGTGCCACAAGTAGTGCTGAGTTAGCACTAACTCATACTAAAATCCAAATGCAATGTAGCTTGTATTAAAACATTACAATAGCAGTTGTACAAACTTTCTGTTTTAAGAAACAAATTGGGTTTATAAATGTAAAATTCAGAAGAACAGAATGATGCTGTATATAAAACATTTTTGTAGTTGTACCATTGTAATACTAGGGAAGTGAAGATTCCCTCCTTGCCCCCTGCCAAAGGCCTCTGTAAGAAGAGATATAATTGCTGTATAACTGCCACTTTAAAATGCATAAATCTAAAAGTAATAGAATAAAATAGCACTTCTCTGAGGAAGCTGCACTATCATTCATGTGAGAGGAGAAAAAAAAAACGTATAATAAGAGGCTCTCAGATAGAGTTTGGCAATTTTCAAAGACTTGATGGAATACATAAGCTCTTTCAGGTCTGTGGTTTTAAAAGAGAGCTTACCTGGTTTCTATTTGTCTATAAGGTATGTAATCTTAAGATATTTGTGTTATGAGCAAGAGCTAATAGCTTTTATGCATCTATTCCAGTTTCATAAAATACATAATACATAAAATACAAAGACTTTCTTAATCTGTCTTGCCAAAACATCAACTTACATCAGTAAATTTTAATGGAGCATGAGATTTTTCTACCACTACGTGCTTTCCAATCTACTGTGGATGTCTTCCCAGTTTAAAGTAGGTGTTTGGAAAATTCTCTGATCTCTTACTTAGAATTTAGACTGGACAGAGGAGTGATATTTTCTGAGTCCTAATTTCTTAAATAAAAGTAGTTTCCTATTTTTCTTCCTGAACACACTTGAACAGTCTCAGTTAGTGCATACAGAATTTAACAATGACCATGTTCTCATCTGTGCATTTCTACTTATTAAAAGGATCCTACCTGTTAAATAAGTCAAAAACAGTCACACAGACACGCGCACTCCACTGTAGTATTATCCTCTTATTCAGAACTCATTTAAAAATGTTGAATATTCTACAGTTCATATAGTGTGTATATTTCCTTTAAGTTTAGACGACTTGGAATATAAACATTCCTGTGAATTGAACAGAGAGTGCTATTTCCATTTTAGACATACAGTTTAAGGTAGACTTGAGATCTCTAATCAGTGTTTACATCTCCATTGCTCATTTTGGCAAATACCTTCCAGTTTGTTTCCCCTGCAAGAACTGGAATTATCCCTGTGTTTTGAAAGTGCAGTTTCTTTACGTCTCACAGATTTTGTTTTATGACTCAGGCAATCTGTGTAGTCTCAGTCTATTAATGGATAGAGAAACTCCATTTCCATGTACAGAATATTTATATGAAATGGAACATAAAATTTATAATTTGGCACAGTGACTATTTAACATATTGCATGGAACCAATGTGTGGCTGAAAAGGCACATACCAGCGGAGCAAAGGGATCCCTGCCAGCCGAGGCTGGAGACTCTGGCAAGCTGCTTCTGTAACAGCTGCAAGGACAAGATTTAGTCAGGCACTACAGAAAGTAAAGAAAACGAGAACAGTGCTCTTTATCCCTGAAGGCAAAAATGCTAACCCGATAAAAAAAAATAGTGCTAAAATACACTATTAATAGTGGAAAATGGGTAGTCTTAAGAAATAAAAACAAAATTAGTCATCTCTTTTCTCTTTGCATAATGGAAAATATGCAAGCTGTTTAGTTCCTCTACCTTTCATAAAGTTTGACTTTTGTTCTTGGGTTCTACACTCCCATAATTTTGCATTATTTTTTAATGAGATAAAAATACATGACTATGAGTTCACACACACAAGCGGTAACAAGTATAGCAGTAAAGTTTGAGTGTTTCTGACACTTTTGCTTACCTGTGCACAGTTAAGATTTCTTTATTGAAACTGAAAATAACTGTGCAAATAAGACCTCATATGGGTGGCATTCAGTGGTCCCTTTGGACAACGAAGTGGCTAGAAAAAGTAGTTAAGTAAAACAAAATGATGCCAAAATGAACAATAAAACTATAAAAGCATTTTCATGTTCTGATGCAAAGCACAGAACTTTCCATTAATGCTGCCTGTATGATCTGAGTGCTCCCTTCTCTGGGCTGTAGGAGAGAGTTGCCTGCCCTGGACCCAAATTGTGGTTGCTCATTAGGCGCCTTGTCCTTGGTGGGACCGTTATGCAGACTGGTCACTCGCATGCTCGTTGACTGCCTGCAAGGACATAAAAGTTCTGCAGTTAGTCCTTATTTGCCATAACCTTTCCCTTAAATCTCCTTATTGTGGTATTTATAGCATGTTTTCCAAAGTGCCCAGGTATTATCTGTTGCACAAACAATTTGCAAACATGTAGTCAAGCAAAGACACTAGAAGGTGGAAAAGCCAAATACATGGTTCATATTATAATTTGATATGGAAGTTATATGGATATGGAAAATATTCAGACCATGTAAATAATATTATGGTTATAAGTTGGGTATGATGGCAGTCTCACAACAGGCAAGTGTTTGCTGAAACAAGTTTTTAAATAAAAAGTAATTACTAAATATGACAACACTAAAACGTGTCCAGTTTGGGGGAAGTTTTCAGCAGATACTTAAAATGAAATTGAGACGTCCTGAAAACCTGCATGATGATGATACTTGTTTTTACATATCTTTCAAACAGTAGCTAGAAAATTCTATAGATGATATAGAGTTTCTCTAGTTTTCTGCTTAATTTTTCAGTTTAAAGATAATGACTGAGGGCCCACCAGATTTTGTACAGGGATATCACTATGACGGCACATGTATGTCTTGTTTAAGACAACTCTAGCAGTCTTCTTTCAGAACAGTACTCGAAATTTCTATTGTGTTCTTTTTGTTCTTAATCTGGGCTTGGCTACAGGGCAAAGACTCAATCCTAAAAAGCAGATACAGAGCTGTGCTGCCTAGCTTTAAAGGTAATTATTCGATGGCTGCCATCAAAGGAAGGTATTAGCTGACATATGTGAGCATGAAAGGATGTAATTTTTGTGACATCAACAAGAAGAATAAAGCTAAATGCTGGCACCTCGGTACTGTGGGAAGCAGAACAGAGTAAACGATACTTCTGGCCTGTAAATTTGAGTGCAGTTATATTCACTAGCCGTCCAACTATAGAAACGTCCTGGCAAAAATAGCAGGAAGGTAACACTCGTCTAGTATTCAGAGTAACTCGAGTGTTAGTTAACTCACTTTTAGGAATTGGGGGGTTTGGGGTCTTTTTTTATGTTAACTATGTTTCAGCTTAGTTCACACTGATGTATGACATGATCAGACAGTTTTCAAGTTTAGTCTGAGGATAAATAGATTGCTCTAAGTTCAGTACAGTCTAACCTTAACGCCCAGAAAATGAGAATGTTTACTGTGCCTGGGCTTTTACTAGATGAGAAAAATTAGCAGGGCTTTTTCTCATTAGTGTGTACTTTTTTTCCATTGCTGTTCCTGCTCTTCATATTCCGAGGCTACCAGGCATAGATGTTTACTCTGCAGATTAGAAAATCCTTACTGAGATCTAGCCACATTTAAAATAAAAAAAAATATATATCAAACTGACTTTTTAAAGCTTGCAGTACGAGCCGCCCAGAGTTATTGCTGTAGATAACAGGCTGAAAGGCCTCTGCTGTATTCCAGGGTTTTCTGCAGAATAGGAATTGCGATGAATGATCATGAGAGCAAATCTGAGCTATGCCACTGATCCCTCCGGGGGGTGGATCCATTTTAGCAAACTCTGGCTGGCCTTTAGGTAACTGAAATTAGTACTGGAACCCAGGATGGAAAAAGCGGGTAATGTAAATAAACTAAAGCATCCATTATCACAGATATGCAATATCTGCTTAATAATAAAACTAAGGCAGAAATGTAATGACTCTAATAAAATTCCAGGTATTCAAACAAGAGTAGCTGGAGAATTTACTTAGTTAGTTTGAAAATATTGAGTGCTTTTCTTATATTTCATTAGAGGCCTCGCGATTAAATAATATTATAACAAACTCGAAAGCAGCACAGTCTCCTCCTCCTCCCTCGCTTCCTGAAGTTGGAGCTTGTCTGAATCGCTGTAAAACTGCTTGGCACTTCATCACGATCCCTGCTGCCAGTTCACGCACTCCGCTGGGCTCCGGCTCCCTCTCACGTGTCCGCAGCCGTCTCGCACCTTCCAGGCTCCCAGAGGATTTTTATAGCGCGGAGCTGACGGAGCCGCAGCCTGGGCAGCTGCACGGTCCCCGCTGCGACGGCTGCTTCCCGGGCGGTACGTGCTGCAGAATCCTCACCTCGCCAAACCTGAAAAGCTGTTAGAAATAGCCAGGAAACTATAGCCATTCTTTCCTACCAATTCATTTGTCTATACTCTACCTTGGGATATTCGTCTGAATTGTAATGATACACTATGTGATATGATACAGTAGTTGGTGTGAATCTGCAAACATTTGGATCTGTGATTTTTATATGCCCTCACACTAGATTCTGTAACAGATAATGGCTTTTTCTTCTACCAGACACGTTTCTACCGCCCTGAGGAAGATTACAAAGCAGCACGTGGCTCAGCCTGAACAGTTCACAATGGATTTTCAGAATTTATAGGGTAAAATATGATACAACTTAAGGAACTCTCTTCTTGCCCATGAGGCTTGTGATTTGTGTGGCTGCCATATTTGATACCCACATAGTACTATTAATTCTTGCAACATAATCTGTCCCTCAAAACTAGGCATCTTCTTTGGTTACTGGAAGCATGTGCAAAGAAAGAGCTTTGGCTGGGAGACTTGGATGAACTTGAGTATCTTCTGAAAATACATACAGATTGTAGGTAATATTTATGAAGAACTAAACTATAATCAGAGATACTGTGGTTTTGAATACAAACTTTTTTCTCTAGTCCTCATGAAACAAGAGAATGTATTTTGTATTTAGAAAAGATCAGTCATATCAGAGAAAACAGAAAAACTTCTGCAATCAAGATTATTTTTTCTGGGGTACTTATACTTAGGTTTAGACACAATAATGAATAGACACAAACTTCTGAAAAATTTGCATTGTTATGTTCATGTTGCTACAGCAAAACTCATTTTAAGTTAAGCTAATCTTTTCATGGGTTTAGACTTGTTTTTTGTGAATTTCAGATGTTTCAAAGTCCTGGCATACTTTGTTCTGGTCAAATGAAATTTCTCTGTCTTTAACTGTGCAGCTTCTGAGCTATATCTAAAAATGTAGATATATAAAGAGAGGGTGAAGTGCAATGAATGATAGAGAGCTCCTCAAAACCTTGGAGGTCTAAAGTGTTTTGTAAACTTGAATTTCATACAATATTTAGCTAAAATCCTTTAGGTGAAGCTAGTTCTCAATAAATGTGCACAGCCGTATGACACTGTGAGAGGAACCTTACAGCACACTCTGTTCTTCCTAGCTTTGCATGAAAACTGGTGGTTCCACTGGCAGTTCCCTGTTTTCAGTTTGCTTTTATATCAAAAGAAAGTTACAAATTCTCCCCACAAATGAAAATAACAGAAAAATAGTTCAATAGATCCCTTGAGCAGATCAACTGCAGTACTTAATCTGCTTCATATTGTAGGACATTTTTACTGCTGCCAAGACAGAAGAGGATGTTCTACCTGCGTTTTATGGTTCACTAGTGTAATATCGATGTATTCCATTGCTTTTGTTTTGCTTTTTCCTTCCCTTTATTACCACCTAAAATGAACAGCCACTGAAATGCTAAAAATGAGGATGAATGACATATTGTTGGGAAAGAGGCTGTAGGCCAAATTCCACACATTTACACTGCCAGCATTTATCCACAATGTTGGCTAAGTGGAGAAACACTTCTGAACTGCTCTGTTATTTATGAAACAGATAATTCCGTTATTTTTTTTCTTGGTAGGAAACAGCACTGGGTAATCTGATTTTTGTCACAGTCAACTTAGCCATCAGTTGCCAGTGATTTGGGCCCCACTTTAACCTGTCTGTGTCTCAGTGTCTCCATGTGTGATGTGGAGTAATGTTTGTGTGAATGTTTCTACTGTGCAGAGTCTGAATTCAGCTGAGATTCAAGAGCGTATTGTAATTTTTTGTGAGATGCTGTTACACAGGAAAAGAGCATTACTTATGTGAATTTAATCAGTATTTCAGATATAAAAGCAGCACACTGTAATAAACTACTTCCCCATCTCATAATAAAATTTTGACAAAATCAGATATAACAGGAATTTTCTTTGATTTAATTTGACAGTTTTGACCTTGCACTGTTAAGATCAAATTCTGCCAACACTATCCATCCTGCTGAAGTCATTCTAGGCTCTTCTCTATGTATAAAATATTTTACCTTCTTGGACTTCTCCCTCCATCCTTTCCTCCCAGTGTTATAAAATAACCCGTATTCTGTCTTTATATGTAGATGATTAGTATTGTATAATAAAGATTCTTAGCTTATGGAATCAATTTTTACCCTCTTTTCTTTTTCTGGTCTGGAAGGACATAATATGCATCTTTCCCTAGTGCTGTGAAATCCCCAGCGAGAGCTTGGCATTTTGCTCTCTGAATCGCGTGTATTTGTGTCAACTCGGTGAGAAGAGAACAGAGTAAGTCAAGCCCTGATGCTCGTGTGATGTCCTTATGGTGTAAGACCTTCACCCTGGGTTGTTCGTGTTGGAAAAAAAGGCTCATTCATACTTTTATTTGAAATCCCTTCACAAAACTGCGATTGCGGCATGCCTAGTCTCAAGCACACGAGTGCCACACAGAGTGTTGTGTTCTGTGCAACTGGCGCTGCTGTGGAGCATCAACGCAGTGGCAAGGAGGCAGCGGGAATTCAGTAAAGGTGAAGGAACAACTAGAATAGGTTTTTCCTTCAAATCAAGCTCCGAGATTTCTTGGTTACTGCCAAGCGTGTGTTTGTGTGGAAAGGAGGACTGCTGGGACAACATAACTTTTTCTACTTGATGTTTGTAGGAAATGATGATACTTCCTAAATACCATTTTGGTAGATCTGCAAAATCACCTTCTGGTGAAGTGTATCTAGTATCTCTTCCAAAACTCTTCCTGATGCAGTTTAAAGCCTCTCATGAGCACAAGGAGATACCTTTGTCCTCTTGTGTATGATCAGTGCTGTTGAGCTACTAAATTTCCTTCGATACACAGGTAATGCAGCTAAATTTCCTTCAATACACAGCTAAAGCAGCTAACCTTCTATAGCAACTAGATCTATACCCTACAGTTCAGTCCACTTATTTGGATTGCTCTGATTTATTTAAAAAATAGGATACTGGATGTATGTTTTTTTTTCTTGAGTTCCACTGAGTGTTTCTGCTTGCTTCGATGTAATTTGGCCTCCTTTTTGTTGCTTCTGCATAAATGTGTGTGGAACAGAGCACATAGCAAAGAAGAAACTGTGCTTCAGGAGTATGTAATTTCAACTCCTATTTAGACTCTCTTTATATCTTTACAGTTTTATTTTGGGAATGAAAATATCAATGCTCTATTTCACTTTCAAGATGATTATATTTTAAAGTTTCAACACAGTAGTCATGGGGTTTTTTATTTTTTATTTATTTATTTATTTATTATTTTATTCCAGTGTAACTTTTGCTCTTGTGCTTTGCTTGGAAATCAGATGTTGCTGGAATTGGAAACTTTGCCCTTGTTTAGGACTTTTTAATTAAAAGTTTGCATATTTTCTGCCTATTCAGAATATTGTTTGTGAGCCAGATATCTCTAGGACAAGGCTTATAAAGTGACTTACAAGCATCTGGGTTTTAGAAAAAGCATGTGGTATAGAAACTCATAAAATTCATAATTTACATAGCGATAGAGAACTCTCATTCCCTGAGAAAGTCCCAGAGAAAGTCTCTCAATCATAGAAAAAAAGGCACCAAACTCCAAAAGTATTTTTCAGTCTCTCAGAACATTTTCTCTAGTGTTTGATAAGCATCATCTGCAACTTTCACTTTGTGATAAGAGCACCACAAATGAGTAATTTCTTGAACTTATTTTGTTCCAAAGTAATTAATTTAGCCAGACTGAGTATACATAAGTCATTTCAATGTATTGCTTTAAAATGTAAACTTTAAAACTGTATTTTACTGTGACACACATGTTGCATATAATAGGGACAGGATTTTTGTATTCGAAGATTCCTTTTTTTTAAATAAAAAATTGTGAGTTTTAGATTCCTGCAACAGAAAATCACCTTTATACACAAAGATAAGTAAAAGCCTTTATTTGAAAGCTTTTACAATCTTTGCGAACACTGTGAGTTCCATTTAAAAGGGGATCAACTGTGAAGTTCCTTCTAGCCGAAGGTTTGTGCTCGTTCCGATGGGAACAGCCCCTTGGGGAGATGGTTGATCCCAGGCTGACACGGGCATTGCTGTGTGCTGGCGGCTGCAGAGCACAAAGCAGGGGCACGTCTGAGCTCGCCTACAAAGGGCTAAACTGAGGTGGGATGAATCTCATCCAGGGCGTCCAGACATGGAATTCACCTGAAACAGTTATTTCTGAGTAGTAGTGTTAAAAACCTTAGGTGTCCCAATCAAGGAATTTAACTCCACCCGTGACTCAGAGGTTATGTTGCTGTCTCTACAGGAGATCACACACTGGCTGGCTGGGGAAACCGGGGTATCTCTGAGGTACCCTGATAAACCTGAGCCACGACTGCCAGATGGTGCCAGCTCTTTCCATCAGTAGCAGATGAAGAAGGACACAAATACTTCCTCTTTGGATTTTGCAATCAACACTGAGTTGAATAAATTAGGGGGAAGAGGTGTGTATCACTATGGACAGGAAGTGAATTTGTAGCAGAGTGTGAAAGCCGAAAGGAAGGCGCAACCTTGTGTCCCAGAGCTTTTGGGAAGTGAGGATTGTCAGATACTTATGAAATTACAGAAATATAAGGTAGAAAATACATGACAGTCAAAGGAGGCATTGCTTTCTGCATGTAATATCAATTTTGAATTCTTCAAGAAGTATCTTAGCCGTCTCCAAACCTCTTTTAAATTCTAAAGAATATTAAAATATTTAGTATTATGAGAACACTGAATATTAAAATATTAAGTATTTTAATATAAAAACTTAAAGTACTGAATATTAGAAAGAGGAAGAAGAGCTTATCATTAAAACATTCCCATAAGCAGGCTGTGAATTGACATGGATTAGTCCTGGATGTTTGGGGATATGATTTGTAATTTTGTCTGTTCGCCGAGAGGCTCCGTTATGTCAAGTTTCATGTTTCAGTCTTCATCCTCATTGAAACCTGAGAGAGAAGCAGTAATGTGGGTGCATGTGGCTGAGCACAACTGGCTGCTCCCGACCAGGGTCTTTTAAAGAAACATTTCCTGTCCCAGAAACAGGCTGTAGCTCCAGGGTGTCCAAAGCGAACGTGCCAGTGGATGGAAGTCATTGCAGGGAAGGGAGCAGGAGGCACGGGGATCGCTGGTTAACCACTGCAAGCCTTTCTGTTCTTCTCTTCAAGCAGATGGGAAGCAACCTGACCACTTGTGAAGCTTCATTTTGCAAGAGCGGTCTCGTGTCAGTCTCCTTAAGGTACATGTCACAGATGTGAACAAGACTTGTTCCAAGAGGAGGCAAAGACAGTGCTACAAACTGCCTCGCAGGTGTCGTAGACTCGTTGTCATGTAGGAGTCACATCTGGGGTGGACTATGGCCATTATAATAAAAACTGGCAGACTAACTTTTGAACCATGAAACCACTAAATTGTTTTGACTTTATGGGTGGACAGATGCAACAGAATGAGCCTTGTGATTGCTAATTCTTGAAAGTTACAGCTCAAAATCAGAGTTCCATTAAAATATATAGAGACTTAAACAACAAGTTTTATTCAGATTCAAAGCAGCAGACAGGAAATATTTATTTAAATCACCCATTTTATACTTTAAACATTTCAGATTGACCTACCTAAGATATTAAGTTTCCAAACATACACTGGTCTGACCTTTCAGAAAGTAAAATACTATTAAATATTTCTAATATTTATTTCCCTCCAAAATATTTGAATTTCTCTAATTTCCAAATAAAAAATACTAAAGGGTATTTCTTAGGCTTTGTATATACTAGTTAAGTAGACTGATAATTTATCTTTAAAAATTCTATTTTAATAAAAAAAAACAAATTTAACATAATAAACAAGACACCTGAACCAAACATATTCAGGCTGAGTTTAATATTACCTTTGCATAGGCATACGTTAATCAATACGTTAATCAATAATCTTTCTAATTCTACATGACTGAATTAGCAAATAACCATATTTAATGACATGTTTGGAAACTAAAATCAACTTTGACAAAAAAATAGAGTTCAAGCCTTGCACAATCAAGTGACGTGAATGGATTCAATTACTGGCATTTCTGGAGAGGCAGGAAGCAGGAGGCTGCTCTGGAAGGCTGCACGCGGAGGCCCTGGTGCTTCGCCCTGCTTCACACAGGTGCAGGTTCTGCCTGCTGGGGAAATTCTCCTTTTGAAGCCCTCTAGCTTTGCAGTCGCTGTGCTTGCCAGTGTTGTGTCACGCTTGGAGGATGAAGTTGACTAGTAGTCGTCATGAATTAACTGGAATTACTTTGCATATATACAATTAGAAATGATTAAATAGGATTTCAGTTAAGCCATCAAGCGTAAGCAAAATGTGATTTCAAGAAACCAACCGTTATAAAGCCATATGTCTGAAAATTATCTAGAACTTGGAGTATAATCATTTTTGCTACATGCCTGTTCTTGAGTTGTTGATATCTTCTAATTAGAGGAAATCTACTGGCAGAGATATATAAATCTTGGGATTTATATACTACTTACTTTTTTTTAGTGATTGTTTATTTGCTCTAATAAGTTATCAAAATAAAAATCAGAAAGCCTTGTAACTTGCTGTTCCCAGAAGAACTGCTATGTAGGCAGTCTCCACCATGTTCCCAACCCTTCTTAATTATTTTTAGCAAGTTAACCGAGGAAATAATGTGCTACACAAAGCAAACTAACAAATCTTGTGTTGCACTTACAGTACTTTACTTTGGATGACATATAAAGCAGGTAGAAATTGAATTGCAGGAATTTTTCTGGTGCCAAAAAAGGAACTTAATGGAAAGTGTTGTATATAGCTTCATTTTTTAAGGAGCTTTTCTGTTCTCATCTAATTTAAGTTTGATATTCTGCATTTTGCATGTTGTAAATTAATGTAAATCCATTTAGCTCTCAACAGGTCTATGGGTCTAGGTCTGTGGCACCATGAGTCTCTATGGGGACCACAGAAGTCTTGGTCCCCACTTCTTGGTCCCCACAGAAGTCTGTGCTCCCAAAGAGGTCAAGGGAAACAGCCACTAACATTATCCGCTATAAAACTAGCTGCACAGCTGCACAGCTGTAATCAGGTATCACCAATCAAACCTGCACCACATCTGAGGGAGGCTCTGGCCGTGCCCTGCCGTGCGGGTCCGGCCGCTGGGCTCTTCTCCCCCGGACGCCCCGAGCAGGGAACCGAGATCAATCTGAGGCGTCTGTGGTGCTGATCTTCATCTCGGGAGATGTTCTCTTCCTCCTGGAAAGAATACATGCAATACCTCTTAGGATTTTTCCCCCTTTCCTTTTGATCTATGAATGTTAAACTTGATTTCTTCTGAAAATCATTTAGATACACAAGAAAATTTCCTGTTTTAAGCTCCTACAGATGTCAGATGATTAAAAAGTTTAAAAGAGTCTTAGACCTCAGTATCTAATTAGACTGAATCTTTGTGTGGATCCTTGCCTTACTTTTGCACAATCAATAAGACTGAACTTAAACCCAAATTACTGTATTTCAGTAACTGAGAGGAGCTGGGTCACCCCCTCAGACTCCAGGAGAGGGTTAATAAGCTTTCTTTAATACCTATGAACTTTGCTAGAACTCAGGTCATATTTGGACTTAACTATTTTTCTATGTCTAAACATCTTATCAACTAATGAGTGATGTTATGGATATTATCAGCTGTAAAGAATAAGCAGGAGTAAGATAATAAAGCTCCTAGAATCTGCAAAGCAGTACACTTATTTGTACTTAATACACAGTTATCCAAGTTGACTAAGCAGTCCACATGAAGCTTTGCTTAATGCTCTCTTGGAAATTATAGTGGACTTAGTGGGTTTGCATGGAAGAGAAAATAACAGAAAGCTCTGCCCACTTAAAGCAGGCATTTGTACTACCTGCACTGCACAGTTTTAAAATAGTTTTTGTAATTGAAAAGCTGAAAAACAACCTTTCAGAATTTTCTGACTCTGTATTACTGCTTTGCTATCTTTTTAGGTAAATTCAATAAGTAACTGATGGTTTACAGATATACTGGGGAGGAGGTGCAAAATACCAAATCAATTCAGATAAAGAGAGGGACGGGCTAATTTAAATGAAATAAAACTGATTCTGGGCATCTAGAAATGAGAAAACATCTGTCAGTCAAAAAGCAGCATAGCTGGAAAAAATTAGTTTCTTGTAACTTTGCAATCCGTTGGCTTATCTTACCTAAACTGCCTGGCAAGATGCAAGAATTCAAGCTCCTTCACAAGAAAACAGGGCAGGGAGATGCTATCTTTCACTCTCCAGGTAGGTAGATGTTACCTCGTAGAAATGCAGGTAATACCATATCCATGGCCTCTGTGTTAAGAAAAACAGAGCTCTGAAAGGAAAGTCAACAATATTGGTTTGCAGCCCAGCAGAATAAGACAGCAGCATGTTTAGAAAACAGTTCACCATTAATGGGCTTGTCCTTACTTTATGTGCTTTGTTTAAAATCTTTCATTGTTGATTTTTGTCTCTAATAAAAAGATTATTGTTTACTCTTTTCAGGATTGGGGCTGTCTTCTTTTTATTCTTTCATTAAGTGATCTCTGCTAGTCACTTCAGAGCATGTCAGCCAGGATACTGATCTTTAAGAGTTTCAAACCCCAAGCGTAGAAGCCTGATCAGTTCAGGTCTGACATATGTCAGTGTAATCTCTTTTTTCGTTAGTGAATCAAAGGGTTATGAGTGGCTGGAAGAAAAAATTTCAGCCCGGGCTCCTGTGCTCTTGTTGTGGGAAGCTCGGGAATGGCAGGTCCTGAGTGCAGATCTCGCATGGGGATCGTCTTGCAGCTGTGGGTTGCAGCCTCTACAGCCTTCTTAAACCAGCCTGTTTATTGCTCTAATTCATATAAACTGATTTGTCAGAGATGAATTTGCTATGAGTTATAGAGCATTTTTTTTAGCCAATAGACTACTTAACATAATTATATCTTGATAGGATTCCACTGCTAACAAGGATCAATGCTTTAGTTTTATCCTTTTTTTGTGATGCATTGTTGAAAATTTAGTAAGGAGAGACTACAAAAAGGTGACGTGCAGTGCAGATACTTGTATATAATATAATCTTATGAAAGAGTCTATTATATCTAATCGATTTGATTTATTTTAATTAATGGTGATTTATACTGTGACACATCAGTTATTTGAACTAAATGAAAAAAAGAATTAGGAGTCTTACACAGTGCCAATATGATTTGTTACTTTCTCTAGACAATTATGAGTGATAGAGCTTCTATAAATGATGGCTTAATGTTACAGTGCTTACCTTAAATATGTAAAAAAATGCATTTGTACTAAGCATGATTCATTTGTACTAAACACTGATTCATTTTTATAATTCATATAACTGACACAAAAACTACTTATTTTTCATTACTTAGTTTTTTAATATACCTTCTGTAGTAGCCAATTTGTCATTAGACATTCACAGCAGTCTAAATGTCTTTACTGGGTCAGCTAACTTTTTAATATCAGCTCAATATGATAACATTAATCAATTCTCCAATGGCTGAATAAAATCAGTGGTTATTTCTATTTAGATTTGTATAGACTAAGCATTTTAGCCAAATGTCATTTCTGTGCAAAATGAAGCTTTATACAATTTATTGTTTTTTTAATCTTACACAGTAACTGTTCGCAGTTATTAGTTTTGACTGATTTGAATTTTCATAGCTATTTAAAAAGCGCCTTCCAGTGTGTGGGTTTGTTTTGTTTTGTTTGTTTTTACTTTGGAAAACCATGACAATATTATGTAAATAGGCAAAATAGTGTCTATGTGTGTAGAATATTTTCTCACATCTCTATAGTCTCTGTGCATGCTTAAGAGTTTTTAAGTTAACTTAAAGCTTACAGCCAGAGAAGTATTTGAAGAAAATGTGTTTATTTGCATGGAGAGTTGTACATGATACAATAAAAGATAAATATAGATAAAGTGAATTGGCTTCTCACCTTGCCTAACTCTTTGGACTGAAACACCTAGAGCTGTATCCTAGCTGGAGATGACATCCAAATTGATGCTCATTTTACTATGTTCCCTGTCTTCTGATCAGGGGCTGGTCTGCTCTGCTTTCTCTCTTAATCAGGCTGAGGTTCTTTATTGTAGACTAAATCTTTCTGGTCTAACAAGATGTTTTTATCAGAAATTAAATGGCTAATCATACTGTCTATTCCAAGTCTGGCCAAGACCGTTGACTATTTGTGACCTATTCAGTGACTGAACATTTTTCAGGCAAATGGGGAGGGATATGTAAAAATCAAAGTTTATTTTGGTCTCCTCAGATTGGCAGCTACTGATATAATAGCAGGTATTTGTCCAGTGCTTCTCTGTGCTGTATGGCCAGCACCAAAATGAATCCTAGATTTTCCAGAACATATCTTTTTTCTAAATAAAGCACTAACCAGTAATCCTGATAATTTTGTGACCCTGCATGTTACATTTGTAACATGGCCTTGTGGCTTTTCTGAAAAGTTTTCACATCCACATATTTCACTTACAACATTTGAAATCTTCATAAAAAAAATGAATATGTAGCAAATCTTACATGCTGGGGAAATAATTCCTCCATACCTTTTTTTGACCAGATGAGATGATACTACCTCGATTTTTCTGATGCAAAGAACAGCAGAACATCATCTGTGTGCTTGCTGAGAACTCTCATGATTCGTGAGGATCTGCGTGTTCTGCTGGAGGACTCTGCATTTAAAGGTATGTTTGTTACAACCATTCAGTAAAAGCAGCTGTTGTGCAAAATGACAGTTTTAGACATTGCACAGTTGGAGTTGCAAACATTCGGTTACACTAGCTGAGATAAATACCCAGAGGTTTGATGATTATCATTGCATCGCTGGTAGTGTTGTTACTGTTGCACTGTATTTTACCAGGTTTTTATAAACAGAAGTGTTCTTTTTATACAATTTAAAGAATGGCTTGTTTTCTAAAATCTGGATCCAAAGATGTGTATATTTTGTTTGACGACTTTCAGATCTTCTCATTTAGTGGGATTTCACTGACAGTCCTTGGAATATCTTTTAAAAGAAAGACAGAAGTTTCATAATCTCTGTATTGGAAAGGCAGACTAGTTGTATACATTAATATTTCCTTCCTTAACTTTGATGTCTAATTTTATAAAACATTGAATCTTCTATAAAGTAAGAGACAAGGATTTTGACCTACCTTAAAATTTGTTCCAAATAAAAAGTCTGTTGTAGATCTTCTAGAGAAAATTGAATGTGCTCAGGGATAAGTTGCACCACGTTAAAGAGATTCATGCCTAGGCATTTGGCAAAGAGTTAGGAGTGGGTTAAATCTGTATCTGGAATTTTAGAATGAGTCACAGTGAGCAAATTATGCTTCTATATTAACAAATATTTTGACTATATAGCCCAGGTGGAAAAAAATGGCCACTTAGGACTCACTGAAGAACAGTTCTATAGTTCGCTTTTGACCTTATTTTTTTTTTTAATGTTTTATTGTTTCCTGTATGG
The DNA here is from genome assembly GCA_034781795.1 of Crypturellus tataupa. Classification (NCBI taxonomy): domain Eukaryota; kingdom Metazoa; phylum Chordata; class Aves; order Tinamiformes; family Tinamidae; genus Crypturellus; species Crypturellus tataupa. The sequence goes on from JAWLRI010000289.1 coordinate 70,850, forward strand.
AGGGGAAAAAAGAAGTACTCACGCTTTTTTTTTTTTTTTTTTTTTTTTTATGGTCATTATTCACCACAGTGGAAATCAATCAAAGCTTGGAAGAATACAGCAGGATGGCTTGCCAGTGCTTTGAAGTGCATGGCAGTCAAAGCTATTTGGACACAATTTAACTTGAACACTGTGCTAATGTGTGATTTCCAAAGTTTCTGCTTGTGCTTCCCTGCCCAGAAAACCAGAAGGCAGTGTAAGGCAATGCACCCTGATACTTCTATCTCAAGAGCAAATAATAAAGGGAAGGGGCTGCACATATCAAAAATGTGCATGACCCTTCTGAAAAATGAAACACAAATAATAACTTATGGGTAAGGAAGACAGGGTCAGAATTAGTTACCTATGAAGTCAGGAAAACAGCTGTGAGTTGTGTCCATTTCTTTTGGAGACCTCACTCTCTGTGTATCTACAAATGGTTTGACATTGCACTTTAGTAGCATATGTGCAATTTTGCAGTGTTCTGAAGAGTGTGCATTTTTATCAAGAAAAAGCAGCTATCCTGGATGGGAAACTTCCCTCTGGTGTTTCCAGACAAAGATGTGAATAATAACTCAAAATTCCAGCAAAATTATGTGACTAGTGAACGACACACTGAAGCAACGAAGAGACATTTTGTAAATATGATTGCATAGAGTTTTTTGCTAAAAACAGTACAAATATGTTTTATTAAGCGTAAAAATTGGACAAATGATTTGTGATTTTCAAATTGAAATACTGAGAAGAAGCACAGGGACGTCACAGGCCTGTTCCACCTTCCACCTCACTAGATTGCTTTATTTCACTTTTATCTCATGGAACGTTTACCTTTACTCTTTGCCTGATCTGAGTTGGAGGCAGAGGGTTTCCCTATGTTTTATTTTGTAGTCAGGATTTTTTTCCTCTGCCCCTTGGCAAACACAAGACTTTGACTAGTTGCATGAGACGTCCCCAGGATGAGTACTAGCAGTGTCCGTAGGTTTCCTGAAAGATTGAGCATATCTGTTCCTTTAGCTCCCATTTTCCTCACTCAAAGTTTGCAATTCACCTCTTAGAAGCAGGTGATATCGGAAGCAGATAAGCACAGATGTAATAATTCCATAAAGTTGATGACTCCTTGCCTTAGCTGGCACAAAATACCATACAGATGAGCAAGCACTAAGCATGCAGCATGTTTTTCCCTGCCTTAGTTTTGAACATCATTCTGGGCTTAGTCCTTTGTGTCCCTCTGTGTCATCCATTTGAGTACGTAACTGCTCTAAACTACGCTGCTGCGTGTCTGTGTGTTCTGAAACCGTTTCCTTCTCACTTGGCTGTCCCATGGGAAGGATGTCTCTCTGCTCCTCTTCCTTGCATATGTTTTCTGTCTGTTTTCTGTCTGTGATTCATTGCAGTTCCCAAAATGGTGAGTTTCTGCAGTTTTGGGGGTCTGCTTCTAATATGTGACCTCCCTTGCAGCTTTGGGAGAAATTCCACAGCTCCAAACCCTGATTTTACTGGAAGAGTCTGGGCGACTTGATTGCTGTCTGGCTCGAGTGCTCCTCTGTCCTAATATTTTCCCTCTTGAGTAGGAGCTGCTGGGGTGGGACGTCTTCCACAGGCCCGTGGCTGAGACACGTTTGACTCAGCCCTCACAGCATATGGTTGACTTCACATCCTCTGAGTGATGCAGCAATTTCAAAACCGCAGTGGGGATTCATATTTTGTACACAGAGCTCCCACACTGTGACATGTGCTTAGTTTCAAATGTGTTTCCTTTGAGGCTTTTTCTTACAAACTGTCCTGCTGGCAGCCTGCGCCTCACACGGTGCTGTTCCCTGGAGTGCTGCATGGATACAGAAAGTGCAAACAGGTAGCAGAGTGGAGTGCGGTATGAGAAATGACCCAGCACACAGTATAGAGGGAGTGGGGGCCTGAAAAACTAAGTTGAAATGGGATAAGCCCATCTGAGATCTTCCCCAGCGAGAACCCTCCTCTTGACCTGTAGATTCCTGCAGGAGTTAATTGAACTAATCTGGCAGCAGATGATAATGTAGTGTACAGATAAGTGCTGTGCAACTGGGTATTTACAAACTTGCAAAGAGGAGTGTGTAAAAGTCTTGTAATTTTATACCAGTGTGTGCTGGGGTATTTCTGCTTGTAATCACATAATATGAAGTGTGTGTCTTGCATGTAAAGAATATGATTAACAGAAAAAGAAATTTGAAGCCTCAGATTGAGCAGGATTAATGTATTGGCATTTTCTAAAATCCTACCATTTCAATATTCTCAATAAGTATGGCATGCTGTAAATTATATTGCTTCACTCAACATCCAGGTGCAATAACCTGGGATTTAGTTTGACTTATTCTGAATACTATACCAGTCCTTCACAAAACAGCTATTTGTGCCATGAAAATCAAATATCATGGGTAGCAATGAATGCCTTTGCTCTTTCTGCAGGATCCTTTGGTTTAGTTGAGGATACATTTGTTTAAAAAGAAACCATGAAATGTGAAAAACAAACTTTGACCCACTCTTTGTTTGTAGAATGATTTACATTACTAATACATTAACTATTACAAAGAAGCGAACTTAGACTAGAAGAAATGTTTTGTGTTTACAGTGTATAAATATGATAAACTTCTTTTAAAAATCAGGCATGAGGACAACTTGTTATATTATCCACATTAAAAAGCAAAGGTCTGGCAACTTTTTCCTTTGAAAAGCTGGAATGACCCAAAGCCTTGGAAGAGATTTTAATGTTGGCAGCAAAGCAAAAGCATGTGCTTTTTGTTATTTGTGTGAAAATCTACATATTTAAGTAAGTTTTTACCCTCTCAAATTTAACTCTGGATATGAACTCTGCTTGCTAAGTGCAGCAGAAAAATCTTTGCCGACTCCTTTGCTATTTCTCCGATAGCCCCGTGCTGCCAGCAGCTCCCAGCGCCTGAGTCTGCGCCATCCTCTTAAAGACCTCAACATGACTGGGCTGCAGGTCACTTCCAGCGTAGCCATGTGATGTGACAAATTTTGTCATCTTTAATTGTCATTGAACGTGGTCCAGCCTAACCCAGGTAGCTTAAGAAATCTGTTTTACTTGCTGAGAGTTGGAAAGGGTAAAGATTTAGTTTAAAACAAACAAACAAAAAGTTAAAACTATCAGTCAATCAGAGCTGTTTCTGAAGTGTCTGACCATGGCTGTAGAGCCCCGGAAAATGAATTTCTTGATGAGTCTCTTAAAGCGTTTACTGCACCTGTCTGCTCTGCTGCTCAGCTGCCAGCACTGGCCCCATAGCACAGGGACAGACCCCAAAGAGCGTTGGCTTTGCAGCCAGGGTAGGACATAGCTCTGCATGATAAAATATAATAAATAGACAGAGGTTTAATTTCACATGCTCAGCAGACAACTGTGCTAGTTTTCTTCCCTATTTTTAATTCTGAGGAATTAGCATAAAATGTTACAGACCTAGGCCATGAATAGAGCTAGTATGGAGAGAGTGCAGTGTGGAGAAGCCTGGCCCCATGGTTCAACCTGACCACAGATAATGGTATAAGGGATTTGCAGATGCACAACCTGTTCACCTGCTGTTCAGAGAGTCATGGGACACGAGATTTGTCTGTGATTAGGGTGGCTTAAGGACCTCGGTGAGTCAAGGGGATCCTGCAGAGTCACTGAACTGCACAAGTCCTGAACTTCTGTTTAATCTCTAGGTCGTATTTTTTTCTTTCCCATATCAGCTTCACCTCTGAGCCATCTTGTGTGGGGTGCAATAAGGTGGTTGTATAAATAAATAAAAAGAAGTAATTCACTGTGAACAAAAGTTTAATATTGAACTTCCTCAGGCCCTAATCATCTTTAATAATTAACATTTTCTGTGGATAATTATTGATGATTTCTCTGTTTAAATACAGGGTTTCTTACTGCAAAATAACTAAGCACTGTTTGTGTTTACATTTTAAAATGAGAACTGTGGGAGTTTATTTTTCAGACAAAAGAATATACAATTGGCTGAATCTTGAACAGCAAAATTCTGATTGTCTTAAAACACATGTAAATGTACACACAAAGCTACTACAAATAGAAGTCAACTCTCACCTTGACATGATGCCAATATCTGTTATATAACACATAAAATTAGTGCAAATGACTAGCAGAAATGCTGAGCAGAGATTCTTGGTTTTTCTTCCAAAGCCATGATTTATAGATTTGCTGCATCTTTGCATCTGGCAGATCTATTGGATCCAGATTTACTTTAAATCTAGTAGAGGGTGTTGCTAGTTATAGGATAGTGGATCTGGTTAGAGGGTAAGTTCTGCTTAAGATTTGGTTTTCTAGCAGAAACTTCCAGCCGTTTGTTTTAAATGTTGGACATACAATACTTGCATTACTGTGTATTGTTCAAATAAGTGCACTGTTTTATTTATATTTAACTATCCATCAGGTCCTTGAAGGAGTCCTAGTGTGAGGCTATAGGGAGACATTTGGGAGCACTGCTCCACCACCAGTCGTTGCAGCAGATAGGAACTAAATGGAGGTGATTCAGCCAAATGGCAAAGGTGTAGCAGCCACTACATTTCTTGAAGAACCATAGAATTGTTAAGGTTGGAAGGGACCTCTAGGGATCACCTAGACCAAACCCCTGCACATGCAGGGTCACCCTGAGCATGGGGCACAGGACTGTGTCCAAGCGGGTCTTGAAGATCTCCAGAGAAGGAGACTCTCTGGGTAGCCTGTTCCAGTGCTCTGTCACCCTCACTGTTAAGAAATTTTTCCTTAAGTTCCCGCAGAACTTTTGGTGCTTCAGTTTGTGGCCATTTTCTCTAGTTCTGTCGGTGGCCACCACTGAAAAGAGGCCGGCCCCATCCTCCTCACTGCCTCCCTTGAGGTACTTGTACACACT
>JAWLRI010000289.1:75850-118156 GCA_034781795.1 Crypturellus tataupa
AGCACTCTGTGCCTTCATCCAGGTCATTGATGAATAAATTGAACAGGACTGGACCAAGGACTGACCCCTGGGGGACATTGCTCAACACAGGCCTCCAACTGGACTCTCACCACCGATCACCACCGTCTGGCACCCTCTGCCATCCAGCCAGTTATTAACCCACCTCAGCATCCGCTCATCTAACCCACACTGTGGAGCTTGTTCAGGAGGATGCTGTGAGGGATGGTGTCAAAAGCCCTGCTGAAATCCAGATAGATGACACCCACCGCTCTCCCCTCACCTACCCAGCCGGTCTGACTGGCCTGTAGTTGCCTGGATCCTCCTTCTTGCCATTTTTGAAGATTGGTGTGACACTGGCCTTCTTCCAGGCCTCCGGAACCTCCCCCATTCTCCAGGACCTTTCGAAGATGATGGAGAGCTGCTTAGCAATAACATCCACCAATCTCTAATTATTAATTATTAACAATCTCTAATATATATCTTGAGCTTTAATTTTAAGGGAGTTCCTGCAAGTTATCCATGCAGTAAGCTGAATGCTCATTTTATAGATGAATAATTACATTCTTTATTTCACGTTTAACAGTTTCATCCACAGTCTGCAGGTTGATACCTTTGTTTTTTTCCATATCCTTGGACTTTTAGAAATAGCAATGTTAAGTAGTGTTTATATGTTGACTCTTTATGACTCTTCTTGCAATTAGGATTATGCAGGTCTTTTGTCTGCTGTTTTTTTTTTTTTTTTTTGAAGACACAGAGGAGACTTTTTTGTGTGAAATATGCATGAATATTTTGTTTCTTTCTCTGCATCCTCCTGCCTTCATTCTATTTCAGTCTAGTAGGAATGGTCATACTCTCCTCCTCCTCCAGGAGGAAATAACAATTTGAAATAACTTAAGGCAAATGTTGCTGTTATCCACTGTATACCATGACAGTGACAGTGGTATGGCAGGTATTGAGACTGCTATAACCTGTATGCTGATTTGTAGTATTTGAAATATTCACTGTGATTGTTTTCAGGACTGTGATTCCTTCACTGACCTATGCTCACGTGGGGCAAATAAGCACTGAGCTAACATGCCACAGCAAAGGTCACTCCAGGCTGATGCACCCTCCGTACAGAGTAGCAGAAGTTTCACTACACCAGAAAGAACGAAAGAGTAACCCTGGAAAGAGGCAGGTGCAAGCAGGCAAAGACATTAACTCAGGCCCTACAGTACTCGTGGAAACTCAACTTTCCTCCTAGGTTAGGGAAACTGAAAATGCTACAGAACTGTTGACCAGGCTCATGTGCTGGAGGCCTTGCACTGTCCTGCTCTCCTGGCAGCCCCTCGAGGAGGCACTGAGGTAGCCTGTGTCCTGCCACCCTGCTTGGCCTGTGATAACTCCATACAGCTGTTATTTCATTCCGTGGGTTTCACTTCTTAACCCTCTAACTCCTTGTTATGTCTTCTCTTCCATATATAATCTCTCTCAAAACTACCCTAAGAACTTAATTTTGGAAATTTCTTTTAGTGTAATTTCCTTTTTTCATCTATTATAACAACAAACATATCTACAATATTTTCTTTACAATCTTTACAGTATTCTTCAAAATCACAAAACTATTTATAGGCTTTCATGCTTCAAATTCTGCTGAGTCCCAGCTGTACCAGGAAGTATGGTGAAGGTAGCAACTTCTCTTGCTCTTCTTGAACATCTTTACGAAGTTCAAGAGTTTCAGGTGTGTGTGACGGTTCGTATTATTGTTTCACAAATTTCCTCCATTTTAGCACTGAGATTCTGCAAAATGTCTGCTGCTCCCTTGAGCTGTGCAAAACATTTCTTCCTAATTCCCATGAAAGTTTGCAGTTGAGAATCCTTAACACTTTGAACATCTTAAACTTAAAAAGGACAGAGGATCATCAGAGTCAATGTTTCTGGAAATTTCAGAAGATTTAGGAAAGGCATCCTCTCCCGTTTGCTACTTTGCATTTAATTTTCTTGAATATTTTTTCTGTTAAATCATCTCTTCAGTAATATATTTTTCCTGAAAATTATGAGATAAATTTATAAGTTAAAAACATGTAAAATATTCATGCATAGCATATTACTGAAAATTGATTCATATGGTCAATATATTAGAAATATCTAAATGAAAAGAAAATCAGGAAATGAAGGAGAGGTTTTGTGTTCTATTTTGATTAGAAAAAAAATAAATTCAGCAAGTAATTATTATTCCATGAGCAGGCCCCTACTCTGCAAAGTTAAATATTCATGCAGGTTGGTATATATTCAGATAAAACTAAACCCCTTTTTTATGGTCATAGTAATTTATGGTAGTGGGGAAAAATTGAATTTCAAATATGCAGAAATGTAAAGCAGTATTTTTAGCTGAGTGGAAAAAGAAAAAAAAGAAATCTATGGACCATCTTGTCCACTGGTGGCATAAAGCAATGACTTATAAGTGACTACATATAGATTATATCTTGAATTTCATTACTTTTCCCTGCAGATGAGGTGTTGGCTTCTTTTGTATGGATGGGAATGAAAGAATAAGAATTAAAAAAAAAAAAAAAGATTTTAGAGTTATTTAATAGCCTACCTTCTGCTTTCTGCAGTCACAGTTTGAAACACTCTGAAGAAAAATAAAAAGGTTAGATTTTAACCCGCTGGCTGAATTTCATTGAGAACAGAGAGAATAAGAGAAATTGCCGTTACAACATAATTTATCTTGATAACCAGGGAGACTGAATCACTTACCACATTCCCATAGTGCAAATATTTGTTCTACTAGGTCTTCTGGATCCTTTCACTGCCTCGTCCCAATCCGTGATCGCTTTCCTCTTGGCCTAACATAGATTTTTCTGGACTTCTCCTAGGCAGGTATTGAAGAACATGGAAGAACCACAAAGATTTTCTTTCTGGGTTTAACTACCATTTTTCTTCCTTATCTTTACCTACTGCATTATAATTGCACACATTATTAGAGAGCATAAATAAAACAACAACAAACAGCACAGAAATAGATATAGAATTTTAGACAAAAAGGTCCCACTAGGGGGACATTATCTTGTGCATAGTTTAGTCATATAAAAGAAGAATGAAAAGCCTTTATTAATAATTCTTAAGTTTATTTAAGATTTCTAAGAGTGTTTATTTTTTCAAATTCTCATCTTTTATTTTAAATTATTTAAGTTAAATAGTTACGTAAGAGACTTTGCACAAATTGGTAATTTGAACAAAAAAATCAGTATCTTTTGTGTTAAAATGGGAGGAAATTTGTACTAAGCATATTGCAGTTTTACAGTTTTTGGAAAGTGAAAAATATAAAGTTGGATGAACATTCATGTTTCTTTTAATATGAAAATTTCAAAATTACAGTAACAACAAGACAGTAATAACAAAAGCTTGAATAACTTGGGCTGTAATTGTGTAAGATGCCTGGTATCTCTTCACGATCAGCTTGGTATGATATCAGAGGTGGTAAATACAGAAACTGTAGGATAGAAAATAGAGTAACAGAGTCAGCATGTAAAACTTATCACCTTATATATGAATTGTAATGTTCACCTCCCAGCTATAATGAAGAATCAAAATTGAAAAAAATATTTTTTTTTTAATGAACGGGTGGAATCTTCTTAAAAAGATTAGAAGTGTAGTAATAATAATAACCAAATAGCAGACTTGTTGAGGCAAACACATTGGAATCATTCAGAAAAATAACTGCATGACATCATGTGAGAAAGATAGAACCAAAAAAGGGCAAGTTTTTTAGGCCAAGTAGCTTCTATTCATTCCCAAAGAATTTCTCCTACTCTCACAAGAATTGGGAGAGAGAAAGAAAACCTTCATCTTTGGAATCACAAATTATAAATATGTTGTCCCAGACAGGAAAGTCAAATAAGTAAAAAATAACAACTTTTTTAAAAAAATAAAGCCAGACATGTTTCTAGTAAGGAATGCTGAATGAGAAATAGTGACCTGCTGCTCCAAAACTTAGAGCTCCCGGTAATCCGAGGAAGTCCTGCAGCTACCGTGGATCACTGCATGCTCTTGTTGTATTTCCAGCAGACTACTGCCTGCATATAAAAAGATAATTTTTGACTTGTTTTCCCCCTACCTTGACCTCTCAGGTGTGACAGACGGAGTTTTACACCCTGGTGAATTCAGCAGGGAACTTGTTTGGCATTGGCAGTTCCCAGAAGAGCTGCTGCGCAAACTGATTCTGTTCTTAGACAGATACTCTGTTGTCTAAACTAACCAACATAGGTTTTTTTTTGTTTTGTTTTGTTTTGTTTTTTTCATTTTGCTGGCTTTGATAGGGAAATGCTAACCTGTGACAGATGCCACACCTTGTTTGCTCCATGAACTGGAATCAGAACGTGTAAATCTGATTGTACTAAAAGAAAACTTGTATTAAAATCTGTTGGATGATATGTTGGATGGATGATTTGTGGGTGTTGGATGGAGCTCCATTACTTCCCTTAAATGCCTGTACACCAATGCACACAGCATGGGGAATAAAAAGGAGGAGTGGACATCTGTGTGCGGTCCCGGCATCGTGATCTCATTGCAGTTACAGAGATGTGGTGGGACAGCTCACACGACTGAAGCACTGCCCTGGAAGGCTGTGTGCTCTTTGGGAAGGACAGGCTGGAAGGCGACCTGGTGGAGTTGCTGTTTACGTGAGAGAGCAAATGGAACGCATGGAGCTCAGCCTGGGGTGGGTGATGAGCGAGTTGAGAGCCCGTGGGTAAGGACTAGAGGGCAGCTAATGTGGGAGACACTGTGGTGAGTGTTTGCTTCAGGCCAGCTGACCGGGACGAGGAGGTTGATGAGGATTCTACAGGCAGCTGGAAGGAGCCTCATGGTCTCAGGCCCTGGAACATCTGCCCTATGAGGAGAGGCTGAGGGAGCTGGGCCTGTTCAGCCTGGAGAAGAGAAGGCTGAGAGAGGGCCTCATCAGTGTCCATGGGTACCTCAAGGGAGGCAGTGAGGAGGATGGGGCCGGCCTCTCTTCAGTGGTGGCCACCGACAGAACTAGAGGAAATGGCCACAAACTGAAAACCGAAAACTGTGGAACCGAAAGTTCCACAGGAACTTTAGGAAAAATTTCCTGACAGTGAGGGTGACAGAGCCCTGTCACAGGCTGCCCAGAGAGGTGGTGGAGTCTCCTTCTCTGGAGATCTTCAAAACCTGCTTGGACACCACCCTGTGCTTTGGGTGACCCTGTGTGTGCAGGGGGTTGGACTGGATGATCTCTAGAGGTCCCCTCCAACCTTAACGATTCTATGATTCTATGATTTTTTTTGTTGCTGTTATAAATATGGAAAAAAATCCAATTTTATTTACAGTTTACCTCTCCGACTTATTCTGTAACAGTAATGCCTGGAATATTAGGAGAAGAAAGATAAATGTTTTTTTTTTTAAATCTCTTTATCCCTATTTTGTTGCTTTCTGCAGTTCAAGAGCATCTGTCTCTGGGCAGATCCCTGCTACCTGCCTCTTCACTGTTTCTGCACTTTCTTATGGCCAGCTGCCATTACTGCACCTTCCCTCCAGCTGGCAGCAATTTTCACTTCATGTAGTTCAATCCACCTGCTTTATTAGAAATCTAATTTGTCCTTGAATGTGTGCAATATGCAAATCTGCATAGAAACAAGTCTATTTTGAAGTTAAGATTAAAAAAAAAATATTGGAACTGATATTTCTGGGTGTGTGATTAAAACTCCTTCAGTTTGTTGGCCATAACTTTCTGCTTTTATATTAAACAGAATAAAGGAAGCTGGTCTTGTGGAGAAGGAAGCAGAAAGTTCAATATTAAAAATAAGTTTACAAAAGCAGAAAGTATCAATAGGGAAATAACTTTATGGGAAATGTGGAAAAATAAAAAGGAACTAGTTCAGATAACTGCAGCGCTACAAGGTGAGGATAGTTGGCCTAGCTGAGTACCTTTAGATGCACATATACATGTAATCATATTCACTGGGTTGAATTAACTGGAGGCTGCCTTCAGAACACAGTGCATCTTAAAATAGCATCGTTGTCACACAGGATTGTCAGAGCCAAGAATAACACCTAGGGCTTCAGAGGCATATTTGTAATTAAAAGTAGAATTTCTGGCTTTCTGGCACATTGATTTTGATCACCTTCATTAATTAAAAAAATGGTTTAGAGAGAATGTTTCAGATACTCTTAGCTTTGTGTTTTAAACCCAACATGAGACCCAGAGTTCTAAGATACTAGAAAGGAAGTGCCACTCTTATAGGAATCCACCTGAACCGCAAAAATGATCCTTTAGGCACACACAGTGTTTTAAAGCTCCAGACCAGATAGTTGTAACAGTGCCGTGAGTGTCCTCAGTATCGCACGAGACGCTGTACGATCCAGACTGACTCTGGACACTGTCCCCAGCTCTGGATTGTCCATGGGCTTCCCCTTGGCATGCGGCTGTCGCGGCTCTACCGGACCCACTGCAGAGAACTGCTCGTGGAGGACAAGCCTGAATCCTGCAGCTCTGCTCTGTGTCCACACAGCTCCCGTGGACCAGCTCCATGGAAATTTCTCTGCTGAGAGCCTGTTCTCTTGCTCCTTGCTGTGCTCAGCAAAAGCGTTAATCTTTTTTGTGAAAATTTTCTCACTTCACCTTTTCAGGAGTTGGCAATTTCAGTTCCCAATTCCAGAGTCCCTCAGGAGTCCCTCAACAGAAAGAAGCAGGAACTTCCAGGCGTCTTTTTTTCTGCCTTGCCTTAAATGCCCCTGCTGGATCAAGCTGCCTGTTTCTTTCCACAGACTGCACAGAGTTAGGAATTACTTCAGATTTAGACATCCACTTTTTTTTGCCTGCTTACAGCAAATGAATGTCACCTGAATCAAGTAGAAATAGTACTGCTCCTTTTGCTTTATTTGCCTAAACTGATGTAAAGCATCAAGAAAGATTTCCAATTGATATCTTACAAAGGTGAAATCCTCTTCAGAGAGCCCATGTGAAATACACATATGTGGTTCTTGCTAAAAGAAAAAGATAACTGCTTCTTGTTCCAGAAATAACTCCTTGTATTTGTTTCTGGAATTTACTCTAAAAATGCAAGAGTAACCTTCAAGTTTATATAGAAAACTGTCAACTAAATTTGTTGAGCAAAGAAGTGTTTACTGTACAAGTCTGGAAAGCTTTATAAATGTAATGGCTAATCCCTCTAATTCAGTTCCAAAAAAAATGTGTCCTAATATGACTTGCTCATAGTTGGTGCGTATTCATTTTTATAAATTGATTAAGTGCATTTGTCACATTTAACAGGAAGCAGGGAGAAGAATGGAGTTTAACATCTCAGCCTTCAGGGGGAATCATGAAGCTGTAGGTGAGGCTTAGGAAACTGCCAAGGGTCGTGACAAGACTTGTTTTTTTCATGCAGAGCTAAGGGATCTGTCCCAATGGTTTAGCTTGCAAAATCTCATGTTTTGGATTATTTTAATCACCTTTTAGCCTGATCACCTCTATAACCTGCCTGATTACCAAAATAAGCAAATTCTGCATTGAGGAATGTTTGGTGTTTATTCTTGGCATTGTTGGGTCATTTTAGATGGCATTAGATATTAAAACTCAGAGCAAAGCACTAGAATTTGGCTCAAGTGATATGTTTTATGTCTTCCAGCAAAAATGAATTAAAACAAATCCTAAACCAAACTCTCAAAGTCTTGAGCTCCTGGTGATGTGTGAGCTGGGTCAAGCTCAGCATTTCACAATCGGGGTGGTTAGGCAAGCAGCTGAACTAGCCTATACACTCCGTGTGGCATCTCTTTGCTTCTAAACTAATGCTTTGGACCCAAGCCTGTAAAAAACACTTCTTATTGCTGTATTCCCAATGCCATTATCAGTATACTTTTGATTTAAAAGAAAATTTAAAAATGTTTATTAGTAATAGGGTAATAAGAAATAGGATGTTGCATAAAGGATGGTCAAAGAGACAGAAGACAGTAGGACATAAAGGTGTTACAGAAATTAAACTGGTGGAGTTGTAAAAGGTTCTCATGCATGTTAAAATTAGACAAAAAAAACTAGAGGCAAATTCATTTGAAAAGGTCTTGGTGGAGTAAGGCGTCTCTTTCCACTGTAAACCACAAAGAATGAGTGAATTTTCCTGTAGCTGAACTGCAAATATTTCCTTATTCAGGAATCCAACTTACCTCCTATGCACTAGGTGTAAGTTGAACAGAAAGTATGAAAGTAGAGCAGGCTAAGGAAAAACTTTTGTGAGGACCTAGAAAAGGCCGAGCTGTTAACCAGCGGCACGTGTGAAGTGCAACCTGCGTTAGGCAAGTCCAGCTTCCTCCTTTGACGGGCAGCACCTCTTGTAAACAAGGCGAGGCAATAGAAGCTGTATAGTTTAATTTTGATCAGGTTTTTGAAACTATCTCAAGCGCCGCTCTTGCAGGTGAGGTGGGGAGGCCGCGTGGGCCGTACTCCTCACTGCATCTCCCCACGAGGCCGGAGGCCGGCCAGGCCGGGGCAGCAGTGCCGACGACGCTGCTTCTCCCTGTCCCTCCGTGTGCTGTGACGCCAACTCCTGGCACTGCTTTAGGCTGTGCAGGATGTACTCAGGGGGTTTTATGGCACTCCTGCCATACATTTCCAAGCTGTGGATTTCTCTATTAGAAAAAGGACATAGTGGTGGTTGGAAAGTGCTCAGAAAATTGTTAAGAAATGCGAGGGCTTTCCTTCTATTTCCTTTAGTTAGAATAGGATATTAAAATGTAATTATTAAATTTGCGCTGTGACAAGATTTAGAGGGGCTCCTGCACACTAGGAGGCTCAATACAAATTAGAATATTGCTTAAAAAATCAATAAGCAGTTCTGAAAACTATAAAACAGAGAGCAATGATGATCTGGGCGAGTCCCTGTCACCCTGTCGTGCCCTTCTTGCCCACTCGCCGCAGCCCCATTGCCTGCAGGCTCGTGTGGAGCTGGATCAGAGGACGCGTCCACCTGAAAAACACCCAGCAAAAAGCCACAGTGGACCAAAAATCAAATTCGGAAAGCAGAAGGCAGGAAAGACTGTGTGGAGAGTTTGGGGAACGTTTAAGGCAGAGCTAGCGCGGAAGAGATTTACAGCATGGTAAAACAGCTGAGAGCAGGTCGGGAAGTTATTTATTGTGGCATCGTCCCGGGCGTTTGCTCACCAGCACTGCAGACCAAGCGCTTCTTGCTCCAGTCAGGGTGAGGGACTTGCTGCTCCTCCCCATGGAGGAGTTATTTGCTACTGGTCTAGCAAGCGGAACTGCGAGCAGTGGAAACCTAACCCGCTGCGTTGGGAGGCAGGGCTGACAGCTTGAGGAATAACTGGGTGATGGAGTAGGTAAGGATGGATCCGGCCTGGCACTTAATCGCTCACTGCCTACTCCACACGCTGTCAGAAAGGCAAAGCTTGGCTCACGAGCACTGGAATTCACCAGCCGGTGTCAGGAGCAGAAGCGACGCTTGTGAATGTACTCGCATCCACTGATCCCCTGGGCTCATCCGTGAGGCAGAGCCGGACAAGCCAAACCAGGAAGGGAGGAGCGACCGGGAGCAGCTGCACAGCCTGTGCTGGGGGCAGGTTTGTATCAGTGTTTGCTCTGGTCAACAGCCAAGAGCAGAGACACGAGGGAACCCAGCAAACGGAGCTGGGTCCAACGTGCTCAGGTATCGCTCGGAGCGACTCTGCCCGGCGGAAACCTGCAGCTCCTGATGGCTGCTGCTGCCGCGCTGGGCAAGAGGATCAAAGAGAAAGAGAGCAACACAGAAAATATCTTTTTCTTGTGAAATCTTTAATTCCAAGCACTTATCCTGTGTGAGAAGGCCACAAAATTTCCTTATGAAAGGCTGGAACATACTTTGTCACGCCTCTGAGTTTGTGCTGGGTTAATCTAGTGACTCACAGAGGACAGCTCATCCCACCCAGCTCTTGGGCCTGGCAGGGTGGTTTGCAGGGTAGTCATCCTTGCTCATGTAGTCTTCCATGCTCTCATGTAGTCATTGCAGAGCTGCTTCTGGCCGAGGGCTCCTAAACTGACCCTTCCTAAAACCAGAGTTGCTCCCAGGAGCAACTGTCTGTGCTGCCTGCAGTCATTCCACGGCTGGCTCTGATGCTGGCTCATTAATGGCTATTATTTTTGGCTGTATGGCTGTTTATTTTCCATATCTCCTCTTCTACACTTTGTATCTAGGTAAAAAATTAGTTTTGTATTCTACTCACAACTAAAAAAAATTATTTCTAAAACAGATAATTCCTATTTTCCTGAGGAGTAAAACTGGAAATAGTGGAGCTTCTTGGTCATTAGCGTTATCCACTGGGATCTGTTTTTGTCTGTTACTTAACCTTGGATATAGAATTAGTCCAAGTGGTGGTGGGCACAGGAATAATTTTACAAAATTAAGGCAAAACAGTTAGAGAGTCAGTTTAGTCTGCAAGAGCAAATTCAATGTTTTTTTTTCTGGATTTCATATTGAATAAAATGCTTGTCTTTTTAAATTATAGGTAATGCAATGATGAAGATTGAAGAATAAATCAGAAAATGTTTTATATTTTTGCAGTTAGATACAGAAAAATACCAATTAAATCCTTTTTCATATTACAAAAATTGCATTTAAAATGCTCTTAGTCACAGTAGCTTTCCCAAAACTCAAGTTTGTGCCTTTAAAAATAAAATTACTGAAGTGGCTTGAAGCTATGGCAAGATGGCTTGTTTGAGGCATAGCTGAACTCAAGGAAGGCAAAATCTCCTGTGATTTGAGCTACACTTTAAAATAGAAAGTGAAGCAATGCAGGCCTTTCAGGTATTCCATTTACTTTTTTAGGAAACTTTGGGGAAATTTTCTTACTGAGGTATATGTAGCCACTTTGTCACATGCATTTATTTTTGGAAAAATTTCCATAATAAACATAAGTAGGTGAAATCCCACTTGCACATAAAACATGGAAGCCTCAGTTTCTTGATAAAAAGAGTGCTGATGTCACTCTTGCCCATATGGATACATACCCTGGGCCTAATATTTTCTCCTCTGTACATACATTTGGTTAGATGCAAAGAGCAAAGCAAAATGCAAAAAGAGCAAGAGTGCTAATAGCATCTAAGTAATGGGCACCAAGGGAAAAATTTCTTTGTGTTTGGCTTAATAGACTGCTACAGAATCTACACTGTGTGATACAGTAATGAAGAAGAAAAAATAGAATTTAAAGTTTGTATTCCATAATTCTTTTGGAATCTGCTTGTACTAAGATTGGGTTAGTAATGGCAGCTATCTAGCTGGTGGCCTCTTGCCTCTAATGCTGCAGTTAATAGAGAAGCTGGCACAATAAATCGAGCAATTCCTGGGCAGTTGGTGTCTGCAAAGAATGATTTAACTGCAATAGTGTAAGCAGAAAAAGTGAAGCCAACATTTCATTAACCCATGCAACGTAAAGGTGGGAATGCAGGAAAGAAGTCCAAAGTGAGTGGAAGCTTTCCAGGAAGATTGCAGAGGGCTGTTGTAGAGGCGAATAGAGCGGCGCGAGCCTAAAATAAATCTTGGTTGTTGATGGCTGACCTAGATAAAATTGCTACACTATAAGTTGAGAGTTTAATTTTGTGCCACTGCTTTCACATTCTCTAACTATTTGTATTGGCACAGAACATTACAAATACGCCTTGTGCACACTATAAATTATAGCGTAACAGCAGTGTCGTGCGCATTGTATTCAAGAGAATTGAGACAATTTGGGATTTGATTATAAACTGTATTGAAGATGCTTGAAAATATTCCCTAAATAGAGCCGATGGGTTGGTGGCCTTCGAGAACGCACACGGGCTCCTGTCTCTGGCGGGCTGCGTGTTGAGACACCTCTGAGGAGCTGACGTTATTTTCACATACATGTCTGTGGAGTTCCTGACTTGTAATGACTTAACCATCAGAAGTCTGAGCAAGCAAGAAAACTGCAAAACATGAGGAATCCAGTTTTAAAATCTGCTCCAAAGCAAGTCAAAACTCAGGCTGCCTTTGTGGGGCATGAAAAAACAGCACTTTAAGACTTTTTACCCTGCACGTTAGTATTTTCAAAATCGCAAATTGCAGCTGTGTGCTTCCCACCAAATGTCTGTAGGCGACAAGACATTTTAATGTCTTTCTTAATGCTGAAACCTTCCTTCTTTAAGAGCTCGCCCTTCCACCTACTTTTCCTGGCCGAGCCACGTTCCCATTGGCGTGCGGTGGGGCTGCAGCTCCCTCCCCCTGGCCGCGCCGGGGGGACACAGCCAGAGGTGGCTGTTTCAGAGCAGAGCCCGTGTCGTTACGGGATCACTGAACACGGCAGCGCTCTCTTGGCAGCAGGTAGCAGAGCTGACAGTTAAGCAGTTTCTCTGGAGCACTTTCTTGGCAGCGCATCTCCGCATTAAAAACTTGGATTTCACTGGTTGTTTTGTTTTTCTGTTGCCCTGCTTTATTTCCTCCATCAGTTTTTTGCCTAATGGAACATAAAAATAGCACGCTACATCTTTCATTGTGGGGAAAGAATTAACCCCGTTGCTTTTAAATTTGTAAATGGTGTTAGATATGGTAAGAATTCTGAATGTGCATTATCTGATAATAAATAAGGGAGCTACATAAAAATGTAACCCATATTAGTGTTTAAGTTCTGCTGCCTTACAGGGGACAGGACTCATCCCATAAATTTCATTTCTGCTGGTCACTGTTTATACTAAACAGAATTTAGTATTGGCAAAGAGATATCATATATTAAAAACAGTATTTTTCAGAAAAAAAAAAAAGTAGATATTGTTCTGGTTCTCTTGTCCCTTTAAGAGACTAAACAAACCCAAAGTAAACATCAGAAGACAGACTGACTGGTTAAAAAGATCTGAGCCATAGGAATATATCTACCCTTAAGAGTACAATTTTCTGAATTTTATGGTACATATGACTCAGATTTTTAAAAAAATAATTTAGTATTGCATTAAAATATGGAAGAGTTAACTATTGATCTGCATTGGAATTAGGATAGGGCTATTTGACCAAAAATGAGACATAAAAAATGAAATAATAGTAATTGGTAAGACATTTATGAAAGTAATTCATATACCTGATTAGCAGTCAAACTGTGTTGTCTCATTTTGCTACATTCTTATATTTGTTTTTATCACATTTCCTTATAAGGCTATCTAAAAATAATTCTATCAATTACATGATTCTGATTAAAAAATGGTAGTCAAATTAATCAAATATACTATTAATTTAATATTCTTAGAGCATATGGAAGCCATAACCAGCAAGTTTTTAAGAGCATGTCATGCCAGCACTCTGGACTCACTTTGCAGCTCTGTGTTTTATAAAAGCTTGGTTTTAATGTTCTACGAGGAAAGTATTAAATACCAG
The DNA here is from genome assembly GCA_034781795.1 of Crypturellus tataupa. Classification (NCBI taxonomy): domain Eukaryota; kingdom Metazoa; phylum Chordata; class Aves; order Tinamiformes; family Tinamidae; genus Crypturellus; species Crypturellus tataupa. Next base: position 89,215 of record JAWLRI010000289.1, read on the forward strand.
TTACGAATGAACATGCATAAAAAAACTATGTCCATACAATTATTCATGCCCATCTTTCCATACCTGAGGAAATTACCCATATGTTGTGCCTGTGTATGTTGTAGAGCCCTTGCTAGAAGTTTTTATTTTAATTGCTGGTCTTCTGCATAAAACTGGTTTCCGGGGTAGTGGAGGGCTACGCCAAGAGCCCCGCGGGCACCGGAATCCTCAGCTCCTCCGCCGCTTCCAGAGCAAACAGAGCTCAGAGATGGGGGGTTCAGTACTGCCCTTCCACCAGCTCGTTCTCTCATCACCCGCTTCAGACAGTGAGGTGATTTTCCAGGTACGCCTCCTAACCTTGAATCAGTTTCATATTTATAACCTTAGATTTCTTATTTCTAAATTTCCCTTTAATACTTGCACACAACTCATACTCCAACTCCTGAGCCATGATGAAAAAGGTAAGGTGTATAAATGCAACTTTCCCTAAAGTGTTCAACACTTGATAGCCTAAAAAATGCTTACATTTGCTACCTATCAACCCTATTGACCTATTCAAGTACTGTAGCAAACTCACATTACTTGTTTTTATGCCAGGGCCTGGAGTGCTCTGAGGAAAGTTAATCACAGAGATGAAGTTTTAGTCCAAAAATCTTGAGAGTCAAAACTGCCGTAAGTGACATAAGCAGCACTGCAAACTAGAAACACTGCAAACTCCATCTGGAGAATGTGGAACTGGAATCATAAAAGATGCACCGTATTTTAAGCTAATATGGTACACACCATGTCAGCTAGCGAAAATGGAAATGTGATGGATATGAGAGCCTGACAGTCAGTAGGCAATACAAACGGGAGAAGGTGAGGGATACATGGAGTGTGGGTGAGTGAAGCTGGGAGCTGTTACTATACTCTGTGCTCAGAGGGAAAAGGAGAGTGAGAGAATTTCTTTCCACAGAGCCACCTTCATTGTGGAGATTCGGTTAATCTGAGAGCATTAAAATCTATGTCTAAATATTATTAAATTCAATGCTCAGTACTGAGAAAGACGTCATCAAATGATTCACTAAATCATGTTAAGATTACTTAATTTAAAGTTAAGGAGACCATTTAAATGATTGCCTGGAATTGGGTGCTGATAGGGCACATGGGGCAGAGGCTCTGAGGGGAAGTCCCTGGTTCAGGGAGGTTCACGTTCAGCAGTCACCGCTCGAGGGTGTTGCTAAATCATCCTCAGAGAAAGGCTGAACATGTCCTCTAGGGTAATTTATTTGTGTTTTTAAACTTGTAAATAGTGAAATACAGAGTCTAACTTCTTCTGAAAGGATTTTTTTGTATTTCTGAGAAAAGTTAAAGTGTAATGTTACTGCATTGTTTTAATTCTTTGTGGAGGGCTCATTCTTTTGAGCCCTCAAGTAAGCAGTTTGTATTTAATCGAACATTTTTCATCGTATTCTTCTCAAATGAATTGACCAACTTTGGAAATAATATTTAAAATTTCTCTTGGATTTATTCTTTCCATCTTGCTTCTTCTTGTCCTTGATTGAATCCTCATACTACAGTTTATTGAATCATGAAGATGATGGTAACCACTTCCAATTTCCTTTCAGAGTTTTTTTACCTTTTTTATCTTTTTTTCCCCTAGTCTTAGTTACTGCCATTTTAAAAGTATATGTTGTCTTCAGAAGAGTTTCAAATGATTTTGAAATGGCTTGTGTGTATACTACTACTGATGCGTATGTAATGAATGCATATATTAAAATGGTTTAGTTAGCAGTCAGGAACTATAAAGCTCCCTTTTTTTTTCCCGTTACCAAATGTAATCTCACCTCGTCTCTCTGCCTCTGTCAGTCCTGATTAAAAAAAAAAAAAAAAAAAAAAAAGGCAGAAATCTCACTGCTTGTTAAGTTGAATTGGTTAATATTTGCTCGGCCTTTGCGAGGTTACTATCAAACTTGGTGCATTAAAGTAAAACATTCCTGAAGTGCTCAGGATCTTTGTGTTTCCTGATTTACTAGAGTCCTGGCTTACTAGAGTCCAGGCCTAGCTCAGTGATTTTCTGTACTGTGAACCTAGAGTATATTTGCTGTTTCCACCTTCAAGTGCTAACCATTACTTCGTCTTTTTAGGGTCTTTATTTATTTCTTCACAGTACTCTTATTTAACCATAGGACATTTACCAAGGACATTTACCAGGGGAGCATATGATTCTTTTCCTGCAGGAGTTGATTCTTTGGAGAATAAAGGCAAGCTGCATTCCTCAGTCTGGTCATCTCCCAGTTTTGTGATAGTAAATGCAAAAAAAAAAAAAAAAAAAAAAAAGTTTTTTTATTAAAAAGAGTAATGTGAGTGTTTACAGTTTTCTTTGGGACTTTTCATCTTTTTCCTGCTTTGTTTTTTTAACCCATGTATTTTTGCCATTTACAGCATCAACCCATGTAACAGTGAGAACTAGAGGATAGAAGGGAAAAGCAAAGACAAACAATATATATTCTTAATAGTTCTAATCAACTACTACTTTTGATACTTTTTAAACGTGGTAATAACTGATGTGGAAAGCTCTGGAAGCCTCAGAGAGCGAGCTTGATCATCTGAGGAATGCCAGGACTTATTAGGGAAAGTTCATGATTCATACACGAGGATTAAGCCAAGAGATTCTTGTGACCTAAGCTGCCTGGCCCTCCAGTAGTAAAAATGGGATTTTCTTATCTTTACAAAAATAATAATTGAGACATGGAGCAGGGATGGAAGCAGACAGTATACATTTGATTTAAGAGCTAGCAAAACTGAGACAGTGGGTAGGGAATTGCTGTTTTGGCAGATTCTAAGTGTCATGATGGAAATGTAAACTCCAGTATATGAAGTATGCGACAGAGATGAATCAGAGGATGCCTGAGAAACAGTGAGAATGAGAACTGGAACATGAAATGTGAGGTCTTTTATCTTCTGCATCTGAGTTATCCTTAGGAAATGTTCGTCATTCTCCTGGTCGTCTGGAAATCAGTCTTCCCTGGATATTAATCACTCAAAAATGAGCACACCAGCAGGTATCACATCATGCCGGGTAGTCGGTGCCAGAGGACTGGCAAAAGCTTTGGAGTGATGACATGAAAGCTAATCCCCTTTCTGATAGTAAACATTGCCTTGACAAAGTCATTCAGCTTCAATACCTCAGTTTCTCCATTTCTACAGCTGTACGAATAATTTAAATTGATTTGTTTACAATCTTGTAAAAAACCCTGAGAAATGAACGCTGGAGGATGCAATGTGTGAGGGAACACTGCTAGTAACCATGCAACTGAGAAAGTGGCATAAGCGCATGCTTATCCCTATGCAGAGCGCATTGACATAAACAGTCTCAGTTAAATTTAGATACATGTTTAGATGCCTTTCCACCTCTATCCTCTGCTCCTTCTCCTTACCTTAGTGTTTTATCTTTTTATAATTCATATATTGGTAAAGAAAATGAGAATGAGACAAAAGAACTCTAACCAGTAAATGCCAATTTAAACCATACCATTGGATCCGCCTGGATCTGGTTTTTAATTGGAATCTACTTTCACAAGCATGGGGAACATAAATCATGAATGTGTCTTCTTATATTGTCTTCATTTCCTTTGAAAAACGGACGACTATCAGCAAAGTTGTAATCAGTGTGTAAATTCAATGAGCCTGGTGATTTGCTTAGAAAACATGCAGTTAAATTCCCTAGGACTCTCAATGTAGAAATGGAGTAGAAATGGAGACGGGCATTGAGCAGCTCAGCTATAAGGGAATCATGCTGTAAGTGACGTGCAGGCATGCTAGTCATTTTTTATAACATGCTATACCCTTTTAAAATCATCTAATTAATGTCTGTTGAGGAAATTATACATTTAAAGCTTCTTGAAAGGAGCTGATCTGTAGGGAAACATTTGCCATCATTAATTCCTGTGCTTGGTTACTCCAACTCACATTCACTTTCACATTTATTCACATTCTCTTTCACAATCCTGTTGAGTTGCAATGGGAATAGAACAAATTATATAATTAAAAAGTAAAAACTGCAGCAGTATTTAAAATGAATTCCATTACTGTTGCCAAAATCTTTGTCCAAATAAAAGAGCAATTTAAATCTTTTGTGAAACGTTTCAGCGCATCTAAGGTTTTAATTCATTTTTATGAAGTTTGGAGAAAAAGAGGCAAATAATAGACAATACATGATAATTCCTTTAAAGGGTTCAGGAAATACAGTCTAAATCTTTTAAGTTTTTCCTTACATTTCAATAAACCAACCTCTCACCACCCCTGGGCAAGCAGTGGGAGCTTTAGAAATGGACACTCCTTTTTGCCCCTTGGCTTGGAGCGATGGGAAGGGGCTTACCAAGAGCACAGGAGCTCTAGCGGGGACATTGTGAGTAGAAACAGAGCACGTGGCTGTCCTTCTTCAGCAGTGTTGTTCTTTAATTATTTTTGCAAATACTGCCACTTTTACAAGCAGCTAGGAATTTGCATTTCTTATAAACGATCAAAACTGAAAAGTGTGTGGGTTAGATTCCTTATTTCTTTAGGTTTGTAAGAGCTGTACGGGCTAGTCTTTATATTTGTAATTAATACTTGTAATTAATACTGCTATTATTTTGTTTTCAAAGACTTTAAAAAACAAAAAGGAAAAATAGATCCCCAGCTACTACCGGAAGTCAGAGTGGTTAAACTGCTTGTGCCATGGACATATCCAAAGCCTTGTCAGCAGACTTGCTAAGTATTATTTATTACACCTAGCAAAGAGCAAAAAGAGTCTTTTATATTGTGAACAAATAAAGACCCTTCAACTTCAGCTGTGCTGGGTTTTATGCTGAGGTCTCTGCAGGGATATTAAGGACTGCACGTGTATGGAAGGCAGATTTCCTCAGGTTTTTCAATGGATCTTGCTCAAAGGTAACAACAGAGAGTGCTATATAGATATGAAATTACCTTGCCACTATTTTTCTTTTTAAATGGAAGTCCATATTCAAACAAGTATTTGAGAGGGTGAAGAGCTTAACCGAGTGCAAGCAGGGGCAGGATAATTCCCTTGCCCAGCCTTAGCGGGGTTTGGCGCTTCTGGCTTGCAGAATGACTCCTTTTTAGAAGAAAAATCACACAAACGACACAATATCTGCAGGCAGGACCAGAATATTCTGATTACGAACCTTTCTTTTCCTCCGTGATGTGTATGGTGAAAGCTTGACTCTATAAACCAGCATCTATACAGACTCCTGCCCTTTGGGAGAGGATATTCTTCCTATTTGCTCCAGAAAAGCCTGTGATAGATATTAGAACAGTTCAGCTGTGTTGAGAGAAACATGAAGGAAATACCTCCCTGCCTATCCTTGGTTCTCTCAGCCTTAATGGTTTCTGGAGGAGAGGGGTGTTTTAGCTGCCTGTGCTCTGAAATACAAAGAAATATCCAACTGAAGCAAAAGGCAACAAGGAAATTTCTCTGGCTATACTGAAGAACATGCAAAAGTAATATATTGTAAGAACTCAGTTTATAAGAAAACAAAATGCATTTTCAGTGTTAATTTTATGAGCATAATTGATGCACATATTTCTGTATTTGTAGCCTCTCTAGTAATTTTACTATATCTCTGATTTCTTTATGCTAGGAATAACACAATGCACATAAAGTGAGCAAAATAGATGTTTTCAAAGTAAAAAGCAGTCTTAGTGCTGCAAATACTTTCTTTGCTATTATTAGCTAAAGAAGCCTCATTTACTAGCTAAAGGCTTCAATTTTGATAATCAGTATAAATGATATGGCCCAGAAAAAGGTGGGCCCTACATTTAATCCTCACTAAATAACCTTTTGAAAAATCTATACAGGATTTAGCTAAAAATATTTGGTGCAAATTTCTTTCTCTTATCGTGGTTATATCAAGTGAGGATATCTAAAACTTATACACAGAATCTTGACATTTGTGTGGACATAAATTATTTCAGTTCTCAACACGGCTTCAAAGAACATGCCCATTCTGGAATATTTTACCCATTTAAAAGCAGTACATGAAGCAAGGAATAGGACAAAGTTTAGATTTTTCATTCCCATAAATATTGTAAGACATTAGCAAAAAAATTTACATTTATTTTCTGCTTAGCAAACAGAAAAACAGAAAAAAGAAACTAAAAACGCATAAATCCTCAGTCCTACAAGACGCTGTCTCCAAGCAGAGTCCTCCTCCTGTCTGCAGTCCCGTCAATGTCATTATGTTTGCTATAAATGATTATAAATCTACTTGCAGGATCAGAGACACGGTTTGCTCAGGGAAGAATAATATATGCTATAGTATGCTCTAAATGAAAATTATTTTTACACTATTATGCAAATCTAGGAATTAGATTCTGGAGAGCAGTCTAAAACCATCCTTATGCTTACAGGAAGCTTTTAACTCTGTCTAGTGAAGTATTATTACTGCTATATACAGAAATCGGGGAACATAGCTTACAAATTAAGAGGAGTGGTGGATGAGATTAAACTTTTAAATATTAGATGCAAAGAACAGAGTCATAAAACCATTCACAGAATTCTATCAAAGGAAACTAACAATTTCCTTCTCTTTGTTTAGATATAATTTAAATCTTGACTATGATGCGGATGGTCTTGCATGCAAAAATCTGATACAGTAAAAGACTAATTGAAAGACAAACTGTGAGACTGACAAGAACGAACTGTCTTTTATAAAACTTTTATAAAAATTGCAAAATTTGATATAACTTCAAAGAGAAATTATATTTGCCATTGATGTAATATATTAATCTCACTCAGCAAATCATTTTTCCTTCCAGAAAGAGTGTCAAATGCATGCAGAACTTAATACTTGGGATTATTTACATAGCCACAAGTAAGTGAGTGCAATGTATGTCTCACTCATTTTATTAGCATTCAGGTTCAATACTCAAGATTTAGTATCTGAATGCGTGGGATTCAACATATTTTATTATAATATCTTGCTGGATGTTTCCAATTATCTGCATACTGTCAGCACAAGCCATATTTTCAAATAATAATTCTTAACTTCTGATTTTGCATGCCTCAGTTTTGAAGGGCATTTTCAAACACACTGGGCACTTCAGAGTAAAAATGAGCAGCAGACTTCAAAGTCAGTGGGAACAAGACAGTTCAGGGCAAGGTGCTCAGGGCCAAATTTTTCTTCTATGAACATAACATTTTTCAAAATAGCTTCCGAGTAGCTGGTATAAGAAGCTTTAAGTTATATAACGAAAAGGGTTACTTTAACTCAGCTGGTATCCTGCACATTTTATGAATAACGTTACAAGCCCAAATTCAGAGTGATAAAGGACATTTCCTTAATACAATACAGAACAAACAAATCAGTTTCATAAATACCAAGAATATATAGATTATTTTAAAAACATTTGCATTTTGCTGGGTTTTTAACTGATAGTGTTTATTTTGGCAACAATTTTTTTTAAATAATATAAGTGAAACTCAGTGTTTATGGATGTTTGAGGAATGTGCAGCTCCATAAATTCCTCCAGTGCCCTTAAATTCCACAAAAGCAGTGGGGTTCCTGAGCTCTCTGCGGACATGTAACACAATTTTAAGCAAAAGATTTTAAAAAAATAGTTTTTAGCAGAGAATAGTAATTGACTAAATTTCTTTCTAGATGTAAGTTACTTCTGTAATTTTGTCAGCACAGTAGTAGTTCATTTGAAAATCTCATTGTTATTGCCTTAATTAGGGGATAACTTTTTTTTCCAACTATAAGTCATTTTAGACATTGATCTAATCCAGGTTTACTTAGCTCTGACGTAAGGCTGAAATGATTTTTTATAAACTATTTTTCAGCTTGAAGCAAACTTCATTACTAACTAAATCATACCTTCCTGCAAACAGGACTGATACAGAAGCACTAATAACACATCCATAATTACGCCACTAAGAGCTGATAAAGATATGAGTGACTCTTAAAATCAGACGGTTATTTAAAAGGCAGTATCATTTTCAGAGTATAAATATTTTTCACAGTGAATAAATGCAAATAGTTTCCCCAAAGAGTTGTTCCACTGATTTTCTTTTAAAAGTGGGAGTTGCTTCTCCAATATTTATATACTCCCATTTGTGATTGATGGAGTCATTACTGTCTTTTTTATTAGCATTTCTTTTCCACGGTGTTTATGACAGTGGGAGATTAATGCTTTGGGCTGCAGTCAAATCTCGTGCAGGGAGGAGCTGGGCTGTCTGCTACGTGTTTTAGCTGTACCCAGCAACCTTGGATGGATTCTCCTTGTCTGCCACAGGCTGTGCACATAAAGAGTGGTTACGCTGGTCAGAAGTCTACCCCATGTGGAGCGTAAATCTCATTTGGGGCTCATCTGCATCGCCATCAGGCCAAGAGCTCTGTACATCTGTGTTAACCACTTGCCCGTAGTTCGTGTGTTGCAGTTAGCGGCCACAGGAAAGGCAGTGCCCCGGCAGCGGGCTGAACCGCACGGAGCCCCTTGCCCCGACACAGGAAAGGTGTCCACTCCAGCAGAGCCTCCAGGGACTTCATACTGCACCTTGTCCAGGCTGGTAGAAAACCTGGAGAATCCCACTAGGATTGTGCGTGTGTAAGTACTCACTTCTGTGAGTAAATGTTTATCATGTTTGAATCAAACTGGCAAAGGTTTTGCCAGATAACTTCAATCCACATAATAAAAGGCCTTTTCTAATGCCAAACAGTAGCAAGCTGTAACTACGTATTTTTGCTGTCACTCACCATTGGTAATTAGTTAGTCCTTTAAGGTTAGTCCTTAAAGAGAGTGGACTGCAAAGATGGTTTTTCTTCTCTAAAGTCAAGTAGATGCTTTCTTAAAGATAAACCTCATGCTACAGAGAAACATACATGCCGGGGATTGGGTGCAAGGGTTACACATTTAATATTGCTTATGTGCATTGTGAAATATTGCCTGCAAACCTTATACCTAATTTTTTATGGGAAATTGTAGTCCTGGAATAATATAAAATATTATAATATATAAAAATATTATATATATATATATATAAAATATTATATAAATATATAAAATATATATAATATATAATATTATATAAATATTATATAAATATATATAATAAAATAATATAAAAATAATTTTCTAATTATCAAAAAATGTTCTATTTGATAAAGAGGAAAGTTCCTGGTGATGCATATACACTCCCACTTTTCCGTAATAAGCTCAGAAAACAACAAAAGAAAGACACCGTGCAGTCCCAGGGGAATAAACAGCTTGTCTCAATGCAGAACACATTCTGTCAGAAATGCAGCTCCTGATGCAGCAGAGGAACCTCTTTAAGATGATGAATTAAACATAGGGCTTGCAGATAATTTGTCCTCCTCTCTCCTCCTAAAACAAAAGACGGGTTCCAGAAGCATAACTACAAAGAAACTGTGGTAGTATATCTGGAAGGTCATCCTCGTTGCTTACTCAAAGTATATTTTAATTCAGCTATCGAAGTCCTGTTGCTGAGGGACTTCTCTGGGACAGGACATTTTTATCAGTATTTTATCAAATCAGCCATTTTTACCAAACAATATTTACAGTTTCCAATGTTTAATCCCTGCACATTTAATTTGAGTGGGAACTTTGTCTGGTCAGCACAGTGGTATGCCCCTGACATTTGTGTTTTTAATTTTACCAATATAGCAAGGAGGTTTGCAAAATGATTTTGCCTCGGAAAAACAAAAATTCCTTCCTGGACTAGTTGCCTCCTGGGCTAGTTTTACACACTTCAGATTCTCCAAATTCCACGTGAATACTGGTCAAAATCTCTTGAGTTTTACCGTATTTCCTGTCATTAGTACTAACGTTTCATTGTGTTGAAATGAAACCATAAATCAGAGGGGGCATAGTAAATGTGTTAAAAAGAATTTGGTTTGGGTTTTCAGTAGATTTAAAAACAAAACCAATTGAAAGCAAAACTCTTTGCCATGGAATAAGATTTTCTTTGAACATTTCACATAGTTCCATGTGGCAATCATCATTTACATGACTGATTTCGGGGAAAAATACAGAAATCAGTAATTAGAAGAATGGTTTGTACTGGTTGAATACATCAAATGTAGGTATCTGAAGCCACGCTAAGCTACAGGCTGTTCAGGTGGGTTTGCAATTTCAGAAGGTGCTCGTGCACCTTTCATTGCTCACGCAGGTGACAAATGATGGAGACATTCTTGCATTTTCAGTAGGACTTCTCTGCAGAAGAAAATATAATAGTTCAATTATAACCTGATTATTTATACTATAACACTTTTACAGTGTAATTATTCCTCTGTATTCTTTTACAATAGAAACTTCTACCAATATGACCATAGAGATACAAAAATACTGGGAAAAAATATTGCCAGTAATTTTTTTAAAGGAGAAGATAATACCCCTTTAAGTATTTTTTAATAGAAAATTACTATGCAAAATTGTGTTTCATCATTTCAGACTTCTTTGACTGTGTTAGTTTTTTGGGAGTCAAATTCTAGTTGCTTTGATTCTTCTCACATGATACCAGATTATTGTCTAATATGATTCACAATGTGTTTCTGAACTCAAATGGTTATACAGCCCATTTTTTTCTACAGTCATGTTTAATTTTAGATTGTCATTCAGAATATCTGTAGGTTACATAGATATATTTTAAGTTTTTATAGAGTGGTCTTATAAATAGAACAGGCAGCTACAGAGGATATTAAAAATAATCTTTTTTTCATTATTTCTCCTGGCATTTAAGTAAGAAAAATAACATCCTGAGTTTTCATTTCTTTACCCTTTAAAAAAACATAGTCGCTTAAAGGAGAGCTAATGTCTCCTTAGTTCAGGCCTCTCAAACTTAGGTGCTCTGAGAGACAGGAACACTCAGGCTCTTGTCAGGCGACAGAAACAGCCCCTGCCAAGGAGCTCTTCATCCTCTCATAAGGGAAGCATTTAAGAAAGATGCGACTACAACCCCAAATCTGCTGGATTTTGTAAGTCTGCTCTGAATCTGGATTTATGCTACCAAACCACACTGCCATCTTTAGAGGGTTATATTGTCCAGTCAGATAGCCATGAAAAGGTGGATTTTATAGGCAGGGATTTTTCCTTTGCATCTACTAAAGCAAAACAGAGATATAAATACAAGTAGGTCTTGCTCCATAAGGTATATTGCAGGTCCAATATGTTAGCTTTAGTTTGAAAGGTCAGTTCATTATGTTGATCACCTTTTCATTTAGTCCTTGGCTAAACACAATCAATATGGCTGTAAATCTGAACTAGAAGTGGGTATTTCAGCTGTGTCTCGTGTTCTCAAAAATTATGAAAAGTGCCCACTTATTTTAGCAGGAATTAAATTAATCATTTCCTGTAGAAATTCTCTGCAAAGCTCTCCTAAGTGTGGATGGTTTCTGCAGAGAGCACATCATTCGTCTTCAGCTCTACAGCACTTTTTCCATAGAGGAGGACTGCAGGATTTCAATTCCATTCATCTTTACATTCCATTTGCTGTTTTACCAGGATTAACAAAGCATTTCAAGTATTTTAACAGGAAAAAAATACGTTCACAAAAATTCTCATTAAAATCTTTATCTTAAGTTACAAAAGACTGTGTTTTTCAAGGATAAAAACTGCATTTTGAAGCAGCACATACTTTTATTAGATAATTATTCCGGTATCAGTTTTGTTTCATTCGGTTGGGAAGGTATCTGTCTTTCCTACCATGTGCTTGTGTCCTGGAGCTTTGTTACAACCATAATAAGCGCTGAATTCTAAATCCAGGGTCTAATACATGGCTATCACGGCCCAGCTTACTTACACAGAGGTCTTCTAGGATTAAAATAACTAAAATAATATGGAAATTTGGGTTTTAAATTAAAATGATTGTATCATATTTGGATTTGTCTAGACTGAATAAAGTTACAAGCAGAACCAAACAGCACCTTTCTAATAGCTTTATTATCTAAGATTTATGTCTCTCTTCTTAATTTCATGAAAAGTTGGGAAGATCCTTAATTTTCTCACATTTCTGAAGGGACCTTCAGCAACTAATAGTAGCTGGATGAGGGGAGGGCCTTGCCCAGACACCCCCATGAACAGAATTGCCCGTAACCGGCCCTGAAAGCAGCTGGGCAGAACCAGGGCACGGCCCAGAGCTGGGTCCTCCGTAAATCCCGCTGGGGCTCTGCTTTGGACCTAGGGTCCAGGAGGGCTTGTGGAGATCCCTGCTGCAAAGGGCTGGGGTTCCCAAGGCTGATCTCTGCCATGGCACAACACCCGCATTCAGACCTTAATTTTGAGCTCGGTTCAGAAGCAAAGTGCTTATTAACCTCAGTGGTGCAGTCGTGCCCAGGCCCTCACGGTTTCTCACGTATTTGAGGTTATCGTTGTCCTGACAAACTACAAATATGGCTGATTACTCAGGGAGACGGAAACACACACATTGCAAAAGAAATGACCTCTTAGAAATAAACGGCATGAATATTTTTCATGCCTAAAGAACACTGGATATTCTCACAGGACTTGGAAATGAAGAAATGCAGTTCTTAATTGTTCTTATTCTCCAAGCACTTGATGATTTATGAACGTAAAACATCGTTTGCTTCTCTACACATTTCCTTTCCTTCTCTCTCTTTGTGGGGCAAATTGCCAGAGTTGTATTTCTCAAAACTTGAGGAAGAGTCTTTGAAATGTTTTGCAAATTATTGGGTGGAAAGTGGCAAGAATCTGAAATCAGAATTTGAAATGGATCTGCATTGCAGAGACTATTTTATATAGTGTGTAAAAATAATTTCTCTATCTATATAGGTTATTAGTAGTCTGTTGGACGCTAAAAATACCTTGCAATATTCGATACAAAGTCTTAAACTATGGAAGTACATAAATGCTACTGTACATTGCTATGTTATATAACTTGGTATATCTCAACAAAGGAATATGCAAATCCCTACTGCTATTTTGTTACTGTTAAATATCTTTTCTACTCTGTTAATGTGAAAGAATCCACAAAACAAGAGAGAGCTGACTGCAAGAATTATGCATTCATCTGCACTTAGAAATAAAATAACTTACAAAAGCAAAGTTTTACATACATTTATACATTTTAATATGCATATGCAAATTTATTTACAAATAAAATAGTTCTCTTATTTCATTCATATATTTAATTTTTAAAAGACGTAGGTGCATTAGGAATCATTCCATCATTTCCATTTTCCTAACAAGCTCCTTATGCAAGAGAGGTTTCCTGAAAAACTTAAGGTCATTACCGCCAATTATTCAGCATCCTTCCCCTGGGCCCCCAAGTTTCTGTGGTTACTTATATCAATATACATTAAGGAAGCGTTATTATTACTTGCATTGGTGGCTATTATAAAAATACCAGATCAGCTGATGAAATGAAAAAGAGAAAACAGTATGTTCTTGTGAATGTATTAAAATCATTATTTATAGCCTCCAAAATTTTATAAAATACTTAAGTGAGGTAAATACAAGACCACTTTAACTGTTCTTTACATGCATTTTACTATGCATTCAATAATAGTGGTGAATTTATATAGTGAATTCACACATTCCTGTGTAAAAAGACTTAGATCTAATTGCACAATTTAGCATTAACTAAAGTAAGGAACCTGCTTATAATATGCCTCAAGAAAAAAATGAATTTTATTTTAAAATAAAAGATAATACCATAAGCTATAATTTCCGTGGAACCGAATATATGAATTTTTACATAAGGAAAAGATTTCACCAAACTGGGACTAACAGTATGATTTTTTAGTAAGTCAGATGATTAGTTTCAAATAAATACTGCATTCAAACATGATGTATCTGGATAAATCCAACAATAGTTACTTAAAAAACTTTAAAATATTTTATAGCTACCTTCCTCCTGCCTTATCATTGTCCAGACATAGCATGTGTCCATTCCTTGCTGTTAAAACTGTTTGTTGCAAAAGTCCTAGCAGATCTAGATTTATCTTGAGAGGTTACCAGGTAACCCAGAACTGGTCTGTTCGTGCTTTTGTTCCAGAAGAGGTATTTGTCCCTCAATTCTGCTAAGACAATTGCTTGGGCTTAAGAAAAATCTAAGCCAAAACTTCAGTGGATGTAGGCTGGCATAGCAACACTCGACTTGATGGCGATTTATATCAGCTGCTATCTGATTCTTGTTTTTATTTAAACCCAATAAATCAGTGTTACAGACTAAGTAATAAGTTCCCCATTAAGGTTTCATTTCATTACTCTAAAATTGAACAAGATGTTTAAGATCATTCAGGTCAAATTTAGTGTCTAAATCAGCTTGCCTTATTGAAAGATAATAGTTATTTCAGGAAATCTTACCCTAATCTGGTTTAACTTGATGACAAAAAGAAAAATAAAAAAAATGAAGTTTCCTTTGGGCAGGATAACGAGGCTAGAGCGCTCCAGCAGTGGTCTGCTCTGATACATGAACTTTGTGCTACCCCAAGTATTAAACCCATCAGACACAATATCAGACAAATGATATTAAACAATATTCTCTGCCATTTACAAGAAGAAACATTAATTTAGAATAGATGATTTATGAGCTTGCTGCAGCATTTGTTTTCTTTTTGCACAAAGGGAGTAGACCCTTTGTGAGCAGATACGTAGACCTCAGAAAAGACCTCTTTTCTTCTGCTGGGTCTGTGCTTGCCACACATAGGAGATTTATCCTGTGAAACACTTCAGGAAAGTTGCTCTTGATAAGCTGAAAGACCATCTATTGTTGAAAACGTGTTTGTCCCGCAGGCAGCAGTCGGCTGAGCTGTCCCGCTCCGTGTTTGCTCTGCAGGCTGCCAGGCTCCTCCTCGTGCGACCGGCCACGCGCGTCCTGCTGGGCACAACCGAGAAGGGGACCAGCGGCACCCGCTGCCTTCGCCGCACAGGTGAGTACAGCAACTGCATAACATGGGCTGTTTGCTGGTCATCACAACATAGGTGGTCACAACATAGATTATTTTTTCATTATCACACTAATAATTGCAGCCATGAAATGAGAGACATTGGGAAAAATCTCCTTGCACTACGGGAAGCTGCCGGCTTCACAGAAAACCTAACTTACATTTCACTCTCATGGGCTCGCTACATCGCATGTGTTCTAAGGGTGGCAGAGCTACCTTTAACCCCAGCTACTTAGCACCGAATGTATCTCCTGTGTAGCGCTCGGACATCTAATTTCAGTGGGCATTTTTTGTACTTTTACCTGAATTTACATATATGGATCTCTATAGCAGAAGAAAATCCTGACTTTGGTGGGGTCTTCTATAAAGATGCCACATAAATTGCTGTGAAAAGTCAGTGTCTGATCTGTTACTTAAATTTGCATATTCTAGATTTGAGAATCAGAAGAAACCAAGATAAGTAATTAAATAAATGAAGTTATCTAATTTAAACCTATTAATTTACTGAATTACTGGATTTAATTACTTAATTGAAAATACCTAGCATATGAACAGAAGTAGTTCTCTGCTGTAGTAGCCTGGGAGCAATTCAATTTTAAAAATAATAGCATTATTTGACTAATATTAATATGATGAATAAAAAGACTACCAAGAAAATTATTTAAGTATATATACATATATTAGTATATATTAAGTAAACCAAGTACCTGCACATAAACAGTTTCTATTTTACAGAATGTTATTCGGTGTCTGATAATGCACTGGAAAGAAGAGCCTTGCCGATTCCTTCAGGATAGATGGGAGCACATTCACTTCTACTGAATGTGTATGACACGTGCAATCTCTCACGTGCATGCAGTTGTTGGAAGGGTAGCACTTCCATGAGAAACATCCTGCCCTCAGATCTCCTGTGAAGAAAGGAAGAGGTCGTCCCCCGAGGCTCTCCGTGCATTCCCATGTGAGCCCGGGGGAAGCCAAGGCCAAGGCCGCAATTCTCACACAAATGGGCAAAGGTGTCCACATTCCACAGTGCCAAGCAACCATCCAATCCAAAGGCAATTCCTGCCCATCATCCTTGCCCTATTTCAGGCATCTGGAAATCACTGAAGTCTTGCAAATAATTGAGAATATTAGCCCTCTGGTTACTGATCACATCTTGGTGGAGTATATATTCCACTCTACCCGTCCTGATTTTCTTCTCCATTTTACCCCATATTGTGAGACAGGATATTAAAATAACAGTTCTTCATATTTCCTTGACAGAGTGTAACAACATTTTCCAGACAAAATGTGTCACAATTTTCTCCACACTGTATTATTGTTATTTCTCTAGAGCCATAAAAGTTGGCTTACCACAAATGTCAGTGGTGCTTAGAGTCTTAGTAGGGAAAGGGACTTTCCCTAAAATTGCTCATCTATAAACAATGCAAGAATTATGTTAGAGTATAGAATAAACATCTCCTTCAATGTAAGCAGAAGCTTTTTTCCTTGTGTTTTTATCAGTTATGATTAATATAGCTAATATACTTCATATTTTTGTCAGTAAGCCCTGCTATGTGTCCTACTATTGGGGTGTGCTCTCTCTTTGCTTCTATTTGTTTACATCACTCTTTATACCATTAAGAAAAGGTAACTCTAAGTGGCATTTGGAATATATATGGCACAATATATAATAATGCTTCCTTCAGCAAATCTTAGATCACAGCCAATTCAGTGACGGCCGGGGAGGCAAACACTGCCAGTTTGTTTTAATGCATCTACCTCTCAATATATATTATATATTATTATAGAATATATATAAGCAATATATAAGAGCAATATATAAGCAATATATGAGCAATATGTAAGAGAACGCAGGAAAACCCTTCGTAGCACCTATTTTGTACTATATCTAAACTCACAGGATTCAATTTTCAATAAATCAAAAAGGTAAACATAAAAACAAGTAAGTAAAGTGATAAATACAGAGCAGAAAAAAAAATATTTTTAACCTAATAAAGTCACTAAGCCAAATTCTTCCTGCTGTACCATGCGTTTAGCAGAGTTCCATATGTATACAAATGTATACATTTATGCTACTTGAACGCATGTATCATAGTGCTGTACCTAGGAGGCAGCTAGATAGAGGGATTTATCACAAACAGAAGGACAAGTTGACTACAGAAGTGAAAGCTCCAGTTGCTGAGAGCAGAATGCATTTTTTCAGCAGGACATTTTAGACATTGCTCAATTATTTTTCATTTTTCAGCCCAACATCAGAACTTTCCAGCACACTTCCATCATGTTCAAATGAACTAATAAGCTCCTGATCGAGCTCTGGATAGTGTTATCAGCCCGTCACGCATGGCAGTGTTTGTTAAGTTGCAACACGATCACGTTTATCTATTTGCTGCACTCAGAGCAAGCAGCAGAACTGAAAGTTCCTGTGCGAAGTAGCTGGCAAATGGCCTGCGAGTCTAAAGGGACTTGGGTTTGCTCGGTTTTATTTTTAATTCCCATGCGTTTTTCTTCAGGAGACAGACAGCACACTTTTTTTTTTGTTTGTTTGTTTTTTGTTTTTTTTTGCTATACTCCTAAGGCTAAAGCTTGCAGTACAAAAACATGTTGCCAAACAAAACAGGATTGGAATTAGAATTCTTATTTTCAGTTGTTGTAATATCTGACTGTCAAACACGATGATCAGACCCAGGAGATGTAGAATCACACAACAGAAGCAAAGTTGCTGTCCCCAAAATAGGCTTAAAACTCTGTGTCACTACTGTAACATTGCTGTATTCTATGGTGTTAAAGTCAAACACTGAACTGTTCTTCTTTTGTAGGTAGAATGGGAAAACACATTTTCCTGTTCTCTGTCCTATGTATACAAGGTAAGAGTCAGTGCACTGTATTAAATGCAAACAGAAACTAACACACCTTGCTAAAAGTACAATATATTCTAAGAACAGCCATTTGCCCTCATATTTAGCATTACCCTCTTTGCAGTTTCAAAACCCAAGTCTAATTTCAGCTGATGAAAAAATGACCTGCAGTTGTGGTCCTTGGGGAAGGTTTTGCCATATTTAAATGGTGAATGAACCAGTAGTATGGTACGCTAGATTTTTTTGTTTTTTAGTAAGAAAATCTTGCTACTACAGCTGTGGTCATACCCTCTGCTGAACGTGTTGTCCAGGTGAACTTTTCTGTTCATATTGAACCCAAATGAAATCAGTTCAATCTGGGTAGCTAAGAAGTCTGCCTGTTTTACAGAATCAGGGTCAGGGCCATACAATGCTTTTAAATACAGTTATTATCAATTGATAAAAGAAAATTTCTGAGAGACTTAAGTGAGACAGAGCTCATACTACAGCAGACCACCCCTTCCCACTACCTTGAAGGTGCCATCTGAAAAAAGTCAGCAAAACCAGACTCATGTACAGCAATAATAAAGGTCAGGCATGAGCTGGGCACAGCTGTAGTTTTTCTGCTTGCCCACATCATTCTGGGATGCAAAGGTACGTTATCGGGACAGTGCAGCTGCGGCTCAGCCTTTAATTCCTGGCAGTAGTTCCCTGACAAGGAGTTTCCTCCCTCCTTTTTTTTCCTGACTTCTTGGAACTCTCTGTTTATTACTGGGACGATCAGCAAAGGAGAAGATCTGCGCAGAGCTGGGGCAGGCAGATACTCTGTTTAGGGCTACAGCTGACCTGTCCTGTCCAACTCTTCCAGATAGAAACACAAGTAGGAATTAGCTTGTAGATGTGACTGTTTATGTACATGTAAGTGCTGGCAGCAGCTCCCCTTGCTGGTGCTCAGGAAGCAGTTTGCACCTTGCTGGGATGGCCCGAGGGCAGCCAGGGCCCACACTGCTGCGTCCAGACCTGCTGCATCCAGCAGTCACCTCCCAGTGCTCGGATCCGAGCCAGAACTCACTGATTTTGACTTTGGATATGTTCTAACAGGAAGTTTATTTTCCTTTATTATTATTATTCAAATTTAGATATATCCAACATTTTACAATAATATTGTTGTGAAACTCTGGGACAAATTAGATTATATTTCATAAATTAAGGTGATTCTATAGAATTGTCAAGATATTTAATCCGGACTATTCAAATATGCATCTAGATTATATGAAGCTCTTTTGCACACACTCAGTTCCCTTTATTGTCAGCTCCAATCATAGGACAAATCTGTGATGATTCAGTTCAGAACTGCAAAAATGACTTGTAATGATTCCCTGTATTTGAATAGCCTAGTGCTTTCTCTCATACAAAATGAACCTGCTGCAATCTATTTACATATTTATGTTGCTTTCACCATTGAGATATCTGAACACCTCAGACAAGAGACACAGCATCCAGCAGATTTCTGTTTCAAAAGAATATGCAAGATGACATTTGTCATTGGAAAGGTAAAGAACATTTCTAAGTGGCTAGAAAAAAAGTCAATAATGATTAATTTTGTTTAAGAACTCTCATAGCTCAGTACATTTTCCATCAAGTAACATCACCTGTCAAGGCTAACTACTGAATAAAATAATAATTCCCAAGCATGCCAGTTTCTGTTTTAACTGCTGAAGTCTAATATAGGTCATACCATCTTGATGAAAGCATGATTATGAAATGTGTAATTTCTTTTAATAATCTTTAATAACTTACAGGGATTCCATGTATTTCTAAGTTCTACAACCACTAGCAAAGCTTCTTCCAGCTATAATTAAGATTACATCAGCACTGTACTTCATAACTTACATTTGCAGTTGTTTATAACACAACTATAAAAATCCACTTTAGTCAGAGGCTTGGCACTGATGGTTTAAATCTGGGAATAAAAATGTTTATACACATTTGAAATCTCAGCAGAATGAAAGCAAACCTATTGACACATCATCTCCTGCGTGTCATCAGGAAAGAAAATCATGTAGAAAGTCAGAAACAGTTGATATGGTTAAGAAATATGGGAACAACCATTTTTTTAAGGAAAGTTTATTTTTATATGCATATTATTTTATGTGCATATTTTATATGGTTCAGGCTTCGCATAGCCCTGGCAGGGCTCGGTCTCCTGCAGCTCCGCTCACCGCTCTGTCTCCGGTAGCTCTCCCCTTCCCACATCTGTCTCTCCCGCAGTGTGAAACAACTTGGTGTTTCCAAGGTTGTGGCACCCTGGAGCTGTCCTGAGCAGCCTCTGTGGGACACACGTACGGGGCTGCCCCGGCAGCAAAACGCAGACTCTCCTCTTCAGGTAACGGCACCGCGTGCTGCACGTGTCCCCTCAATACCCACTGACACCAAAAGACACTCTGTTAATTCAGTAAGACACTGGCATATCCAAAGTCCAGTAATATAGCAAATAAATAAATAAATATACATGTTATTAAAATGAATTAACCAAGATCTGTATTCAGAATAAGGTTTTAAATTATCAATTTGAACAACATAACATAATGTTCAAACTAATCAAAATAAGACGATTCAATGCAAGAATGAGATTAATGTTTTATTTAGGCTACCTATTAGTAACTTTTTGCTTCTTTTCTGATATTTTTTTAATGAGGCTGGTGGTAATGACATCTTTATATATAGTATAAAACCCACCACCACCACCAAAAAACTGTTGCTAATGCCCTCCCATTTTAGAAAAGAGTCAAAGTATTCCTCAATTACTCATTTCAAGACACATAACAAGTATTTATTACCTTTTGCACTGTGGAAATTTTACTTAAGAAATGTTACCTCGTTGCTACTGTTCTAACTTTTGAAACAAGACAGTGAATCTGTTCCAGTTAATGACTCCTAGTCCTGTAATTAAAAGAAATCAAAATTGCTAAAGAGAGTTTAATGGAAATGTTCATTTTGCTTGTATTTTAAAAACTAAGAAGTGGCAAAATTATCTTTTACAAAATATTTCATACTAAAAGCCTCCAGCCTCCAGCCACAGCCTACACAGCTCGGAGACAAAATGCTGGGAGCTTCAGCGCACTGTTTTAAGATGAGTTTTGATAGGTCTAAACAGTTTTTTTCTTGTTGGCAGTGGCACATGATAAATATATTTTTACCTATTTTCAGAATACATATTCAGAGAGAATCTGACTTCTACTGCAGCCTGAAATGTTTGTGTAAGTGGGCATGTATATGAGAGTCAGCTATGGAGATCTACAGGTTCCAGCTGCATGTTCTTTCATGAAAGATCGATGAAATAAAAAAAGACTAAGAGACTTTCTAATAACCCTATAAATTACATATAAATAAGAATGTAATATAGGACCAATATCAAACCAGATCATTTTAATGCCAAAACTATCACAGTATTCTTTACGTAGTACTGTGACTAACCACCACAGAAAACAGCCCAAGAAAAAAGTTAGAAGTGACTAAAGCTGCATTCTCTTCACATTAACATTGTCTTTTATGCTGAGGTGATGCAGTTACATCCCTCTGGGAGCTCTCCCTTTGCTGATGTTTAATGTTATAGAAGTCTGTAAGATCTGTGCAGTCTGACACATTTTTAACATATTTTCAGTCAGATGCAGAGTCTTTAACTAGGATGTGAAAATTTAGAATTAAAAGCAATGACTGGGGTTTCTGCTGCTCTCTGCCTGCGCATGGATGGGAGTTGCTGCTGCCTGTTGAAATGTTGTTTGGAAATGTGGAAAGCAGCAAGCGCTGCCCTGTGAATACAACCCCGTGCGGCGCTGCTCATTCTGCCCTGCTAGGAGGGGGGGGGTTTCCTCTTACTGTGATGCGGATCTGCCCTTCCAGGCACTGCCGAGGCAGCGTGTGACTGAACCTGCAAGGTTTTTCTCCCTGAAAAATGTGAAATGCTCCTTTAGTGGCATGAATGAATTTCCTTGGAGATAAAATTTTAGTACAAAACAGGACAGAAGAAATCTATTAGCTCTTCTTCCCTTTTTCCCTGGCTATTTTGAAGGCTATTGCGAGATCCGTGGCAGTGTCAGAGGGAAGACGTGATGCAGTTTATTTATTATTTCTTTTCAGATAGCGCCTGAAGTCAAGGGTGCGTTGGCACTACCCAGTTATGGTCCCATTCTGCCCAAAACTACAGAGACCCAGTGGTACCAGAACTGCGCACGCCAGCCTGAGGATGCCGCATACTGCAGTGCCCAGGGAAAAGGAACATTTATCCGTAAGTTGTTGTGGATACAGATTTTTGTGTATTTATTTTAAATCTATTGGGCAAATCTATCTGTTTGCCAAATAGCCTGGTTTCTGCTCTTAAGAGCAAGTTATTTCTAAATGTGGTCCAATATAGCAAAGTCATTCAAAATAGATGTACTAAATCAGTGCGCAAAGTCTATGTCATGTTTTCAGAGACACACTGAGTTCTCATGTTAAAAACAAGTTAAATTAATCTTACCAGAAGAGTGAAGCTCTCACTCTTATACCAAAATATATTCTTTTCCTCAAGTACCATGCACTTATCAGCATGTCCCTTGGATTTATGACTTACGACATTTGTTTATCAACAGGTGGTTGCGTATCTTGCCATTTATATTTTAAGCAACAGTCAACACAACTAAAAATAAGAGAAGATAAACAAAATAAAACTCTGGGCTTTTTTTTAAGTGGTTTTAGAAAAAAGAGCTGTACTTATAAACTAGGTTCTTCAAGTAGTTCACACCAGGCCCATAAACACAGAAGAATACTGCAAGAGCAATAAGGATTTTTAGGGGCATTATGATAGTGTAATGGAAACACATCTGCCCCCAAAAGTCCCTCATTTTCCCTGCGGTAAAGGGCCGTGCAGGAAGTGGTGAATGCTGTGGAACATCGAGAATGAAACTCTAAAGAAAAATTCTTTAAGTTAGAACAATTTTTCCAACAATACTTCAGGATTTCATAATTTCCTGTTACTCCACTCCATAGGATAATTATAGTTTTCCAAATATCCCCTATTTCACATACTTCGGATGTACTAAATGGTTATGTCTCCTCACAGAAGTGAATCTGAAAGAAGCTATCTCAGAATTGGTATTAATATTGGAAAGCTAAACAAGTTATGTGGAAAGCACAGAAAATCCAGGACAATTTCCTCTCAGCTACCAGAAAGTACAAAGTAAAGCAGAAAAGTCCTCATCAACAGTTCATCTGCAGCTCTAACTTTAACGGGTTTACCTCAGTGACATGACCGATTTAAGTTTATAGGCGAAATAATGCATAATAATGACATAACCAATTTAAGTTTATAGGTGTAGTAATACATAACAAAACCATGTAACATCTCTCGTTTACAGGATTTCAAAACATTCAACAACCAAGCAAGCGTGTGAGCAGTTTTGCATTCACAGAGAGAGACAGCTATACCAGAGTACAAAGGTGAAGAGGAGTTCCAGCTCAGTAAAGACTGAATGCCCCTCATTTATAAATCTTCTTAGAAAAGCAGGTACCAGTTTTGAATTATTAGTTATGCCTAGCCCAATGACATGCCCAATATTTTAAATTAACACTAAATATATGCCTAAAAGGCATATTCTTCAAAGGAACAAGGTAAAAAATATAGTAATATTGCTGAGAACAGCAATGATCAATTCCTTCATTTATTATTTAAAATTATATGCAATAAAACAAGAATAAAAAAGAGCAAATATAATGTAAAAAATGAACCCAGTTCTTCCCGCAAATTCTGATATCTCACTTTTTATTGGTTGTTGCAGCTCCAGATTTCAGTGAAGTTATTGCTGATTCTCACTAGCATCCATGCATCTAATGTGTACAGTGCAGTTCATATAATTTGAAATGGATCTTTTATTATAAAGGAAAGCTTCCATACAAATAGCAGCACCCCCAAACACTGAATTTACACTGAATTTACAAGTGATGCTTTCAGATGATTTCAAAAATAGCAAATAATAGAAATGTTGTATGTCTCCCCCTTGGTAATGTTGTAATTAGAGTAAGTTATAATTCCTGACCCATGTAGGCCAATCCTGAAACATTCTGAAATGACTTTTCTTACTCCATTCTAAAACTATTTATATGTTGCCTCTACTTTTAAAAATTCTTCTCTTGACCTACAAAACAAGAGAAGAACTATTACTTTCAAAAGTTAATGCTGAGCTGCTGTTTTATATCAGTTCATTTAAACAGGCCATGGATTCAGTCAAATGATTTGGGCAGCCTGACCCTCGTAAAAGACTCGGAGAGACTGAAAATAGTGAAAATGCACCAAGAGCAGCCTCTTCCCTGCCCCATTAACAGCTAAGTTAAATGTTACAGTGGGATGAATTGGAAATAGCTTTGTTCAAAATTATTAACATGTACCTACAATGCAAGCATTCACTATATCATCTAACAGGGAATCATAAATCTTTGGCAACCTTCTTAAACCAGCCCCTAACAGGTAGCCTCAACAAGCTACAGAAAGTCCTGAAAAAATCCAAAGGGGGGTTACCTCCGATGAGCTCACATGCACCTATATGAACATGGCCATGGCTTGGAAGCCTCAGCAAGCAGAAATCGGGGAGGGAGGCATTTTGACCAGATATAAAACAAGAAGAAAAAAAACATTTTCTTTTGTTTTTCCATGTGGCAGCCTTTGTCACATTCCCTAAATATCTGCCCTGTTTGACTGGGAAAACCATATGACATTGCAAAAAGAGAGCTGCATAATTATTAACTTACTTGAGCTGGGGAAAGGGCAAATGATGCCTTAAATTCACTCAGCTCATTGGGAGCTGCACGTTTTCCAGCTGCACCGTCTGCAGTGACTTGGGCAGTTCATGCCATATAGCACTTTTGTACGAGAGCTGCAGTTTTCAGGGCACAGCAGCTTTTTTCCCTGCAGATATTTTAAAGCCATCAGAAAGCCTAGGGAAGTTAAAATGTTCCCCTCCTAATCTGCTAAGTATGCTTTTTAAGACAAAAAAAAAGTTTTTTTAATTATGTCTTTGAAAAAGAACATCCTGAACGGATTCACCTGCATTAACTTTGTGGTGGGAGGTCCGGGGTCTTCACAAGAGAACAGCGTTGATGGGTAACATCAGAGAGACAATTTAAAAATCACACCCTGGATGTCCGTGTTCTTGCCCTGGAAAAACGCTGGAATACTGCTCGGGAAGGGGTGGAAGCTCCTGCAGCCCCTGCTAAGGCCAGACCGCTGCTCCTTCCAGGTCAGGAGATCCAAACCCAGGGTCACTGCAGCCGTGCCTTTCCCTGTGCCTACACGGGAGGGAGTCACTCAGCTCATCTGTCCTAGCAGGAGGTCAGCGAACGCCAAAGGCGGAGGCCAAAGGAGGCCACAGCTCGGGCTGCCCCAGAGCAGGGCTCTGCTGCTGCCCTCACACGCTGCGCTCAGCAGTGCACCCACCTCTGGGAAGGGGCGACAGGGGAGGCCCCTTGGTGCCCC
Source organism: Crypturellus tataupa (assembly GCA_034781795.1). Taxonomy (NCBI): domain Eukaryota; kingdom Metazoa; phylum Chordata; class Aves; order Tinamiformes; family Tinamidae; genus Crypturellus; species Crypturellus tataupa. The sequence goes on from JAWLRI010000289.1 coordinate 114,444, forward strand.
CGTGCACTTCATCCCGGGGGCGTTTGTTAATCCTGGACATGAGCACTTGCTCATGGTCTGAGCACATCTTTTTTAAAGGTTTGCCTAAAAATGCTGACAATAAGTTGTAGAAAATCTTTTGGTTTTAAATGTATTTTAAACTGAAACATAACTAATAGCATTTTCGATTTTATAAATTATAAATGTAATGAATAATTTAAGTTGATCTTTCTTACAATAATTCATTGATACATATTAATATTGATATTTATAATATGACTTTTATCTCAAGGAAAATTAGTTTTGCTTCCAAACTTAATATCTAATTTTATCTTACACACACATATATATATATTTCCATTTCAAATAGCAAGATAAACTGATCCTGGGTAATTAATTATTAATGCCCTGGATATGCAATACACTTCAGGAGTTTCAACATTAAGGCCACCACCCCACGCACAGTCAAGCCTTATCAGAAAAACAATGTGAAAGAAACGCATCCTATTTTATAACATAAATGTTCAGGGAATATGTAACTGTTTTGTCTGATCTCCATTAATTTTCATAGCACAAATGAGATGAATACACGTTTGAAGCTTAATGCATATTGTGATATCCATAGTAATAGAAATTCTATTTTGTTGTGCACTAGAGACAAACAGAAGCTCTTTCTGTAGGCTTCTTAAATGAAAAAAAAAGAACAGATATTTTGTATGAAGAAAGTCTGTAGAAGTTTAACTGGGGGTTTATAATATTGCTTAATATTCATTAAATATTTTGTTAATTCATAGGCAACTGGGGCTGGAAGGAATACGTGTGAATTTTATGTATTCTCTAGGGAGAATTACATAGACTTTATCTGAAAGATTATCAAAAATACCTGATTAACAAGGCATGATATGTAAAGGTTACCACATTTTATTGAAAGTTTCTGTATAAAATTACATATTTTTATTTAAGAACTTTAAAATTTGGATTTAACTTTCTCGTGGGGCCTGTGAAATTTCAGCAGAGCAGAGCTGCTCTTTGGTGCGGTCTGGGCATGTTAGTTGGTGCTTCTTTGCCCTTGGGGCAAGAGCCTGTAATTGTCCTAGCTCCAAATCTACAATTCTCTGCTCTTTTGTTCTCAAAACACCAGCCAAGAAGCCATAGGAGCCAAATCCAGCCCAAACTGAGAACTCCTGCTACTGTAGGTGTCCGTAATGTAGTCTCCAAATAGTTCCAAAAAAAAAAGCAACGGGTAAGTGGGTAACAACTCAATTGTTTCATGAAAATTTAACCTTTGCATAAATGCTCCATTTGAGCAGCATCGTTTCATGCTAAACAGCAGCTAAAGGGCATCAGAACAGTACAGTTCTGACCTAAACACTTTCAAATCAGATCTCAAATCTTAAACAAATCAATAAATGGACTTTGCACTGACATTTGGTTTCCTGTCTCATGCGTAGAAATTATATAGCTATAATATGTAAAGCATCAGAATTCTATAGAAAAATATTGACAGTTTAGCCAGACAGCCCTTTGCCTGGACGTGCAGTTCTGGCACGTGGGGCTTTACCCTCCACCGACTCTGTTTTGAGTGTGCAGCCCCTGGAGGTTCAGCCGACCCTCCAGGCCGAGTTTGCAAACACTCAGTTTGTGCAGATCAGCGCTTCAAATGAACTGACTGCAACGATACTGTGACCACAGCGTTACTGTCTAGCTATCTATGTGTAACTGCATGATGATTAGTTGACATAAAATACCAAAACTATGGCAGACGCTCACACACCAACTGCAAGGATGCTCCTGTACATATTTTTTTTGCATGTATGCTGTATATACATGGCCATTATTCACTGTCACATTTTGTCATTTATAGTATGTTTCATTTTATCTTAAACCTATGTATGTACTTTATATTCAGTACCACAAGAAAATTCAGCTTATCTACTATTAATTTCTTAGTATTTAAGCATTTGCTAGAATCCCATTAGGCAAGTAAGACTACATAATTTGTAAAGTTAAAGTTATGCTTAGTCTCTCTAGGATATTGATATCAAATCGTAATTAGTAATATGAAGTTGAAGAGCTTTACCAAGCTCAGATTTACAGTGCTGTATGCATAAAATTCTATAACTTATATCAATATAAAAATATCTTAGATTGATTTATAGGCATAGACACTTCACACAGACATACACATGTGAAAACCAAGCTAGCTGAAGGGATCCCTTAAAACTGAAACAACCTGTCAAAAAAAATACTGAGGAGATCAACAGTACAAATTTTGGTGAATTATGTGTTTACACATTTTAATCTGCCTCTTTTCTACAGTCTTATTTGCTTTTCTCCCAAATTCACTTACATTGAATAACAACTCTTTGAAATCAAACTTTTGTTTCCTCAGCTTTTAGAGTTTTAAGGGAAAAAAACAGAAAGCTTTTACAAACTACACCAGCAGTTAGTTATAATTTTTTTTTCATGGTTAACTTCTGAAGATGGCAATATTTTAATACGCTTATTGCTGAAGACAGCATGAAAGTTAGAGTATTAGTATAGACTTAAAGCACACAGGAGCCCTCTGCACACCGCGTTCTCTAGGTTTCCTGTCCCCTGCGAGAGCCATAACGCACCGGTTTCTTTTGCAGAACAAAGTGACCACCAAAAGCGGGACTTTGTGGGCCAGTTGGATAAAACATAAGCTCATCTTGCCCCCAAAACCCCGACTCTGGAACCACAACCTCCGAGACTCAGTTTGTAAGTAAAGTGTCTTTGCAAAGTGTGCCCAATCGATCAGAAGAATCTTATAAAATGCTTAGTTTTCTGACTAAAAACAAAAAGAGAATATTGTAGGCAAGTCACAGTTCACGCGCTCTGGCTTTCTATTGCTGAACAGGTATCACTGGGTTTTATTCACGTGTTAGGAATTATTTGCTAAGCGGATGACGATGAGCACCTTCTTGAGGGTCTAGCAAACATCTCAGAAGTCACCGGGGTTACAAAGTGCCTGATTAGATCCGGCACCAACACATCTATCCAGATGTCTTCTCAAAGTGAGTAGCACTTGCGTGTGTTTATCTGTTTCACTGCATTTCAAACTCAAGTTGAGGCGCTATAGAGATGCCTGTCCTTATTCTGTATTTGTTACTTTTTTAATAACATGTGGAAAACATTTTCATTTTATATGTGAGGACTTTCCCATTTTCATTTGGGACCTTTCCCATGAGCAAGGGAGCTCCGGAGCACCCAGCAGAGTGTCTCGGAGCTGCCGACCTCCGCGTTAGGCTTCACAAGAACTTCTTGTGGAGGCGAGAGGAAAATAAAGATTATCCTCTAGATACAAGGAACATATTTTCCAAATCCTCAGTTTATAATTCCTGCAGTGCTCCTAAATAAAATCTAAGTTTAAAAGCGTTATAGTTTACACAGAGATGGCTTAAGTAGGTAACTGCAGTCAGTTACTTCAAAAGAACTGTATGAAGGAGCCGGCGAAGCCGCCCGGGCGCTTATCCTGCTATTAATAATCAAAACAGGGAGACAAAGAAGCTGCCCGCAGCACGGCAGCGCACACACCTTGGCGAGAGAAACGCGCAAAAGTTGGCGGAAATCGGGGCTACGCGGGAGCGCCAGGACAGCGCCGCGGGCTGCGCGGAGCCCCGCGGGCTCTGCCGCTGCTGGAGGCTGTAAGTAAAAAGGGAAAACGCGGGTTTATGCGCGGCGCTGCGGCGGCTGCGCGGGCTGCGGGGCCG